>NW_020871694.1:562949-575449 GCF_003789085.1 Penaeus vannamei | reverse complement strand
ATAATATAGTCAGGACACATCCAAAAAAAAAAATTATGCAAATAATACAATGGAAAAAAAACGACTTAATTTTTTTGCAGAGAAAATTCCAGAAAAGATTTCTTCGCTTTAACTGGATTAGCAAAATTAGGCATTATTTCTGCAGACAAAAGGCAGAATAGTAAATGCAATTATTAGGATATTATGGTTCATTGTGAATAAGGTCCAGATTGGTTATTTATGAGAGCGCCTCTGGTATGCAAAGTTGGGGGACTTTCTCTCTCTCTCTCCTCTTTCTTTCTCTCTCGTCTCTCTTTCTCTCTCGTTTCTCTTTCTTTCTCGTCTCTCTCTCTCTTCGTCTCCTCTCTTTCTCTCTCGTCTCTCTCTTTTTCTCTTCTCTCTCGTCTTCTTTTCTCTCCTCGTCTCCTTCTTTTTCTCTCGTCTCTCTCGTCTCTCCTTCTCTCTCTCTCTCTCGTCTCTCTTCTCTCTCTCTTTCTCTCTCGTCTCTCTCTTTCTCTCTCGTTTCTCTTTCTCTCTCTTTCCCGTTCTGTCCCTTTGATTGTCTGTCTTTCTCTATGTCTTTTTTCCTTGTCTCAGTCTGTTTGTGTCTGTCTGTCTGTCTCTGTCTTTCTCTCAACAATAACAACGAATCAGCAACAGCAGCAGCAATAGTAGTAATGATAATGATAGTGATAATGATGTTAATATTAATGATGATAATGAGAAAAATGATAATAAATAAAAAATTATGATAACAACAATGGTACTTATAACGATAAAAACATGACAATAGAAATATATAGGATTATACATAAACTATGGTAATAATCCTCCAATAAAAAAAAAATGAAATGAAAATGTATATACAAAAGAAGAAGAAAAAAAAAAAAAATAATCCAAAAACAACAATAAAGAAAATGAGACGAGATGCAAAACGCGCTTGTCTCATTTCCTCTATCTCTCTCTATTCTCTTTTAATCTTTGTTTCATCTTCGCTCCGGGGCGGGGAATTATCACCAAACCGCCTCTGAGTGTCTTTGCTCGCAAGGACACCGAGCAAAGACATTGTGGCTGATGAAAGGAGATTTACTCAGGTGTGGCGCTGCGGCGAGTCATTGGGGAGATGGGCGGGGGGGCGTGATTTTTATCGTGTGTGTGTGGGGGGGGAGGGGAGGGGGATGTGTTCGCGTTTCCCGTTCTCGCTTTCTTTCTCTATTTTCTCCCGCCTTTCTCTCATTCTCTGTGTGCAATCCGGTGTATGTATATGTGTTGTATGAGTGTGAGTGTTTTGTGTGCTCGTTGTGTATATGCGTTTGTGTGTGTGTGTCGTGTGTATATGCGCTGTGTGTGTGTGCTCGGAATATGTGCCGCCGTATATGCGTGTGTCTGTCTCGTGTTGTATTATGCGTGTGTGTGTGTGCTCGTTTGTGTATTATGCGTGTGTTGTGTGTGCTCGCGTGTGTATGTTGCTATATGCGTCTGTGTTGTGCTCGTGTGTATGTGCGTATATGCGTGTGGTGTGCTCGTGTGTATATGCGTGTTGTGTGTGCTCGTGTGATATGCGTGTGTGGTTGCTTCGTGTGTATATGCGTGTATGTGTGTGTGCTCGTGTGTATATTGCGTGATGTGTGTGTTGTTGCTCGTGAAATATGTGCTTATATGGTGGTGTGTGTGCCTCGTAGTGTATGTGCGTTATATGCGTTGTGTGTGCTGCTCCCGTTGTGTATGTGCGTATATGCGGGCCTCTACATGTGTGTGTGTGTGTGGCGATGTACATAGTGTATGTTTGCAGCAACATTGTCCCCGCAGCCAGCAGTACAAAGACCCAAGACTTACCGCGCCCCACAACCCGCCCCACTCGCCATTCTGCCCAACACCTCCCTTCAGCGGGCCGTCCATCTGAATTTTCTGAGTCCTCGTGCCTGTTAAATTGGCGCTATCAGCATTCCGTAAATCCTCCCTCTTAAGCATTCCCGGGCTCTCTAAATATACTTCCGGGTAATGCTTGCGGGACCGCCACGGACACATTATGTAGATGTTACTTAACTGCGCCGGTTGTAGGCTCTACATACACTAAGTTGTCTCGTTTATAATGTAGTTCTTAGTTAAGTGGACCGTTCATTTCTATCGCTTGCCTCGCTGTCGCACTCCAGGCCCTGTGGGGGGCTGCAGGGTACTTTCTTGGGGCGGGGTGATCTGCCCGGGCACCTTCGGGCGATGCCTCTCTCGCTCTTCTTCCTCTCTGTCTCTCTTCTTTTTCTCTCCTCTCTCTCACTCTTTCTCTTTCACTCTCCCTCCTCTCTCTCTCACTCTCCCCCTCCCCTCTCTCTTTCTCTCTCTCTCCCCCTACTTCTTTATTCCTTTTCTCTCTCTTCTCTCTCTCTCTTCTCTCTCAGGACCTAGGATCTGCATATTGCCCAACAACAAAGGTTCAGCATACTATTTACCGGTGATAATTAATTGTAACATAAACTTACAATAGCAATGATTATGAGGAGAGAGAGTATGAAAGAGACAGATACAAAAGGGCAAAGGCACACACACACACACACACAGAAGAGAGAGAGAGAGAGAGAGAGAGAGAGAGAGAGAGAGAGAGGAGGAGAGTGAGAGAGAGAGAGGAGGAGGAGAAGAGAGGACGATCGAGAGGATGAGAGCGACCGAGGAGAGAGAGAGAGGGGGGGCAAAGGCACACCACACACAGAGGGGGCGAGGGAGGGAGGGAGGGAGGAGGAGGGAGGGAGGGAGGAGAGGAAGAGAGAGAGAGAGAGGGAGGAGAGGAGAGCGAGAGAGACGAGAGAGAGATGAGGAGAGAGACGATAGCTAGACGAGGATGGAGAGAGAGAGGAGAGAGAGAGAGAGAGAGAGGGGGCAAAGGCACACACACACAGAGGGAGAGGAGGGAGGGAGGAGGAGGAGAGGAGGAGGCGAGGAGAGGGAGGGAGGGAGGGAGAGAGAGAGAGAGACACTCCCGAGAAGAGGGAGAGAGAGAGAGAGAGAGATGAGAGGACGACGAGAGAGAGAAGAGAGCAGATGAGGAGAGAGAGATAAGAGGAGAGAGAGCTGATGTGACGAAGGAGGAGTTGAGGGCGTGAGAGAGAGAGAGAGAGAGATGAGAGAGACCGAGATGGGGAGAAAGAGACTGATGGAGAGAGAGAAGAGAGAAGAGCCCCGAGTTGGACCAATACTTTCGGTGGGTCATTAGATTAAAATGGTTTAATAATGTCTCGGTGAGTTACCTATACAGGAACCGAATCCTTCAGCCAATCCCCAACGGTGTTTCAAATCACCAGCCAATCACGTCTCTCGAATCAGGGATAAATCGACCAATCACTACGCGCTGTCATAATCCCTCACAGCCAATCACGAGCCTTCCCGCTACTCACCGCTCGACCAATGGCGTCAGCGCTCACGATTTTCAAAAATGAAATTATCCGGCGCATGTTAACGGTTTCCGGCCGAACAGTTGTGTTTGTGGGATTTACTTGAGAAAACAATCACATTATCAACGAAGCCAATGTTGCATCAACGCGAACGCTTTGATATGCAACAGCTGAAGGCTCTGTATTTCAGTCTGTTCTTCAGGTGCACAGGGAGGAGAGGAGGGGCGGAGAGGGAAAGTGGAAGAGAGGGGAGAAAACGAGAAGGAAAGAGGGGAGAAGAAAGGGGATAAAGGGAAGGGAAAAGAGGAAAGGGCAGGGGAGAAAAGAGAGGATGAGGGGAGAAGAGAAGGGAAAGGGGAAAGGATGGGAGCGAGAACGGAAGGGGATGAAAAGAAAGAGAAGTAGAAGAGAACGGGAAAGGGAAAGGGGAAGAGATAGGAGAAAATTAAAAGAGAAAGGGAAGGCCAGAGGGAAAGACTGGGAAAGAGAAAGGGGAGGAGAGGGAAAGGAGAGAGAGGAAGAGATGAGGAAAGGAAAAGGAAAATAGGATTAAGAAAGGAGGAGAGAGGAGGGAAAGGGAAAGGGGAAGGGAGGGGGAAGTGAGAGAAGAGAGAGGAGGAAGGAATAAGGGAAGGGGAGATGGGAAGAGTGGGGAAGTAGAGAGAGGAAGAGGGCGAAGAAAGTGGGAAGGAGAGACGGGGGATAAGAAAGAATGTAGAGGAGAGACGAAGAGGGCAAAAGGGAGAGGAAAGGGAGAGGGAAAGGAGAGAAGAAAGTGGGAAGAAGAGAGGTGAAAAAGAAGAGAGAGAAGAGAGACGAGGGAGAGAAGGGAGAGGGAAATGGGACACAGAGAGAGAGATGAAAGACTAGAGGAAAGAGGAAGAGAGAGAGAGGGAGATAAAGGAAAGAGAGGAAGTGGATGAGAGGGAAATGGAGAATGAGAGAGAAAAAAAGTAAAGGGAGTGGGAGAGATAAGAGAGAGTGAAAGGGGGAGAGAGAGAATGCGGGTGGGACACTGCGTCACCCTGATCTCCCTCCCTTTCTCTCTCTATCTTTCCCTCTCCTTCCCTCCCTCTACTTCTCCCACCCACATTTTCTCTCCCTTTCTCTTCCCTCCCTATCTCTCCATCTACTTCCCATTCTCTCTCTCTCTCTGTCTCTTTATGTCTCTTTATCGCTCCCTCCCTCCCCCCCTCTCTCTCTCTCTCTTCTCTATCTCCCTCTCTCTCCTCCCCTCTCTATCTCTTCTCCCCTCTCCCTCCCTCTCTCCTCCTCTCCCCCTCTCCCTCCCTCTCTCCCCCACCTATCTCTCTCTCTCTTCTCTCTTACGGCCAATTCTTTCCCTCCTTATTTATAGGAAGTTGTCGAGGAGGAAATGCTTAGAGAGGGGGGGGGGTTGCTGAGACATCTCGCTTGAAGAAGGAAGAGGAAGGAGAGATGATAAAAATATAGGATAAGGAAGAGAGAAGAGACAAGAGGAGAAGGAGGGAGAAAGGAATGAAGGAAGATAAGGAGGAGGAGAAAGGAGGTGGAGAAGGAGAAAGGAGGAGAAGAAGGAGGAGGAGATATTTGAAAAAGATAGGATAAGGAAGGAGACAGAAGGAGAAAGGAGGTAGAGGAGGAGGAAGGAGAGATGATAAAAGATAAAGAAGGAAGAGGAAGGACAGATGGTAAAATTAAAAGATAGGAGAAGGAGGGAAGGAGAGAGGAGAGACGAATAAAGATGAGATGGCAGGAAGGAGGGAAGGAGAGAGGAGGTGAATGAAGAGAAGGAAATATGTTATGGAATATGTGACAGCAAACAGATATCACACGCCCACACACACACACGCCATATGTATATACTATAATCTATCTATCTCTATCTATATGTGTGGTGCGTGCGTGTGCTTGTGCGTGTGTTGTGTCGTGCGTGCGCGTGTGCGTGTCTGTGTGTGTGTATGTGATGGTTGTGTATGTGTGTGTTGTGTTGTTGCGTGTGCGTGTGCGTGCGTGTTGTGTGCCGTGTGGTATTGTGCTTGTGTGTGTTCTGTGTGTGTGTGTTGCGGTGTGCGTGTGCGTGTGTGTGTGAAAATAATGATTATGATGATAAGGATGGTAATAGCAATGCCAACAACAATAATAATGAATCTAATCACCCAGTCATCAAAGTTGTCTGTCAGTCACAATTGAATATAAATTTAAGTCCAAAGTCATCGTGAGTCATCTCTCTCTATCCCTCCCTCCCTCCCTCCCCCTCCTTTTTCTCTCTCTCTCTTTCTCTCTTTCTCTATCTCCCTCTCTCCCTTCCTCCTCCCCTCTCTCTCTCTATCCCGACGCAATCTCTACCTACTTCTCAGCCCATAATCAAGAAAAGAGTGACAAACAAACAAATAAAAAAACAGAAAAAACAGGAGAAAATAATCAGTCAAGTCATAAAAAACACCAACGACAATAACAACAAACAATGACATTAAACAAACAACAATAACAACAAATATCAGACAAAAAACAGCATAATAAAAACAAATTTCAGACAAACAAATAAACAAAATAACAAATATCAGACAAACAACAATAACAAATAAAAACAACAACAAACAACAAACAAGAGCTTCAACAGCCTGATCCACGCGGGAAGGAACAGCCCTCGACATACCCCCCCCCAAACACCACCCCCACCCCGCGTGTTATTTTGAATTCGCAGCCATACACTCGCATATCTGTATGTGTATATAGACACGGCACACTAACAACACACTCCTTCACACTCACACACTCACTCACACACAATCACACACACACACTCACACTCACACACTCACACACTCACACACCACACACACACACACACACACACACAACTCACCACACTCACTTCACTCACTCACTCACTCACTCACACTCACTCACTCACTCACTCACTTCACTCACTCACCCACTCACTCACTCACTCACTCACTCACTCACTCACTCACTCACTCACTCACCACTCACTCACTCACTCACTCACTCACTCACTCACTCACTCTCACTCACGTCACTCTCTCTCTCTCTCTCTCTGCTCTCTCATTCTCCGTTCTCTCGCAAGTAGCGATGTAACGATGCGACGAGGCACATTCGGCGCGCAACTACGACTACTTGTCGTTAAACGAGCTTAAGGTTGTTGGGACGGGGGGAGGGGGTGTAACTGCTTGTGGTTTATGGCTCGTTGTGGCTTTTTTAAAGGGCTGTTTTATTTTTATTTTTTTATTATCTATTTTTTTGTTTCAGGCTCTTTTCTAAAATTATCTTCGTGTCTTTTTATTTATGTGTCTGTGTGCCTACTCCTGCTTTCTTTTCCCCCTCCTCTCACCTTCCTCTTCCCACTCCATCTCCTCCCGTCTCTTCCTTTCTCTCTCCCTTCCTCTACTTTTTTCTCCTTACCTAATTTTCCTCTAACCTCTCCCTCTCTCCTCCCCCTCCTTTGTCCTTCCTCGTCCTCCCTCTCCCTTTCTCCCTTGTCTTTCTTCCTCCCTCTCTCCCACCCTCCTTTGTCCTATCCTCCTCCTCCTCCCCTCTCCCATTCCCCCTCCCTCCCCTGCCTCCCTCTCCCATCCCCCCCTCCCCCTTATATTGCTGTCCTCCCTCCTCCCTCCTCCCTCTCTCTCCTCCCCTCCCTCTGTCCGGCCGCTGCAGGACCTTCGCCCTGAACGGGTCGGGCCCTTAATTGGCCTTCGTAATCCTTCGCGAATTCACAGGAATCCCACTCGAGGTTCAGGAGGGAGGAGGAGGGAGGGAAGGTGGGAGGGAGGGAGGGAGGAAGGTGAGAGGAGGAGGGAGGGAAGTGAGAGGAGGGAGGGAGGAAGGTGGGAGGGAGGGAGGAGGGAAGGTGAGAGGGAGGGAGGGGGAAGGTGGGAGGGAGGTGGGAGGGAGGGAGGTGGTGGAGGGGGAGGCGAGGAGGGAAGGAGGGAGGGTGGGAGGGAGGGAGGGAGGGAAGGGAGGGAGGAGGGGAAGGTGGGAGGGGAGGGAGGGAGGAAGAGTGGGAGGGAGGGAGGGAGGGAATGCGTGGGAGGCAGGTGATGGGAAGGAGGAAGGTGAGAGGGAGGGAAGAGAAGTGGGAAGGAGGAAGGGGAAGGAGAAGGGGAAGGGGTGAGGAGAAAAGAAGTGTGAAGGAAGAATGAGAGGAGGGGAGCGGAGGAGAGGAGTGATTGAGCGGTGGAAAGAAAGGAGGCTGGAGAAGAGAGAGAGGGAGAGATACTGAGAGATAAGGAAAGAGAGAAGAAGAGAGAGCAGAGAGAGACGAGAGGAGAGAGAGAAGAGATGAGAAAGATATTAGAGAGAGAGAGAGACAGAGGAGAGAGAGTGAGAGGTAGAGGAGAGGCAGAGGAGAGGAGAGGAGACGGGCGAGCGAGAGAGAGAGAAAGACAACTAAAGATGAGAGAGAGAGAGAGAAAGAGAGAAGAAATGAAAACAGAAAAAAAGAAACAGAACGAAGAAAGCAAAAAAAAAAAAAACAATAAACAAATAAATAAAAAATCAATAAAAATAAAAACAAAAATAAAACAAGAGAGCACGAGCGAGCGAGAGCTTAATCCTGGCGGCAAATCACCGCTGCGGAGTCCTTATTTCCCGCCATAACTCTTCTAATTAAGCCAGAGCGATCGCCGCCGCCGCCATTATTCAGATTAGCCATGCGGCGTCACGTATTTCGGAGCGCTTTTTCCGCTCGCCTCCGCTGTTTTCGTGCGTTCTTGCTTGTTCTTCTCCTCTAAGCAGTTTTTGTTCTGTTTTCTGCTGTTTCTTGTTTTTTGTGTTTTATTTTCGCTTATCTTCTGTCTGCGTTATCTCTTTACTTATTGGTTTATCATTATTATTATTATTTTTTACATTCTTCCTATTTTCACGTCGTTCTCCTATTTCTACTGTTATCCGTTTCTCTCCAGGCTAGCTCCACTATTTCTGGCTATAATCGCATTTCTTATAATCATACATGTATAAATTATTTTCGTTGTATCCACTTCACCCTCTATATCCTTGCAATTTTCCGCCATCTCCGCCTAAATTACCGCTATTTCAGCCAACTCCGCTATCTCTCCGCTACGTTCGCTGTCGGCCGGCCAGCTGACCGCGCCGCAAACCGCTGAGTCATCGTCGCGCGCTTGGAGAGACCGCCGTGTTTATGTTTAATTCGCCCCGCGGTGAGTGCGAAAATTGCGGCGCGGAGGAGGAGAGAGGATTCGGGACAAGTCATCTCTCTCTCTCTCTTCTCTCTCTTCTCTCTCATATCCCTCTCCTCTCCTCTATCCCTCTCCCCCTCCCTCTCCCTCTCCCTCTCCCTCTCCCTCTCTCTCTCTCTCTCTTCTCTCTCTCTCCCCTCTATCTCTCTCATTTTTATACCCTTCTTCTTCCATAACTGGAGCGCTTACTCACCGAGCGACGGACCTTGAGTAACGCGTTTTTCTGGATACGTTCTAGACTCGCGAGGTAAATCAGTGTTGTCAGGTCGTCGCATCCTTCCCTCCCCCCTCTCTCCCTCTCTCCTCCCCTCCTATCCCTCTCGTCCTTCCCGGACTTCCTACTCTCTTTCTCCTCATATTCTTCCTCTTCCCTCTCCTACTCCTCTCCCTTCCTCCCCCCTCCCGTCTTCCTCCTTTCCTCTACCCTTCAACTCTTCCCTCCTCTTTTCCCCCTCAGCCATTCTGTTCCCTCACTTCCTCAACTCTCTCCTTTCCCTCTTTCCTCCCTTCTTCCGTCCCCTCCTTCCTTCCCTTCCCTCCATCCCCCTCTCCCTCCTTCCTCCTTCTTCTCTCTTTCCCCCCTCCTTCCTCACTTCTTTCCTCCCCCTCCCTCCCCCTCTTTCCCCCTCTATCCCCCCTTTCCCTTCCTCCCTCCCTCCCCTTCCTCCTTTCCTCCCTCTTTCCCCCTCCTTCCCTTCCTCCCTCCCTCCCTCCCTCCCTTCTTCTTTTCCCTCCTTCCCTCCCTCCCTTTCCCTCCTCCCCCTCCCTCCCTCCCTCCTTCCGTCCCGAAGAAAATCCTTCGCAATTTATTCCGTCGACATTTTTCACATTTTGTTAAGGGCCTTTTAGGAATTTACAGTTTTATGAAAATACATCGGTCGGAGCTTGATCTCTGGTCGGTCTTTGGGGTCAATGTTATTTTTTGTCGTGGTGATTGTTGTTATTGTTGTTGTTGTTGCTAGTATTGTTAGTGTTATTACTGTTATGATCGTTATCATTCTGATATTGTCATTATATTATAAATCTTGTTATTATTGTATTATTATTACTTACTACACTACTACACTACTATTTATTATTATTATTATATCATTATGAAATTATTGTTATTTATATTTACTTCTACTACTACTATCATTATTAATATTATTACAACAACAACAACTATTACTACTGATGCTTTTATTATCAGTTTCGTTATTATTATTATTATTATCGTTATCATCATTCAACTTCTATTGCAATTATTGTTATCATTATCATTATTATGAATACTATCATTATTGATATTCATTACTTTATCATTATGTTAATTGTTATTACTTCATATTACTCCTTATTTTCAACGTTATTGTCGTTATAGTCATAACATATCAAAATTGGCATCATCATTATTATCTCTCCATTATCATCATAATCTTTGCTTTTATATCTCTCAAAAAATATGCATAAATAGAAATGTTTACAGCGCATCGCCTGCTTTTAAACAGATTTATTTCGTGCAGCGAGGATTAATATACCTGTCTATTTATAAAACATAAAACACAACATTCATCATTTTGTACATTTTATGCATTTAGCCCTCCTCCCTCCCCCCCCCCCTCCCCCTCCCCCTCCCCCGCCCCTTGTCCCTCCACCTGCTCTATTCCTTTGTATTTCGCCTCTCTCTGTGTCTCCGTTTCTCTGCTTCTCTGCTTCTCTCTGTTTCGCTCTCTGTGTGTCTCATGGTCTGTCTGTCTGTATCTCTTTCTCTGTCTTTCTCCGTGTCTCTTCCTGTGTATCTCTGTGTTGTTTCTCTTTCTCTCTCTCTTCTCTCTAGCCTTCTCTCTCTCTCTCTCTCTCTCCCCCCTCCTACCTCCCCTCCCTCCTTCCTTCCCCCTCTCTCCCACCCTGCTCCCTTCCCCCCTCTCTCCCTCTCCCTCCCTCTCTTCCCCTTCCCCTCTCTCTCTCTTTCCTTTTCCCCTTCCTTTTATCATGAAAAAGGAAAGTTTCAGATGATAATAATGGCCGCGAACACATTGACATGAAAGGCCGCGCCATTGTGTGCTCCCTTTCATCTCACGAAGCGCAAATATAATATAGACATTGGCGTAAATATAAACACGAAAAGAGAACATGAGAGAGGAGAGGAAGGAGAGGGAGAGGGAGAGAGGAGAGAGGGAGAGGGAGAGGAGAGGGAGAGGAGAGGGAGAGGGAGAGGAGAGGGAGAGGGAGGCGGGAGGGTGAGGGGGAGAGGGGAGAGGGAGGGGAGAGGGAGAGGGGGAAGAGGGAGAGGAGAGGGAGAGGGAGATGGAGGGGAGAGGGAGAGAGGAGGAGGGGGAAGGGGGAGGGGAGGAGGAGAGAGAGAGGGAGGAGGAGAGGAGAGAGAGAGAGACGAGAGAGAGACGAGGAGAGAGATAGAAGAGAGAGAGAGAGAGAGAGAGAGATAGAGATAGAGATTAGAGAGAGGAGAGAAGAGAGACGAGAGAGCGAAGAGAGAGAGGAGAGAAGAGGAGAGAGCAGAGAGAGAGGGAGAGTGAGGGAGGGAGGGAGAGAGAGGGAGTGAGAGAGAGAGAGAGAGAGAGGAGAGAGGAGGAGAGAGAAAGGGATAGGCAGACAGACAGAGACAGAGAAATACCCGAAACCACAGAGCGAAAGAAGAAAAGAGATCGACAGATCGAAGAGAGAAAGAGAAAAAGAAAGAGAGGAGGAGATAAGAAGAGAGGATAGAAGGATAGAGAGACCGAGAGAGAGGGAGAGAGAGAGAGATAGAGAGAGAGAGAAATGAGAGAGAGAGAGAGATCGACAGCCGAGAGAGATAGAGAAAAAGAGAGAGAAATAAAAAGAAATAGAGAGCGAGCTGAAGCGACGGCGGCTGATTCGAGCGGGCGAGGCGAGGGTCGAGCGCGTTCGAGGCCAATTAACCTCCCTTTGAGGCGCAGACGAACACCCGGAAGGAAGGTCGGCGACGGGGCGCTGGCCTTGGCTTCGGCTTCGTCTTGGCTTTTGGGGAATTCGTTTTCTTTTCTATTGTATTCTTTGTAGTGTTTCCGTGTTCTGTTTCTTGTTTGTTTTGTCTTGTTTTAGTTGTTATTATTTTTTTGATTGGTTTTAGATTCTCGGTCCGTTCTTTCTTATAGATTTTTTTTTGTTTTGTTTGTTTTCTTTGGTTCGAGTTCTTCAAAATGTTTTGTCTGTGTTTTTTTCTTTCATCTTGTTTCTAAATCTCCTTCTCTTTCTTCTCTTTTTCTTTCTTCTATGTTTCTCTCTCACTTCCTTACTCGTTACTTATTCCCTCATTCTTAATACCTTCTCTCTCACTATCTTCTCTCCCGGCCTCCTCCCTCCATCCTCTCTCCCTCCCTCCTCCCCCTCTCCCTCCCTGCCTCCCTCCTCTCCTCCCCCTCTCCTTCCTCCTCCTTCCCTCCCCCTTCCCGCCTCCTCCTCCCCTTCCCCCCTCCTTCCCTCTTTTATTCTCTATCACCCCCCTCCCCCCCCCCCCTTCCTCGTCCCGCTGAAGTCGCGCCACCTTGAGTTAATGTCGATTTACGGATCCGTTTTATGGCTTCCTCCTCAAAATAATTCCGTCGATGTGGAGCGATATTCCTGTGCAGCCGCGTTGTCGTCTCGGAGTCATAGTCTGTCATGGTGAGGCTGTCTCCTTCTCGTGGCTCGAGTTTTTTTTTTTTTGTTTCTGTGGCCTGTCGTGTTTCTTTTTCTTTTATTCTGTCTTATCCTTTATCTGTGTCTCTCTCTCTTTCTGTCCCTATTCCTTGTGCCTGTCTCTGTCTCTCGCTCTCTGTTTTCTGTCTCTCTCTCTCTCTCTGTGTCTCTCTCTCTGTCCTGTCTGTCTGTATTACAATATCTGTCTTTCATCTCTCTATCTATCTCACTCTGTCTGTCTGTCTGTCTGTCTGTCTGTCTCTCTCTCTTCTCTCTCCCTCTCCCTCTCTCCCTTTCT
>NW_020871694.1:553368-554536 GCF_003789085.1 Penaeus vannamei | reverse complement strand
CGGGGGAGCCACTGGTGAGACTGCACAGGGGGAGCCACTGGGAGGACATCCTGGGTGGTGTCCACTGGGGAGACTGCGCAGGTTTTCCACTGGGGAAACTGCCTCGGTGGGAGCCACTGGGGGGACTGCCTGGGGTAATCCACTAGTGAGACTACGTGGGGGGACCATCAGGGGGAGCCACTGGGGGGGACTGCCTGGGTGGTG
The DNA here is from genome assembly GCF_003789085.1 of Penaeus vannamei. NCBI lineage: Eukaryota > Metazoa > Arthropoda > Malacostraca > Decapoda > Penaeidae > Penaeus > Penaeus vannamei. The sequence continues at coordinate 554,332 of NW_020871694.1, read as the reverse complement.
TTCACTGAGGAAACTGCCTGGGAGAAGCCACTGGTGAGACTGCACGGAAGGAGCCACTGGTGAGACTGCACGGAGGAGCCACTGGTGAGACTGCACAGGAGGAGCCAATGGTGAGACTGCACGGGGGAGCCGCTGGTGAGACTGCACGGGAGGAGCCACTGGTGAGACTGCTTGGGGGGAGGCACTGGTGAGACTGCACGGAGGGAGCCACTGGGGGGACATCCTGGGTGGTGTCCACTGGGGAGACCGCCTGGAGAGAGCCACTGGTGAGACTGCCTGGGGGGAATCTCTGCTGAGACTGCACGGGGGAGCCACTGGTGAGACTACACGGGGGAGCCACTGGTGAAACTGCACGGGGGGAGCCACTGGTGAGACTGCATGGAGGAGCCACTGGGGGGACCTCCTGGGTGGTGTCCACTGGGGAGACCGCCTGGAGAGAGCCACTGGTGAGACTGCCTGGGGGGAGTCTCTGGTGAGACTGCACAGGGAACCACTGGTGAGACTGCACGGGAGGAGCACTGGTGAGACTGCCTGGAGGGAGCCACTGGTGAGACTGCATGGAGGGAGCCACTGGGGGGACCTCCTGGTGGTGTCCACTGGGGAGACCACCTGGAGAGAGCCACTGGTGTGACTGCATTGGGGGATCCACTGGGGGGTCATCCTGGGTGTTGTCCACTGGAGAGACCGCCTGGAGAGAGCCACTGGTGAGACTGCACGGAGGGAGCCACTGGTGAGACTGCCTGGGGGGAGTCTCTGGTGAGACAGCATGGGGAGCCACTGGTGAGACTGCACGGGGGAGCCACTGGGGGGACTGCCTAGGTGTCCACTGGGGAGACCGCCTCGAGGGAGTCACTGGTGAGACTGCACGGAGAGAGCCACTGGTGAGACTGCCTGGAGGGAGCCACTGGTGAGACTGCACGGAGGAGACACTGGTGAGACTGCACGGGGGAGCCACTGGTGAGAC
>NW_020871694.1:533368-540868 GCF_003789085.1 Penaeus vannamei | reverse complement strand
ACGCACACAGACACACGCAAATACATTCTCTCTTCTCTCTCTTTCTCTCCCTCCCTTCAGCTCTCGCTCTCTCTCTCTATCTGTCTGCCCTTTCCTTTCTCTCTCTTTTCTATATACCTATCTATCTAATTATCTGTCTGTCTGTCTGTTAGTCTGTCTGTCTGTCTATCTCCCCCCTCCTCCCTCTCCCCCCCTCCCTCTCCCTCCTCTCACCCCCGTCGCCCAGAATCCGATCATATTCACGTGATTAATATTTACACAGCGCAGCGCCACCCGATATGTAATATAAACTTATAAAACTAAGCGCAAATATCTCGCATGGGACAACACACACACACACACACACACCAGGATAAATAATTCATTCCTACATCAGTTTCCAATATCTGAAACCCGTGTAAATATCATTCGCCGGAACGCAATTGAAAAGGCTTTGTGACTTGGTCTTGCGAGGGCTCGGCGGGGAGGTCGTGGCGGCGCCGCTGATAGAGCTGGGAAGGGCGTGTGTGTGTGTGTGTTTTTTTTTTTTCCTTTAATTATTATTTCTGGGAATTTCTTGGGTTTTATTGTGTGTATTTGATGCGATGGAACTGGAACCAAAGCGAGAGTTAAGACAGATTCTTTTTTTTTATTATTATTAGTTTTTTTTACGTTTTTGGGTCCTCTGTATCTCTCGTTCTCTGTTTCTGTCTCGTTCTCTATGGTTCACTATCTCTTTCTGTCTATCTGTAAATCTATCTGTCTCTCTCTCTCTCTCTCTCTCTCTCTCTCCCTCGCTCCCTCTCCCCTGCACCTACTCAGCCATAATTAATTTTGTATAAGCATTTAACGTTAATATTTATTTCTTAAAAATGTACTGTAGCCTTATGATGCTCAATCATTAGTTACGATAAAAGAGGTACTTCTTAGTAATAATAATAATGGTATTACTTGCGTTGGTAATAATTATGATGATAATGATAATGGTGTGAATAAAAAGAAATATGTTACGATGAAGATGAGGACGAGGAATAGGTTAGCAATAATAGTTGATAATGGCAACAACAATAAAATTAATAATACAAAACAGAAAACAAATGAAAGTTAAAATGAATACAGACAATGATAAACCTAACGATAAGAAAACTACTAATGATAAAACACCAACAGAAATAAACCCAAAACCAGTATTTCCACCCGGACGGTATCTGTTTCAGCGACCGTTAACGACCGTTATAGACCGTTACTGACCGTTTAACCGAATAAATCTCACGCGGCGTCATCTGGAGTCGAGTTAATGGAAAAATAGCGGCTGCATGATCACTGCAAATGCAAACGGACGATGCAGGCTGCAACGTGCATGGGAATATAACCGGGAAATAGGGATTCTTGCCTTTCGGTTTAATTCTTGCTTTTTAGGATACATTTCTAAGGCTTATTTTTCTTTGTTCTCTGTCCTTCTTTCGTGTTTTTATTCTCTTTGTCTGTTACTGTCTGTCTGTTTGTTTGTACGTTGGTCTTCCTGTCGTCGACTTTCTCACTTTGTTTCTCTATCTATCTGTCTGTCTGTATCCCTCCTCCTCTCTCTCTCTTTGTATCTTCCCCCCTCCCTCATCTCTTTAGGGGGGTGGGGGCTGGGTGAGGGGGGGGAGGATCGTTACCAAAAAATTGAATAAATGAATAAAAAAAAAAAAGAAAAAATGGAATTCCTTTCAAACCCTGCAACATAAACAGTCATCAGGCTTTCCCACGCCAACTAATTTACACAGGACCCGGCATGTGGCAAGTTGCAAGGGCACTGCCAATCAGGCGGATCTAAAGAATTCCCTGGCGGTTTTCAGATTCCTATCACGTGATCGGGGATTCGGAGGCAAGGAAACCGACTTCGATTTGCGGAAAGGATTAGGTGCAATAGATATACGAACGTGCAGACATACATCCTATATGCGCTCATGTATAGATTCACACACACACACATTGACACACACACGCACACGCACACACGCACACGCACACACACACACCACACACACACACACACACACACACACACACACACACAACCACACACACACACACACACACAGACGCGCACACACCACACACAGCACACACACGCACACACACACCACAGCACCCCCCACACGCACACAGACACCCACACACACACAGACCCCCAACCACACCCCCCCCACACACACACAGACCCCCCCCCCCCCCCCCCACGCACGCGCGAGCCTCCCCGAAGCGCTCGAACGGCGGCGCTCTGATCGCGCAGCGAATAAAGTCATCAGAAATATCGGTTTACTATACGTGCCGATACGCCATTATTTCGCTCTATCCTTTAATAACCAATTTAGAGAAAATATTCCGCAATACGATTAATAACTTGCGAAGACTAATATGAATCTGGGAGCCAAATGAGAGCGTAATTAGTTCAATATTAAGGTGATTTATGGAAGGACCAGCTAATATATATATATATATATATATATATATATATATATATATACATATACATTACACATATACACACACACACACACACACACACACACACACACATACACACACACACACACACACACAACATATACATTTACATATACATGCATATACATATATAAATATATATACATAATATATATATATATATATATATATATATATATATATATATATATATATATATATATTATATAATATATATATATATATATATATATATATATATATATATATATATATATGTATATATATATATATATATGTATATATAATATATATATATATATATATATATATATATATATATATATATATATATATAATATATATATATATATATGTATATATATATATATATATATATATATATATATATAGATAATAAGATAATAGTAGTAATAATAACAAAAATAGTAATAATGATAATAATAATAATAATAATATAATAAGGAATATATAGACAATGATAAGGATGACAAGAATAAGAATAATAAAATTGATAACAATGATGATGTTGTTAGGAGTAATAATGATAATGATAATGAAAATGATAACATTTCACAAGAATCTTGGTCGATATTAATAGTCATTATTATGATAATAACAGCTATATCAACAATAATGACGATGGCGATGACGATGATGATGATGATAACAATGTTGATAATGAGAATAATAACAATAAAAAAATGACAACAACAGTAAGAGAAAGGATGATAATAATCAAAGTAACAATAATTATAGAAATAGGAATAACAGTAAGAATGATGATTATAGTAATAGTAATGATAATACCAATAGTAATGATAATAATGATAATAATAGTAATGATAATGATAATGATAGTTATGATAATGATGATGATAATAATAGTAAGGAGGATTATCATTATTATAACGAAGAAAAAATAATGATAATGATTATGATAAAAACAATCAGGATAACAACAGCAATATAAATAGGAATGGTAATAACAATGAATAACAAAATAATAACAATAATGACAGTAATAGTTGTAATAATTATGACTATAATAATGATTACAACAACGACAAAAATACGTCACACCAACAACAACAAACAACAAAAAACAACGATTACGATAACAACAACAACGAAAATAACAACAACAACGATAACAACAACAACAACAACAACGATAACAACAACAACAACAACAGCAACGATCATAACAACACGAAAACAACGACACAAAAGCGAAAAGAACAACAACAAGCGCGAAGCCTCATCCGGGAATCGAGGCCAACATGGCGCCGATTTCCCGCGCTCGCTATTCAAATCCGGAGCGGGCGAACAATGGCCGGCTTTCCCTCGTTATTCGCACACCTCCAATCGCTCGCCCCTTGGGAGAAACACCTCGGCGCCAACGGTGGGGTTTTTCTCTTTTCTTCTCTGTGTTTCTGTTCTTTGCTTGGGCTCTAATATCTGCCTTGTTTTTGTGTGTTTTTTGTTTCTTTTTTGTTGCTATTTTCTTATTATCATTGTTTTTTTTTTAAGGCGGTTCGTCATCGATAGAATTTGGTGTGCGAATAAGGCGTTCGTGAATAGACGTCACCGAGACAAGACCGGTAATATTCACATTTCTTTTTCTCTTCATTTTCTCTATTTCTTTTCATCTTTCTATTTTTTCTCAATATAGGGGAGAGAGAAAGGAAGAAATCGAAGATGTCTCCCGTGCGAAGTGGTCGCTGTACGCACGCTGGCCGTTGTAGCGAGGATTGTGACGTCACGAGCCATTACAGAAACGCCTCTAGTCGATGATTGGAGAGAGACAGAGAGATTGGCGGCTGATTGGAAGAGGAGGAGGAGGAGGGGGAGGAGGAGAGGAAGAGACGGGGAGGAGGAGGAGGGAGGAGGGAAGGAGGGAGGAGGAAGGAGGAGGAGGAGGAAGAGGAAGAGGAAGAGGAAGAGGAGAGGGAAGAGGAAGAGGAAGGAGGAGAGGAGAGGAGGAGGAGGAGGAGGGGGAAGGAGGAGGAGGAGGGAGGAGGAGGAGGAGGAGGAGGAGGAGGAGGAGGAGGAGAGGAGGGAGGAAGAGGAGGAGAAGGAGGGGGAGGAAGAGGGAGGAGGAGGAGGAGGAGGAGGAGGAGGAGGAGGAGGAGGAGGGAGGAGGAGGAGGAGGGGAGGAGGGGGAGGAGGAGGGGGAGGAGGAGGAGGAAGGAAAGGAGGAGGGAGGAGGGAGGAAGAGGAGGAGGCAGGAGAGGAGAGGAGGAGGAGGAGGAGAGGAGGAGGATGAGGAGGAGGAGGAGGAGGAGGAGGAGGAGGAGGGGAGGAGGAGGAGGGGAGAGGGAGGAGGAGGAGGAGGAGGAGGAGGAAGGGAGGAGGAAGGAGGAGGAGGAAAGGGGAGGGGAGGTGGAGGAGGGAGGAGGAGGAGGAGGGAGGGGGGCGCTGTGGGAGGAGGAGGGGAGGAGAGGAGGAGGAGGGAGAGGAGAGGGGGGGGAGGGAGTGAGGAGGAAAGGGGGCGTGGAGGGAGGGGAGGAGGAAGGAAAGCAGGAGAGGGGAGGACCGCGGGGAGAGAGGAAGGAAAGGGAGGGGTGGTAGGGAACGAGTGGGGGGGGGTATGGGTTGAGAGGAGAGGAGGAAAAGGAAAAATACAAAGAGAAAGAGAAGAAGAAGAAAGAAGGAACTATAAGAAGAAGAAGAAGAAACAAAAGAGAAAGAAGAAGGGAAGGAAAGAACAGGGACCCAAAGGAGGAAGAAGCGTGGGAGGAGAGGAGAGAAGTGAGGAAAAGACAGGGAGGGGGGGGAGAGAGAAGAGGAGAGAGAGAAGAGAAGAGAAAGAGAGAGCGAGAGAGAGAGAAAGAAGAAAAAAGGCAAAAAAAAAAAGATACACAAACAGACAGACACCAACCAACAAAACAACAAAACAACGACAAAAACAACGAATCAGGTGAGAAGCGGTCCACCTGCTTCCGTGTCCCTCCCGCCGCTGTGTTCCCGTGCAAGTGTTTCGTTATACGGGGTCGTCGCTGGATCATGAACACGTATGATTTTTTAGTTAAATGTTTTTATTAGTGATTACTTTCTTGCTTATCGTTCTTTGTTCTCTAATTATTGTTATTCTATTTCGGTATTTTTTAATGTTTTTTTATCGTCGTTATTATCATTACTACAATCATGATTGTTATTATTGTATTATGGTAATATGTTATTGTCTTTAATTATCCTTATCATCATCTTTATCATTATCATTGTCATCATCACATTAATGACCATGATCGCAATAGCAATGATTACAGCAATACACGCGTCGTTCCGTGAGCGTCCGTGTGTACGTATGTGTACATATTTGTACATATGCAATACGGCGTGTGTGGGTGTCTGAGGTTTGCTCATTAAGCCCCGCGTGTCTACCTATATCAGCGAGAGCGCGCGCTGCGCCCGCCCCGCGCCTGTGTGCGAGCGATAAGTGCGCGCGCGCGCGCGTGTGCCTCTTCTCGCGTTCGTGCCCGGAGCCGCTTCGCGTGGAGGTGATGGNACCACACTACCACACCCACACTCCACACACTCACACGCGGAGAAACAGACAGACAACAGACACACACCCTGAGAGAGAAACACAAACGCAGACAGACATGCTTAGACAAAAAGCAGACAGGCACACACACTCAGACACAGACACGCTAGACAAACAGGACACACGACACACACACAGAGATTAATATGTACATGCTGAAAAAATACTATTGACCTACACAGATTACGAGACAGACACGCTGAACAAACAGTATACACACACACACACACACACACACACACACACACACACACACACACACACACACACACACACACACACTAAGATAACGCAAGCAAACGTGCTCAGACAAACAGCAGACACACTGACAGACAGACAGACACGCACACAAATAGACACGCCAGACAAACAACACACACACACACACACACACACACACACACACACACACACACACAGATGCAGATGTACGTACTCAGACAAGCTGCACACACACAGACTGATAGACACGCCAGACAAACAGCATAACACACACACAAATGCAGATGTACGTACTCAAACAAACAGTAGACACACACACAGACAGACAGACACGCTAGACAAACAGCAGACACGCACAGACACATACAGCAGACACACACACAGCAGACACGCATACAGACAGACACACTAGACAAACAGCACACACACACAGCAGACAAACCAGACACACACACAGACAGACACACAGCAGACACGCACACACACAGACACGCCAGACAAACAGCACACACACACACAGACAGACAGACACACAGTACAGACAGACAGACACACAGCAGACAACAGACAGACACACAGCAGACACGACAGAAACACAGACAAACAGACACACGCACGCACGCACACAGACAGACATCAGACACACACACCACACGCGCACACAGACAGACACGCCAGACAAACAGAACCCACACACACACACACACACACGCACACGCACACAGACAGACACTCAAACGGCCATGGTTATTTGCCTAATGCGTTCATACAGGAAATTAAGAAGGTTCAAGTGTTAAGTGTAATTTATGTCTAGCTAACAAAGATACCACACGACACACCTTAATACTAATGTTATCAAATAAGTGCGACTAACGACACTGGTGGCACAGCGGCTCCCCCCCCTCCCCTCCCCCTCCCCACCCCCTACCCCCCTCTTGGGTTGGTCTTCCTATTTAGTTTCTTCTTTCCTTTCTTCTTTTAATTCTTCCTCTTTTTCTTATTATTATCTTTTCTTCTTCTTCTTTCTTCTTACTTTTCTTTCTTTTCTTCCTTTTATTCGTCATCTTCTTCTTCTTCTTACTTTTCTTCTTTCTTTTCTTCATTTCTTCTTCTTCTTTCTCTTCTTGTTCCCTTTCCTCTCTTTTTCTTTTTTTTCTCTTTCTTTCTTCTTTATCCTCTTTTTCTTTTTTCTTTCTTCTCGTTCTGTCCTCCTCCTCCATCTCGGTCATATTTCCGTCTTTCATACATTTCATATT
>NW_020871694.1:523368-525868 GCF_003789085.1 Penaeus vannamei | reverse complement strand
CACACACACACACACACACACACACACACACACACACACACATATATATATATTATATAAGTATAATATATATATATATAATATATATATATATAATACTATTATATATATATGTATTATATATATTTCTTCAATGATGGTGAGAAACAGTGCTCTTGAAGTATATATAAATGACTGGAAACGCTACGTTATACTATTAACAGTATGACACTTAAAAGGCTTAATTAATTTTCAGATGTAAATCTATCTCATTTAGAAATAATAATCAAAGGAGTATTAAAATATCGGTCGGAAATGGATGCAGATCAGACGCAAATATAAAATTGTATAAATAACCTTTTTTGAATTTAATGTCGGTAATGAAACGGTCGATTGCATACGTCTTGCTGCTTGTATCTTTGCTCGTGTGTGGCTCTTGTGCTGTTGTGGTGTGTGTGTGTGGTGTGTGCTGTGTGTTGTGTGTATGTGTCTTGGGTGTGTGTGTTGCGTGTGTGTGTGGTGTGTGTTCTGTGTGTGTGTGGTGTGTTCTGTGTGTGTTGTGTGTGTCCTGTGTGTGTGTGTGTGTGGTGTGTGTGTGTCGTGTGTGTGTGTGTTTCTAATTATCTTTAGTGTATTCGTGTATACGCATGAGCCACTTATATATAATGTGGCGTCTCCATGTGTATGTATATTTAACTGTATGCTTGCGTGTGTGTGTGTGATAACTAGTAAAGTGATTGCGTTTGCGTTTAATGTGTTTGCAATATGATTTTCTTTATACGCTTATGTGAATGCATATAAAAATGTATGTGTACCTGTGTGTATGTACATGTGCTTGCAGTATGTGGACACACTCTGACGCAGAAGGCCTTAAGGTCCTCTTCTTAAGGGTGACGGGCTTAATACCAACCGTCTCTCAGTGACAGATCTGTGCTATCATTTGCCACGAAGGTTGATGCAATCGTGCGAGGAGGAACAGTCTGTCGTGTGTGTGTGTGTGTTTGGCTGTGTTGCGCGTGAGTCTGCGGATGGCGCGAGGTGCGGTAGTGTTTGTATAGAGGTGAAAAACACACACAACACCACAACATACACGTACGCATGCACGCACGCACACAAACACACACTCATGCACACACACATACACACACACAAACAAACAAACAAACATAAATACAGATTCAAAACAAACACGCACACATAAAATAAATGAATGCAAATCCACACAAAAAGCAGGCAGCACACCCATACACACACACATTCCTCACCCTATCACATACCAAGTTCACCCACACGCCGAAAACAGCACACATACGCCCACAGTGACATCCTGACACTAAGACACGCCCGCGACGCCCACGCTGCCGCCACGTCCAAAGCGAGTGACATCGTGTTGGAGATGTCACGTATATTTGACATCACAGAAGGGGCTGTCTTGCGGGGAACCTTTGGCCACGTCTCGGGGAGAAGCCACGAGAAATACGAGGATGCAGATGTAGATACGTACAGATATGTGGATATGTGTATACATGTGAATACAGGCACGGACACATACACAGACACAAAAGTATTCGTATACATTCAATGGCATACACTGAAAATGACTACATACATACACACACACACACCACTCTCTCTCTCTCTCTCTCTCTCTCTCTCTCTCTCCTCTCTCCTCTCTCACATCACACACACACACACACACACACACACACACAACCACGCAACACACACACACACACACACACACACACACAGATATATATATTACACGACCATAGAAAATAAAAAGTAATCTAGTGATTCTCAAAATTGCGAATATAAAAACAGCATTGACAAATCATTCTGATTCGCTCGAAACCAGACCAGCACAAAACTACATAATCTACCATCTAACGCCACAATGGATGCTGCAACACACGCCAATTCTCATCAGCCCCATACCACAGTGTCCCCGCGCAGCAAGCAACACCACGTCTAGAACATAACAGACCACCATTCCTCTACCAGCCCAGCGCGGCATCCCGCTGTTCTTCATTGGATACTATAGTTCTCGGCACAACGCAGGTTCTCAACATCCACTTGCCCGTCAGACTACACCAGCCCTACTATTCCTCCACTTTCAGAACTCCTCCTCCTTCACCTATCCTGCATCATGAAGCGCCCCCATTACATAATGATGAGGCCCATTCCCCTCCCCCACTATCCTTGATCTACTCCACCGCACTGCATGATTCTTAATCGCAACGGCTGACGCCCCCATAATTCAAATCTCTCTTGTCTCTTACATCATCATTATCCTACGACTTTGGTAATCTTCCTTATTTTCTTACAGAATCTCTACTCTCTCCACGACTACTCACCTACACTACTACCTTTCACTTACTGATAGCTGTCCCCTCACAATCAATGCAACCATTGCAATAGATAACGGCAGAACCTCCCCTTCATCCTAACATTTCTTTGTACTCATGAGACACAAATTCTCCTCATCGATGGTATCCACACATAACGAATCTCCACTGCC
>NW_020871694.1:487863-490671 GCF_003789085.1 Penaeus vannamei | reverse complement strand
TGAACATCACCGGGTATGAAAATTAAATACATATATACATATACGCTCATACACACACACAACACACACACACACACACACACACACACACACACCACACACACACACACACACAGAAAGAGGGAGAGAGAGGAGAGAGAGAGAGAGGAGAGAGAGAGAGAGAGAGAGAGAGAGAGAGAGAAGAGAGAGAGAGAGAGAGAGAGAGAGAGAGAGAAAGAAAGAAAGAAAAAGAGAGAGAGAGAGAGAGAGAAGAGAAGAGAAAGAGAAAGAGAAAGAGAAAGAGAAAGAGAAAGAGAAAGAGAAAGAGAAAGAGAAAGAGAGAGAGAGAGAGAGGAGAGAGAGAGAGAGAGAGAGAGAAAGAGAAGAAAAGAAAGAGAGGGCACCTGACCCCCCTCACAGACCCGCCCCTGCCCTAACGCATCAGCGCCCGCCCGCCCCCCGCCCGCCCGGCCAAAGATCACAGGGCCACTTGCACAGAGCAGGGAGCAGCAGGTCGCGCGCCCCGGGGACTCGGCCGGCCCGGTGCCACAGCTGGGGCCTTTCGCAACACTAGATCCCCTCACAGACACCCCTCCCCCTCTCGGACACCCCCTCCCCCTCTCTCCTCCCCTCACGGACACCCCCTCCCCCTCTTCTGACACCCCCTCCCCTCAATTTCACCCCCTCCCCCTCACTTTCAACCCCTCCCCCTCTCGGACACCCCTCCCCCTCTCTCTACCTCCTTCCGTCCATTCACTAACGAACCCCTATCCTCCCCCTCCTTTTACTAACTTACACTCCCCTACTACCCCCCCCCATCACTAACACCTCCCTACACTAACACCCCCCCTACTCCCCTCCTTCCCTCCCTCCATGACCCTACCCTCCCTATACCAACACCCCCTACTCCCCTCCCTCCCTCCCTCCCCTCCCCTCCTTACACTAACAGCCCCCTATTCCCCCTTCCCTCCCTCCCTGACCCCACCCCCACCCCCTACCCCCACCCCCAGCACCTTCCACTGGCCCGTAATCCGATCCTTTTGGGAGGCGTTTTGCTGCCCTCGAACCGCGGCCGAGGCTGTCCTGCCGGGGACTCTATCCACCCAGTAATCGGCGCTGCGAGAGTCCCGGGCGCTCTGCTGACCTCTCTCGCTCTCCCCAAGGCGGTCGCTTTTTTTTTTTTTTTTTTTTTCTTTTTGGGGGGGTCCTGCTCCCCTTTTCAGGTCTGTTTATTATGTATATGTTCATTTTCTTTCTTTTACGTTGGTCCCTTTTCAGATTTTTTATATATATGTATATATATGTTGATTCTCTTTTTATATACGTTGGTGTATTTTTTAAATCCTTTTCCTGATATATATATTTTTTAAGTTCTCTTTTATATATTTCTGTTTTTCTTCCTCCCTTTCTCTTCCTTTACCCTGTTGTTTTTTATATTTCCCTTCTTGCCGTTCCTGTGGTTTCCCTCTCCCCTTTCCCTGTTATTTATGTTATTTCTCTTTTTTCTGTTCCTATGTGTTTTTCCTCCCTACTCTATTTTCCCCCTTGTGTTCTGTTCTTTATCTCTATACCTTATATCTATTATTATTTATATCTATTATTATTATTATTACTTATATCGATATTACTTATATTTATTATTGTTGTAACGATATTACTTATATCTATTATTATTATTATTACTTGTATCGATATTACTTATATCTATTATAGTTGTATCGATATTACTTATATATATTATTATTATTACTTATATCTATTATTATCTCTATATCTTATATATATTATTACTTAGGCTTCCATTCCCTATCGCATTCTAATCATTCTTCAGGAAACAGATAAAAATCTAATGAAAAAAGTTTAAAGTAAAACATCAGAACACAAAATAACACCGTACGACGACATTAATAAACCAATAAATAAATAAATAAAAATAAAACAGAAAACCACGTGTCCAAATTTCTAGCAATTCCAAACAAGACAGAATAAATCAGTTAAGCAATAAACACGACCCCAACATCTTCAGAAAATCAAGAAACTCGACATAAGATAGCGCGCAGAAAGTTAGATGAGTTAAGTTTGAAAAGTTCAATGTCCCTTTGAGGTTTCTCTGCCGCTGAAGATTAAGCTTTCGTAATCAAATTTCTTTCTGATTTCCCTCTTCTGCCCATCTGTTTTATCATGCACTATCTGCATCTTATCTATTTATCTCTATCTATCTGCCTGTCTATATATATACCCATCTATCCATCAACATATAAATATCTATCTACCTTCCTTTATCTTTCAATATCTACTTATATCTTTTAATATCTATCTATCTACCTACTTATATCTTTCAATATCTACTTATATCTTTTAATATCTATCTACTTATATCTTTTAATACATATCTACTTATATCTTTTAGTATCTATCTACTTATATCTTTTAATATCTATCTATCTACTTATATATCTCTTAATAATCTATCTATTTATATCTTTCAATATCTATCTATCTATTCATATCTTTCAAAATCTGTCTACTTCTGTCAATCTATCTATATATATTTATATCTATCTCTATCTCTCTCTCTCATCTTACTCATAGCTCTCCTCATCACCCCTTCCTTCCTTCAAGTACTTACGCTCCCCCCCCCCCCATCACCCCCACGTGACTCACATGACCCCCTGAGTCATGTTACCCATCACCTCCCCCCCCCCCTTCCTCGTCTACCCCCTACCTGACTCTCCAATATCAGACAGCAGGTAGAGCAGCCTCCGAGAGCATCATCGGAGATAAGATTCCCCCCTCCCCCCCCCCTCCTCCCCCACTTCCCCATCTATT
>NW_020871694.1:480363-482863 GCF_003789085.1 Penaeus vannamei | reverse complement strand
TTTTTTTACGTTTTCGTTTTTTTTTTTTTTTTTGTCTTGTTCCAAAATAGAAAAAAAATATATATATATACATATATATATATATAAAAGTGACGAAGCTTAATAGGTAGGTTTTGTTGGTGAAACATTCGAAACTCCAGGATTACTGAGGCAAAAGCGAAAATCAGAGAAAAACAGTCATTACTTTCTCTCTTTCTCTTTTTTTCATGACAGATAAAAATGTGTAAATAAATGAAAGGGAAGAAGCTTAATGAATAGTCTTTGTTGGATAAAAAGAGATAATAGATATAACATCGAAATTTTGATGTTGAAGATGATGATGATGATGATGATGGTGATGCTGAAGAGGTAATTTATGATAATGATGATGGTGGTGATGACGATAGTGATGGGGATATTGATGGCAACGATGATGTTGAGGATTATAATGATTATTATGGGAATGACTCTTGTTTTGAAAATTATAATAATGATAATGATATTAAGATTATGTATACGCTTATTTGTCAACACATATCTATATCAATATAAACTTTGTATATTTGCATCTGTACATAGTATCTAAATCTCTCTATTTATCTATCTTTCTATCCAACTGTCTATCTATTTATCTATATACATGAACAAACCATCTACATGGTTTCATACAAACATACACCCACACACCCACACACGCAAATACGTAGGTGTGTGTGTATGTGTCTTGTTTATATGTTTTCTTAAAAGACGAAAGGCAAGACGTGAGCTAACTCCTAAGCCAGAGAAGGCAAAGGGTTATGGGCTTTGTCCGGGAACTAAATGACAGCGGTTCTTGTTCGTCTTCGTGGCGGTTCGACTCGCTGTTGTCAGGAATAGGAGTGATAGCACCCGCGCGTGGCTGGCAGCGCCTCCTCATCCTGGCTCTTTTTCTCTCACTCTCTCTCTCTCTCTCTCTCTCTCTCTCTCTCTCTCTCTCTCCTCTCTCTCTCTATATATATATATATATATATATATATTATATATATATATATACATATATATATATTACTATATATATATATACCTATATATATATATAAATATATATATATATAATATATATATATATATATATATATATATTATATATATATAATATATATAAATGTATATAGATAGATAGATAGATAGATAGATAGATAGATAGATAGATATGTATATATACATATATATATATATATATATATATATATATATATATATATATATATATATATATATATATATATATTTATATGTATACGTATATTATATGTATAATATGTATATATATATATATATATATATATATATATATATATATATATATATATATATATATATATATATATATATATATATATATATATATATATATATATATATATATATATATATATATATATATATATACAGACACCCACACACACAATTTTCATACAAGGAAAATAGCCTCGGGATCTGCCTCGGGAATGTTACGAGAAAGAAAATGATCCTACACATGTCTGCATTTTAAGGAGAAAGAAAGATCAAGAAAATGGTATAATCGACGGTATTTCTATTTTGGAACATTGATACTTGCTTTTTTATTTTGTTTAGTTGTTTGTTGATTTGTTACTTTATTATCTTATTGTTTAGTCATTTTGTCTATGCAATTGTTTGCTTTTTTATTCGTTTAACTATATACTTCAAGTCCATATATTTCTAAAATATATAAAAGAGAAACGATATCCTCATAAAAAAGATAAAGCTCATGAAACTGAAATAAAAGGATAGACGATTCAATGGTAAATAAAACATAATAACATGAAAATGAAAATAAAAAAAAGGATAAAGACCAGAGCCAACAATCAGACATGTTGATTTGACCGAGCAAACATTTACATGGACGATCCCTGATTGAAGTAAAACACAGCAGTAACTTTCATATAGAGACGCAACGGGGGAAAATAGTGCTATGTTCACTGAAAAAACGTGTGAATATATTCGTTAATAAAGGTGTGTTTGATTAGGTAGCCGGGTATCGTAAAAGTATATTACGTTGTGGCGTTATTATTATTTTGTTGAGAATGTCGTGATTACATTTTGATGGCAATATGTACTACAAGAAAGTGGGAACTGGAAGAACATCAGAAAATACACGCAAACTCATTTTTTTTTTATGTACAGTGCAAGTATATATACATCTACATATGTTTATTTATCTATCTACGTCTGTATCTTTCTATACCCTCTGTCTGTCTGTCTGTCTCTCTCTCTCTCTCTCTCTCTCTCTCTCTCTCTCTCTCTCTCTCTCTCTCTCTCTCTCTCTCTCTCTCTCTCTCTCTCTCTCTCTCTCTCTCTCTTCTCTCTTCTCTCTCTCTCTCTCTCTCTCTCTTCTCTCTCTCTCTCTCTCTCTCTCTCTCTCTCTCTCTCTCTCTCTCTCTCTCTCTCTCTCTCTCTCTCTCTCTCTCTCTCTCTCTCTCTCTCTCTCTCTCTCTCTCTCTCTCTCTCTCTCTCTCTC
>NW_020871694.1:469338-472129 GCF_003789085.1 Penaeus vannamei | reverse complement strand
TATATATATAATAATATTATATATTATAATATATAATATATATATATATATAATGTATATTAAATATATATATATATACTATAATTATATATAAGTTATAGTCTATATCATATATTATAGCCATACTAACATACATACATAGATATTTTATATATAATATTTATTGAAATTAATATAATAAGTTTGGTGTGTGTGTGAGGTGTAAGTGATTTATGTGTGTGTGTGTGTGTGTGTGTGTGTGTGTGTGTGTGTGTGTGTGTGTGTGTTGTGTGTGTGTTGTGTGTGTGTGGTGTGTGGTGTGTGTGTGTTGTGTGTGTGTGTGTGTGTGTGTGTGTGTGTGTGTGTGTGTGTGTGTGTGTGTGTGTGTGTATATATATATTATATATATATATATATATATATATATATATATATATATATATATATGTATGTATATTCATTTATACATATAATGTATATATATATATATATTATATATATATATATATATATAATATATATATATATATATATATATATATATATATATATATATATATATATATATATATATGTATGTATATATATGTATATATATATATATATAATATATATATATATATATATATATATATATATATATATATATCTTTCCCTTTAGTTTCTCTAACTTTATCTCACTATCTTTACATCATCATTTTGTGCCTGTTTTTTTTCTTTCTTTCTCATCATACAACAGTTTTGGTTTGTTTACGTGTCTGTTTACCTGCTTCCGGGGAGAGGTACACATTGGAAGTAAGAAAAACAAAACAGAAATAAAGAGATTAAAAAATGAACAAAAGAAGGATGTTAAAAGTGGGAAGATAATTTAATGCTGATGATGATAATGATGATAACAATGATAATAACGGTAATAGTAATAATGATGATAATAATAAAGATAATAATGATAGTAATAGTAATGATAATAACAGTGATAATTAATGATAATAATGATAATAATGATAGCAATGATAATGATAGTTATAATAATGATGATGCCAATATATATGATAAGTATCATAATGATAATAATGAAAATGGTAATGATACTAAAATACTTATGATTATATGGATGGTAATGATACTGAAGGAAGAAGAAGAAAAGGAAGAAGGATATGAAGAAGAAATAAACGAAGAAGATCAAGGAGTAGAAGAAAAAGAAAAAAGAGAGGAAGAAGAAAAAAGAAAAGGGAAGAAGTAGAAAAGGGGAAGGAGAAAGAAGAAAAGAAGAGAAAGAATAAGAAGAAAAAAAGAAGAAGGAAAGGGAGAACAAGGAGAAAAAGAAGAGGAAGAAGAAGAAAAAAGAAGAGGAAGAAGAAGAAGAAAAGGAAGAACAAGAAGAAAAGTAAGAAGAAGAAGAAGAAAAGGAAGAACAAGGAGAAAAAGAAGAGGAAGAAAGAACAAGAAGAAGAAAAGGAAGAAGAAGAAGAAGAAAAAAGAAGAGGAAGAAGAAGAAGAAGAAAAGTGAGAAGAAGAAGAAGAAAAGGGGGGAGAGAGGTCACGTGCATCCGGCCACCTTCCACCCGCTCGGCCTCGAATAGGCGCTGCACATCATCTGGGAAAAGACTTCACTCATCTTTTTAACTGAATACAACCGCTTTAAGAAGAAGGTGTGGGGGTGTGAGGCAGGGCTCCCTGGGGTGGCCTTGGGGGACATTTTCTTTTTTGTTTGTTTTTTTTTTTTTTTCTTTTTTTTGTTTTTTTGTTTTCTTGTTTCTTTTGTTCTATCTTTTTTTCTTTCATTTTTTTCTTTATTAGATTTTTCTTTTGTTTCTTTCTTTCTTTTTATTTTCATTTTTTTCTCTCTCTTTCTTTTCTTTTTCTTTATTTTCTTTTTCTCTCTCTCTCTTTTTTTTTTTCTTACGTTCCACGCACTCTGGTTTGCTTTTAGTGCTTTCTCTTGGCCGTATTTCAGTGGGGGTCTTGGGGAAAGTGTGCGTGTGTATGTGTGTGTGTGTGTGTTGTGTGTGTGTGTTGTGTGTGTGTTAGTGTGTGCGTGTGTGTGTGTGTGTGTGTGTGTGGTGTTGTGTGTGTGTTGTGTTTATTTTAGGTTCCCAGTGCTTTAGGTTAAAGTCGGAGCAAGGGATCCTGTTTGCATGCATACTATTTTTGAATACAACTAAACACACGACTCTCTCTCTCTCTCTCTCTTTCCTTCCCTAACTCCGCCCTCTCTCTCTCTGTCTCTCTCTCTGTGTCTGTCTGTCTGTCTGTCTGTCTCTCTCTCTCTCTGTCTCTCTCTCTGTCTGTCTGTCTGTCTGTCTGTCTCTCTCTCTCTCTCTCTCTCTCTCTCTCTCTCTCTCTCTCTCTCTCTCTCTCTCTCTCTCTCTCTCCTCTCTCTCTCTCTCTCTCTCTCTCTCTCTCTCTCTCCTCTCTCTTTTCACTCTCTCTCTCTCACTTTCTCTCTTCTGTCTCTCTTCTCTCTCCTCTCTGTCTCTCTCTCCGTCTCTTCTTCCTCCTCTCTCTGTCCTCTCTTTCTCTCTCTCTCACTGTCCTCTCTTCTCTCCGTCTCTCCTACTCTCTCTCTTTCCTCTTCTCACATCCGTCTCTCTTCTCTTGCCTCTTCATCTTTCTTCTTCTCCTCTCACTCTCTTTCACTCTCGCTTCTACTCTCTCTCTCTCTCGCTCTCCTCGTTACACTCCTGTCTCTCTTCTCTTCTCTCTTCTCTCTCTCTCTCTGTCTCTCTCTCTCCTCTCTCTCCTCTCTCTTCTCGTCTCCTCTCTCTTCTCTCTCTCTCTCTCTCTCTCTCTCTCTCTGCTCTTCATCTCT
>NW_020871694.1:459338-464338 GCF_003789085.1 Penaeus vannamei | reverse complement strand
TATTTTTCTCATTTTCTGCGTTCTGAATTTGGTTGAGTGTTTTTTAAGATTGTTTTGAAGGTTTCTGTATTTCTTTCTCTCTCTCTCTCTCTTCTGTCTTTGTCTCTGTCTCTCTTCTCTCTCTCTCTTTCCTCTCTCTCTTCTCTCTCTTGTCTCTCTCTCTCTCTCTCTCTCTCTCTCTCTCTCTCTCTCTCTCTCTCTCTCTCTCTCTCTCTCTCTCTCTCTCTCTCTCTCTCTCTCTCTCTCTCTCTCTCTCTCTCTCTCTCTCTCTCTCTCTCTCTCTCTCTCTCCCTCTCTCTCTCTCCTCTCTCCCTCTCTCTCTCTTCTCCTCTCCTTCCCTCTCTGTCTCTCTCCCCCACTAATAAAGAGCGAGAGGAAGGTTAGGTCTCACCTTGTCAGGAAACGTGCCTTGTCGAGCCTGTGTCATCTGTCAGGACACGAGGCCATGACAGGGCCTGAGAGTAGCCGGGCGTGTCATAATGAAGTCATTGTACTCCAGTCAGACTGACGTAAAATTTAGTATAGCCTCGAGTGTCATCCTTTGTGAGACTTTCTTCCTCTTGGCGTTGGCACGGTAAGTGTGTGAATGTGTAAGTAAGTGTGTGAATGTGTACAGGATAAGTGTGTGAATGGTGTAGTTGTGTGTGAATGTGTAAGTATTGTTGGCAGGATAAGTGTGTGAATGTGTAAGTATTGTTGGCAGGATAAGTGTGTGAATGTGTAAGTATTGTTGCAGGATACTGTGTGTGCCGTTACAGCCAGGATAAGTACATAGTGTGTGTAAGTATTGTTGGCAGGATAAGTGTGAATGTGTAAGTATTGTTGGCAGGATAAGTATGTGAATGTGTAAGTAGTAAGTTGTGAATAGTGTTGGCAGGATAAGTGTGCAGGATAAGTAAAAGTATTGTAGGGTAAGTATGTGAATGTGTAAGTATTGTTGGCAGGATAAGTAATGTGAAGTATTGTGAAGTGTGTGAATGTAAGTATTGTTAAGTGTGTGAATGTGTAAGTATCTGTGTGAATGTAAGTAATAAGTGTGTGAATGTGTAAGTATTGTTGGCGGAGCATTGCATGTTCATGTAAGGGGTAAAGTATGTGAATGTGTAAGTAGGCAGGATAAGTGTGTGAATGTGTAAGTATTGTTGGTAGGGTAAGTGTGTGAATGTGTAAGTATTGTTGGCAGGATAAGTGTGTGAATGTGTAAGTATTGTTGGCAGGGTAAGTGTGTGAATGTGTAAGTATTGTTGGCAGGATAAGTGTAATGTGTAAGTATGTTGGCAGGATAAGTGTGTGTGAATGTGTAAGTATTATTGGCATGATCTTCTGGATTGCGTCAACGTTAGTATGGCCTGGAGAGTCGAGCGGAGTGTCATTTCGGAGCTTCCTTGCGTAAGTATGAGGGTACGTAAGTATGTCAGAATGTAAGTATGAATGTAATGTAAATGCGAGTATGAAAGTATTGTTAGTGGAAGTAGGAGTCATGTAAGTGTATGAAAGTAATGTAAGTGTAAGTATGAGGGTCACGTAAGTGTAAGTAGGTAAGTCAAGTAAGTGTAAGTATGAGAGTCGTGTAAGTATAAGTTTAGAAATCATGCAAGTGTAAGTGTAAGTTATGTAAGTGTAAGTTTGAGAAGCATGCAAGTGTAAGTATGAAAGTCATGTAAGTATAAGTTTGAGAAGCATGCAAGTGTAAGTATGAAAGTCATGTAAATATAAGTAGAAAAGTTACGTAAGTTCAAGTATGAAAGTCACGTAAGTATAAGTATAAAAGTCACGTGTGAGAGCATGGAAGTATGAAAATATGAAACCCGCGTAAGAGTAAAAAAAAAAAAAAAAAAATAAGTAAAAAGTAAAAGTATAAAAAAAACATTTAAATGTAAGTATGAATAAGTATGAAAGTCACATAAGTATTTAATCAACAGAATGGGAAATGTAAGTGGAATTCGTAACCCCCCCCCCCGCAGTTACTGAGGTATTATGGCTCAGTTTATTAAATTAGGAAATTAGGAAACGTTACGATTTCCACGAATGTAAACAAGGGAGAGGAAAGAGTAAAAAAAAATAGAGGAAGAAACTGAGGGATTAAAGTGTGAATGAAAGGAGGGAACTAATAGTTGGAGTTTGGGAAGTAATTGTTCAGTTTTTTTCCTGTTTTTTTTTCTTTTTTTTTCTTTCTTGTCGGTTGTTAGATCTCTCTCGTTTTGTATTATCTCTCTCTCTCACTCCCTCTCCCTCTCCCTCCCCCTCCCCTCTCTTTCCTCTTCTCTCTCTCTCTCCCTCTCCTCTCTCTCTCTATCTCTTTCCCTCTCCCTCCCCTCTCTTTCTTCTTTCTCTCTCTCTCCCTCTCTCTCTCTCTCTGTCTTTTTCCCTCTCCTCCCTCTCTTTCTCTTCGCTCTCTCTCTCCTTCCTCTCTCTTTCCTCTTTCTCTCTCTCTCCCTCCCTTCCTTCCTCGCCCAAATCTCTCAACTATACGACGCAGTACCAAGAACCCCCTAAAAAAAAAAAAAAAAAAAAAAAAAAAAAAAAAGGTCAAACAAAGGCTTGTTAACTGGCCCTTAGGAGCTCCAACAAGTGGAATGATGCGATTTGGTTCAGTTTGTGTCTCCTCCGGTGTGCATTTGTTCTCTCTCTCTCCCTTCCCCCTTTTTTTAACTTTTTTTTTTTTTTTGGGGGGGTAGGAGGGTCTCGTTCTGCTTTTTTTTTTTTTTTTGAGGGGGGTCGGTCTTTCTCTCTTCCCTTCCCCCTTTTTTTAACTTTTTTTTTTTTTTTGGGGGGGGGTGGATGGGGGTAGGAGGGTCTCGTTTTTTTTTTTTTTTTTTTTTTTAGGGGGGAGGGTCTCGGTCTCGGTCTGGCTGAGCGACTTCAACCTTGGGCTTTAATGTCGGTCGTCCTCGAAGTCTTGGAGTCTGGGCTGGAGTGGCTTTTAGACAATGTTTCTTCGGTTGCCACTCCCCCTTTTCTGTTCTCTTTTCTCTTTTTCTTTTTCGTCTGTTTCGAAAGCCTTCGTCTCGACCGCGCACGAAAAGTCACACGTCGGGCTATAAATAGTGCGGAAGTATTTTGTTTTTTTCTGTTGTATTTTGTCTTTTTTTCTTGTATTTCTTTTTATTTTCCTTTTTTCTTTTGAATTTCTATCTTCTCTCTCTTGTATTTCTTTTTTTGTTTTTTTCCTTTTTCTATTGAATTTCTTCTTCTCTCTTGTATCTTCTTCTTCTTTTTCTGTTGTGTTTTTTTCTGCTGCTTTTTTTTTGCCTTCTATTTGTAATTTTCACTTGTATCTTTTCTCTTGCATATATGTGTGCATATATTTCTTTTTCTTTTTCTTGATCTTTTTTCTTTTTTTTTTCTTTTCTTTTTTCTTTTTTCTTTTTTTTCTTTATTATGCACAGATGTGTCGATTTGTCCGGGGGGGGATTGCCCGACGGGGGAATGGGCCCATCCCCCCCCCCCCCCCGTCGGGCCTCCCTCCGGTCACGCCTCAAAAGCTTCTTCCAAGGCTGTCGGTCTCCCCCCCCTAGGCCACCCCCCCCCCCCCCCCACCGGCCCTCGTGCCTCTTGTGGTCCTGTGCCTCGACTTCTTGCCATTTTGCGGTTTTCCTTTTTTTATTTACTTATCTTATCTATTTATTATTTATTTATTTATTTATTTATTTATTTATCTTATTCTTTTTTTTATTTATCTATTTTTTCTTTCTTTTCCCTTTTTTGAGACCTTTCCTTCGTCCTCTTATTCTCTTTTTCTCTCTCTGTTCCTTCTCCTTCCGTTTTTCTTGATCTTCTTCTTCTTCCTTCTACTTCTCCTCTTTATTATATTTTTCTTTAATACTCTTCCTCTTTCTTCTGCTTGTTTTCCTACTCTTTTTTTTCTTTCTTTCTGTCTTCTTCCTCCTTCACGTTCTCCTTTTACTTTCACTTTTATTATTTTTCTTCTTTTATCATTCATTGTTCTTTTCACTTCTCTTTCTTTCCGCCTTCTCCTCGTCCTATTCCTCCTCTTCTGTGTCCTTTTTTATATTTCTTCCTTTTTCTTTCTTTTCCTCATCATCAATCTTTTCCTCCTTTTCTTCCTCCTTCGCCAAAGAAAACGATCCTTTTCCCTCCCACTTTCGCGGATAAATATTTGAAAGTTTTCTCCAATCTCTTTCTCTCTCTCTTCTTCTCTTCTTCTCTTCTTCTATACTATACTCTACTTTTCTCTTCTCTCTCTCTCTCTCTCTCTTTCTCTTTCTCTCTCTCTCTCTCTCCTTTCTCTTTCTTCTCTCTCTCTCTCTCTCTTCTCTCTCTCTCTCTCTCTCTCTCTTCTCTCTCTTCTCTCTCTTCTCTCTCTCTCTCTCTCTTCTCTCTCTCTCTCTCTCTCTCTCTCTCTCTCTCTCTCTCTCTCTCTCTCTCTCTCTCTCTCTCTCTCTCTCTCTCTCTCTCTCTCTATCTATCTATCTATCTATCTATCTATCTGTCTGTCTCTCTCTATCTCTCTCTTTCTCTTTCTCTTTCTCTTTCTCTTTCTCTTTTCTCTTTCTCTTCTTTCTCTCTCTCTCTCTCTCTCTCTCTCTCTCTCTCTCTTCTCTCTCTCTCTCTCTCTCTCTCTTCTCTCTCTCTCTCTCTCTCTCTCTCTCTCTCTCTCTCTCTCTTCTCCTCTCTTCTTCTCTTTCTTCTCTTCTCTCTCCTCTCTCTCTCTCTTCTCTCTCTCTCTCTCTCTCTCTCTCTCTCTCTCTCTCTCTCTCTCTCTCTCTCTCTCTCTCTCTCTTCTTCTCTCTATCTATCTATCTGTCTCTCTTCTCTCTTCTCTCTTCTCTCTTCTCTCTTCTCTCTTCTCTCTTCTCTCTTCTCTCTTCTCTCTTCTCTCTTCTCTTCTCTTCTCTTCTCTTCTCTTCTCTTCTTCTCTTCTTCTCTTCTTCTCTTCTTCTCTTCTTCTCTTCTTCTCTTCTCTTCTTCTCTTCTTCTCTTCTTTCTCTTCTCTCTACTTCTCTACTTCTCTCTTCTTCTCTTCTTCTTCTTCTTCT
>NW_020871694.1:436885-441885 GCF_003789085.1 Penaeus vannamei | reverse complement strand
ACTCCCCCCCTTCTTCCTCCTTCTCCTCTTCATCATCTTCTCTCCATCTCCACCTTCGCCTCTCCCTCTCTACCATGAATCTCCGAGGGAAAGCATTCCAACACTCAGACGCTGACTGCTTTCTACACTCCCGAAGCAGTTAAAGTGTTCTCAGCATCCTTTGGCGGAAAGTTACGGGTCAAAGGGAAGTGCCAAAGCTGCATGATATGGAAAGGGAAAGTAAGGAGACGATAAGAAAGTTTTCGTTCTGAGAATCGAGTTTGTTTTCTTTGAGATGCGCTTTCAAAATTCGTTTTTTTTTCTCTGTCTGTCTCTGTCTCTGTCTCTGTCTCTGTCTCTGTCTCTGTCTCTCTGTCTCTGTCTCTGTTCTGTCTCTGTCTCTGTCTCTGTCTCTGTCTCTGTCTCTGTCTCTCTCTCTCTCTCTCTCTCTCTCTCTCTCTCTCTCTCTCTCTCTCTCTCTCTCTCTCTCTCTCTCTCTCTCTCTCTTTCTCTCTCTTTTTTTTTTTTTTTTTTTTTACTAGATGCAGACTTCACTCGTGACTAATGGTATTTACGGGTTGATAAATTAGATAAATAGATAAGAAAGATAGATAAGTTTGAAGCTAGTTTGTTTTCGGTTATATGCATTTTCGTAATAGTATTTACAAGTCAATGAATACATGAATTAATGATTATATAAATAGATATGTTGAACAAATCGTCTATTTTTCCATGCACTATCAGTGATTATTTCCACGCCCACACTGCTATATTCACGCCCACACACACGCATTAGTATCTCGACGCCTACAGGTCCCCTCTTCCCTGAAACAAGGCGCCCACGCTCCCGAATTAAAAATAGAAAATAGAGGTCAATACATTTCTTTTCATAATGCACGTATGGTGTTTTCTTTCGCATCTCTCTCTCTCTCTCTCTCTTTCTCTGTCTCTGTCTGTCTGTCTGTCTGTCTGTCTGTCTCTCTCTCTCTCTCTCTCTCTCTCTCTCTCTCTCTCTCTCTCTCTCTCTCTATATATATATATATATATATATATATATATATATATATATATATATGTAGATAGATAGATAGATAGATAGATAGATATAGATATATTTTTTAGCATCTATCTATCTATCTATCTATCTATCTATCTATATAATATCTATCTATCTATTTATCTATCTATCATTTATTATCTATTATCTATCTATCTATATATATCTATATCTACATCTTTATATATCTATATATATAGATATCTTTTTTATTAATTTCTTATCATTTTTTTTCACGTGCAGCTTTTATGAGAGGAAATTGAAAATCAAACGGAAAAAGGGAAAAAAAGAAGAAAAAAAAAAACGCTATGTTCTGCTTCAAGCAAAATATGTCAGTGATGGTCGAGTATATAACACCTGATTATAGGATCAGGAAAACACTATCATTGTCCTTTTTTTCGTAAATTCATTGGAAACGGCGAGCATTCGTGAAGAGCAGGGAAAAAAAAAACGCATAAAATAAAATAGACTAAATGATACGTATTTTTCACGAGGATAACTTTAATATATTTTTGAATTTCATACACAAACAAACACACGTACACACAAAACAATCTCAATAAACAAATATAAAAAACTAACAAAATAAAAAAAAAACGCACACTTGCATGCCTTTCCTCCCTTCAAATTCAAAATAAACTCCATAATCTACTTTCCAATATAGTGATGAAAAAGGTCACGGTTTATGGCCACAGTAGCGATAAAACTAACATACATCACTTGGCATTACCTTACAACAGACCACCCCGACTGCTGGGAGAAACGGACAAATAAGATGGACTGTGTATACTTCCTTATGCTGGATGGAACTGTTAGCCTGTACTGAAATAATGGCGTCATAATTCATACACTCGAACTGCACGCACACACACACACACACACACACACACACACACACACACACACACACATACACACACAGTGAGAAGAGAGAGAGAGAGAGAGAGAGAGAGAGAGAGAGAGAGAGAGAGAGAGAGAGAGAGAGAGAGAGAGAGAGAGAGAGAGAGAGAGAGAGAGAGAGAGGAGAGAGAGAGAGAGAGAGAGAGAGAGAGAGAGAGAGGCTTTAGAGAATGCAAACATTTTCCGACACTCAAAAATCATGTTTCAAGATATACAAACCTTGCGCAAATCTATAAAAAGATAAGGATGATAACACAAATAATGATAACAACAATAAATGATAATGATAATAATGATAGTAATAGTAATAATAATAACAATAATAATCATAATAGTAATGACAATAATATAATATAATAAAAGTAATAATACCAATAACAACATAATCGTAATAATGGTAGTAGTAGGCTGATAATACCAATATTGATGATAATAATAATGATAAAGATAATGATAATGGTCATAATAAAAATAACAATAAACGATAATGATAATAACAAATTACAATTTCCTTTAATGAACGAACTAGTAACAAAACATTGGAACTTTAAGAATGCAGAGTCGATTCACCCCAATCCATCGGCTATGGAAAATCCTCCCATAAATTTTCTTTACGGTTCGCTAGTATCCATTCGCTTGAGGCTACTAGCAAATCAATGAAAGGAATAATAGATGGAAACAACAACATTGCGTCGGGGAGGTTACTAGCCTTAAGGAATTAGAGATAAAGTTTAGGAAATGCCAGAATGTTATCATATTTCGTCTCGGTAAAATATTTACAAACATCGATGCTCTAAAAGTTCACAGAAGAACGAACTTCAATAAGATGAAGATAATAAACATTGCAGAATCATAAAGCATTAAATAGTTCTCATAACTAGAGACCTGTTTATCTGTTCAGTTTAGGGGAAATCATGAACTTATTTCCTATATATATTGTATCAAGGGCAACGTAGAGTCCAAGGTTTAAAATTTTGAGTCTTCGCCCCTTCCTCAATTTATTTTCATTTCTACTGAATATCAATTACATTGGTATCTGACAGGTCTCTGTAAACACCCTGTAATTGAAAACTAAATGGAAAATACTTTTTTTTCTTTTTTATTTACTTATTTTTGTCGAAACCAGAATATGAAATGAAGGAAAACAATAAAAATGTGCAGTGTTCTGTACATACCATCCAACAAACATATTTCTGTGTCTATCTCTCTCAACTGACAAGACTTGCAAACTTTTTCTTTTCTTTTCTTTTCTTTTCTTTTTTTTCTTTCTTTCGATTTTTCTTTCCATCTTTTCTTACTCTCTATCCTCCCTTTTACCCTTCTTCCCCATACGGCATCTGTAATAATTCAAAATAATATGAACTGCAGTTTCTTTTACACAGACAGATTCACATATACATTTTCTTTTCTAACGGCTGGGTTCGTTTTAGAAATGTTTTGAGGCATAAGCCATTTAGCAAGTTAGATGTCTAATACTTTTGTCTGGCCAAGAACAAGGGAAGGAGGGATGGGAAGAGGAGAATCAAGGAAATAGGGAAAGGGAGAGAGGAAGAGGGGTGTGAGAGAGTGAGACAAGGAGGAAGAGAATCAAGGAGATAGGGTGAAGGAAATAAGGAGAAGGAAGGAGGAAGAGGGGTGTGAGAGAGTGAGGCAAGGAGGAAACGAATCAGGGGGATAGGGAGAAGGAAAGAGGGAGAGGGAGAGAGGAAAAGGAGTGTGAGAGTAAGGCAAGGAGGAATACGAGATAGAAAATCATGGAGATAGGGAGAAAGAAATAGGAAGAGGGAGAGAGGAAGAGGAGTGTGAGAGAATGAGGCAAGGAGGAAGAGAACCAGGGAGAAGAACCAGGAATAGGGTGAAGGAAATGAGAAGGAAGGAGGAAGAAGGGTGTGATAGAGTAAGGCAAGGAGGAAGAGAATCAAGGAGATAGGGTGAAGGAAATAGGGAGAGGGAAGGAGGAAGAGGAAGGAGGAGAGAAGTGTGGAGAATGACTCAAGGAGAAGGCATCAGGAGATAGGGTGAAGGAATAAGGAGAAGGAAGGAGGAAGAGGGTGTGAGAGAGTGAGACAAGGAGAGAAAATGATATAATTTGTTAGAATGATTTATGCAAAATCAAAGTAGGTGTAATAGAAATAACAAGATAATGATAATAAAGAGTAATGACAATGAAAGGTAAAACATAATGATAATAATGATAATCAGTAGTAACAATAATGACACGAAATGAGGAAGATACAACAGCAACAACAAAAAACATCACCACCAACAAGCAAATCATTTATCAATATTAAGAACATTTTATTTATCATTTTTACAGAGATTTACTGATGTATTAAGTTAGCAGTAAAATTATATATATTAGAATGTCTTCGCATATCTTACAGGTTGTTCCAAATTTACACAATTTTTATGTCTTCCTTTTCTTCGTGCTTTTGTGTCCACTAACTTGTTCTCATTTTCCTCCATTGTCATCTCTTCGTCTTCTTTACTCTTATTCTTCATTCTCAGCTACTTCTTTTCTCCTTTCCCCACTCGCTACCTCTTTTTCTTCTTCATTATTTTTTTTCTTATGGTGATACTTTTCTTCTACTTTCGTATTCCTCTTTTTCACTTCTTTTTTCCCTTTCATTTTTCATTTTTTTTCATCTGACTCATCTTCCCTTTCCTCTCCTTCCTTCTTCCCTTTTCCTTTTTTCCTTTTTCTGGGCGCAGGTAATATTTATTATTATTATTTTTTTTTTTCATTTGTTGCATTCTATGTAAATCATTTATTCAATTTTATGTTAATACGATAATTCCGAGGCGTATATATAGGGGAGTCAGTTGGTTTGTATTCACTCTAACTACATCTATTAGAAATCAATTTTGACTGTGAAACCCATTTAAACATAGATTAATACTAGCTATTTTTCTGATGAACTCACCTAGTATCTCCCTACTACATCATCTATCATTCTGGCTTATCCATGCTATTTACTTCCCTCCTTCTCCCATCACCATTGTCTACTCACATGTCCTTCTTAGTCTCTCATCTTTCTTCTCTCTATGTATCATCACCATCATT
>NW_020871694.1:421663-434490 GCF_003789085.1 Penaeus vannamei | reverse complement strand
ACGTCCCAGAGGAATTTTCAACGGGATCCGGTCCTGTCTTTAATCAAAACCGACTTCTATTCAGTACTTACAGCAGTACATACTCATATTGTCTTTATCTCTTTTGCAGCATTCATCACCCCGGAACCGGTCTTGAATATCACCTGCTCCACATGTCCTGGCTACTTTAGGTCTAACTAGTCGCCCTAGCTCCACTTGGCTGAATTTGACTAGCCTGTATAGGGTTACTAGACCTATAGGACAAAAATTTTGAATGACGAGGCCTGGCGGGATCCATAAAAACCATGATACTGCCAGTGATATTGTATCAAGACGGAGCTGCTAAGTTTCTATTAGGGTTCTCTGCGGTTCCCTCTCTTGTCCTGTCCTCACCTTATGGCTTGAAGATAAAAATTATTCTAGGCAAATGTGGATAGTGAGTAAAGGGGGATGAGATCATAGGTGTTCCGATTATCACTAGCATCGCACAGGAGGTCATACTCGTAGTGAGACACTACATGAGTGATAAAGCGTGTATTGTTCGCCCGCTGTGTGAGAAATTCTCACTCACTATGATTCCGCGACGGCCCTTGCTACAGTTGTGACCGACAATCTTTTAGACATTGCGGGCTCTGCGTGTTGTCACATTTACATTCTTGCATAGAGTCCACTATATTCTTCTTCTTAGGCCCTGTCAAAGGCATGTGTAGTGTCCGGTGTGTTTGAGTTGAACCCTGTTGTGTGGGCGATTGGTGGTGGTACTTTCGACGGCGGTGGAGGTTTCTAGCGATAAAAAATTACTTTAAGTTCACGCTGTGTAGTGTTTTCGGTGTTCCCACGAGTGACTGGAAAATAAATCGTATATGGGGTGGCGTTGCTCTAAGGTGGAGTGAGCATCATAACTCCTTCCTGGGGTGTTTTGGTCATATGTTCCAAGCGTGCCACGTTCCATAATATAGGTACACCGGATCATTTGGCAATCTTTCGAACTAGATTTGTTTGGGGAATGTGGCGAGTTACTTGCCTTGAAATTTAGTGACAAACGTACATTTCTAAATAATACACGTCAACTATAATAGCAAGCACTTATCCTGTTTTTCGTGCCTTATGTTTACTTGTCTCTCTTTTACCTTATGTTCTAATTTAGTCACTCGAGTTTAACTTAGGACGGAGGCGAGTACAGAACATTATGCTTTATTAAACTTCTGTCGTTCTAATAATTTTATTATTATAATTTCTAATGCTTCATATTTAGTCTAATATAGTATTTACAAAGATACTCGAGTAAATGTTTAAGATATGGAGTGAGAAGAGAGCGTTTCGCTGAGTGGACAAGTGAAATGAATACTTCATTGGTAAGTAGAGAAGAACCTCGTCTCATCAGTCTGACATTTTATATAGAACGATCTTTAATGGTAAAATTTGCATTGAAAATTAAATTAATTAAAACGAACTTGGCAATTAGTCTCCGTCAGGATTTGAACCCGAGTCTACTGATTAAGAGGCAGTCATGCTATCCACTACACCACGGAGACTTATGTGTTATAAATCTAAAATGAATATATATATGTGTATTGGAGGGCCTGGCTTTTCTTATGTTGTTCGTGTGCCCTTTTTCTTTTATTGTAATTTGATATTTAGTACTAGCTCACTGAAAGTAGAATTTCACAACTTACAAAATCTGAAGTGCTCTATTGAATTCAGTGGTTGTCTCAATAAACTGGTTTAATGGTGTGGGTGCGATCCGTGGCTGAAACAAATTTCTATACATGCAAATAGCAGCGCCTATCTCTTTCCTATTTTGTTTATCGGTCTCTCTCTCTCTTTTCTTACACTATGGTTCATTACAGGAGGGATTACAACATTATCACAACTTTATATATTTCAGTGATATTATTATAATTTTCATGATCCGTCTGACACGTTCCAAATTAGTGTTAGGTGATTAATAAACTGTAGATATTTGCAGGTAAGTGTCCTCAACCTGTGCGCTCCGATGCAGACACAAGCAAAATCCAAGTTAGGTTAATTATAAATTGACATGTCTTAATATACATTGCCATCGTTCATTTATAGAAATTCGCATGTAATATAAAAGTGATCATTCCAAACTGTATTGTAGTTACTAGATGTAAGATAAAATACGAAATGAGAAGAGCATTTGTGAGTAGCAACAAAATAAAACGTTCACAGTCTGATACTATTTTATAGCGATTTTATACAGTAATAATAATTGTGCCTATAAAAGTAAAACATATAGACAGTGAAAATATGGGTGCGAATATTATATAAAAAAATGACTTATTAATAGTCTACATCAGAATTTGAACACGGGGCTGCTATTTCTCTCTCTCTCTCTGTATTGTCCCTTTTATGTCCATATTTTAATAATTTCCACATTCTATATTTTAATCATTTACACAAACACCCACAAAAAATAAAAATAAAACTGAATCGTGAATCGTTTCAGATTAATCTTGGAAAAGAATTCAAAAAGGCCAAATGTCTGTTTCATTATCTTTCTCTTTATTCCTCTCCCTCTTCGTTATAAAGATAATTATAATTGTCAAACATGTATCATTTTTATCATAGTAATAATTAGTGTAATTTCCTGTTACCATAATGATAATAATCATGATAACAGTAATCATAATACTGCCGTTGTTTCTGTGTAAACATTCTCTCTAATATGCATTCGTGTACGACTTACTAGCTTACTGAAAGTAGAATTGCCTCTAACACTTTGTCATGTCATATCACAACCTACAGAAACTATAGTTCAGTTGAATTCAGTGGTTTTCTAAATACACTTGTCATTGGTGTGGATATGATCCAAGGC
This sequence comes from Penaeus vannamei, assembly GCF_003789085.1. Taxonomy (NCBI): domain Eukaryota; kingdom Metazoa; phylum Arthropoda; class Malacostraca; order Decapoda; family Penaeidae; genus Penaeus; species Penaeus vannamei. The sequence continues at coordinate 431,672 of NW_020871694.1, read as the reverse complement.
TGAATATCCAACCATGAACCCAGTTGCTTTCAGCTTGAACTCTAGATAAAATTACAATTATCATGTTTCGTGTGTACACAGCGAAATTAACTATGCTATATTATCGAGGACAACTTCTAATATGGAGTTTGAGACTTACCTAATTAGGATCAGGTGATTAGCAAACCTTTATTTCTTGCCTGTGGCTTCAACCTGTGACACGCCGATCCTGACATGATTTAAACAAATTTAGGTTAATAATAAAAAATATATTTCAATATACATTCCAATTTATTTTTCTATACAAATACACGTTATACAAAAATGCAAATTCCCATTAGTACAATAGAAATTCGAGTAAACCTAACATATGGAGTGAGAAGAGCAAGAGTGGCAAGTGAAATGAAATATTCATTTGGCAAGTAGAGAAGAACCCCGTTCACAGTCTGACATTTTATAGACGATCGTGTATGGTAACATTTGCATTGAAAATAAAATCTTAAGAAATAATACGAGTTTGAAAATTATTTAAAAAAAGCATTCGTATGTTAGTCTCCGTCAGGATTTGAACCCGAGTCTACTGATTAAGAGGCAGTCATGCTATCCACTACACCACGGAGACTTCATTGCTATCAATTTAAAATGAATGTATATATATTCATATAAGAGCGCTTTCCTTTTCTTATGTTGTTTGTCTGCCCTTTTCTTTTATTTCCTTCTTTTCTCATTACAGAAAGCAGTACAAGATATTGTAATTCTGTAATATAAAAATTATTATTCTTTGTTTCAGTAATGTTATTGGGGAATTTTCATGATCCGCCTGTTTTCAAAACGCTTTCACATATCCAGTGCTATTCCTATTAAGGTGCCGTCACACTAGCACTTTTTCCGTCAATTTTTTGACAATTTTCTGAAATTTTGTCCATTTTTGAGCGAATTGTCGATTCTCCAGTCAGACGATAATGATCGTTTCCGTCTGAAAACCTTTCCGTCAACCTTTTCAGCCAAGCAAAGTCAAATCAAGAGCTATATTCGAGAATGTTTGTATTTATGTTAAATAAAATTGTCAAAAAAATGACGGAAAAAGTGCTAGTGTGACATGGCCTTTATTCAGTACTTTAAGGGTATATTAATATGACCAAATATCATACACCATAAAAATACAACGATAATGACGAACGTCTGTCCTTTACTCCCTTTCTCTCACTTATTAAAATAATAATTGACTAATACATCATTTTCTATATATAATAATTATCATAACTTGCCATTATCGCAATTAATTTTTTTATAACACTAATGATACTGTTGTTTGTTCCACTATGTAAAAATTCTCACTCGTATATATTTGCGAACGCCCTGTTATTTCACTGAATGCAGAATTGCCTCTTTACACTTCGCCACAGGTCTTATCACAGCCTACGAAGCTGTGCAATTTTTATCAACCTTGATGTGTCCGTGGTTTGCTTTCAAAATTACAAAATTGCTCCGTGTGGACATAACGAAAATAAACACGCGGTTTTATCGAGGACAACTCCTTCCGGGTGTAATGATATACCACGTGACACGTTTCAAATTAAGATTAGGTGATTAGCATTCCTTAGATGTTTATATTGTGGCGAAACTTTATCGAAATCTCAGGAAAACGAATTTCTATTAATGCAAATAGCAGCGCCTACCTCTTCTCTTAATTTGTGTTTCAGTAATATAATTAAAATAATTCTCATGACCCGTCTGACATGTTCCAAAGTGATTAGGAAAGTGATAATTCACAAATGTACTGTAGTTACTAGATGAAAGCTAAACTAGGGATTAAGAAGACCATTTGTGGGTAGCAACAACAAAATATAACCTCCGACGGTACCTTGTTCAGTCTAATACTTTTCTATTACGATTACGCATAGTAATAATTGTGGGCTGTAAAAATATGGGTGAGAAAAAAATTGTAGATCAATAGTCCCCATCACGATTTGAACCCGAGTCTACTGTTTCAGAGGTAGTCATGATATCCACTCCATAACAGGAACTAATATTTAGAAAAAAAAAAATCCTCTGAAATAATATGAATTGCACCTACCTTGTTCATATATCTGTCTGTCTGTCTCTCGTCCCTTTTATGGTCTTATATTTTTAATCTGTTTTCATTTATACGAAGATGGAAGCCACAATGAGAATGAAAACTGAACCGTGAATTGTTTCAAATTAACTCTGGAAAAGAATACAATAAGGACGAATGTCTTTCTTTTCCGCTTCGCACTCACTGAAAGTAGAGTTGCCACGTACACTTAATAACAGATCTTATTGTAATCTACAAAGACTGTAGTTCTACTAAATTCAGTGATTTCTCAATACACTGGCTAATGGTGTGGGTATGATCCATTCCTGCATATCCAACTGTGAACCCGGTTGCCTTCAGCTTCAACTTAGAATTACCATGTTTCGTGTGTACACAGCGAAATTAACTAAGCTATTTTATCGAGGACAACTCTTTTCTGGGTGCAGTGATATGGCGGCTGAGACTTTCCAAATGAAGATTAGGTGATTAGCAATCCTTATTCTGGCCGGTATCTTCAACCTGTGACGCGCCGATCCGGATATGATTTAAACGAATTTAGGTTATTACAACTAAATGTTTTGAATAGCACGTTACAAAAAATGCAAATTCCCAGTTGTACTAAAGTAACCGAGGGAAGCTAAAATTTGGAGTGAGAAGAACGTTTTTCCGAAGCATTCATGAGTGGCAAGTGAAATGAAGCATTCAGTAATTAGAAAACCTCTTCCACTGTCTGACATTTTACGATTATGTTCCATAATAACAATTGCATTGAAAATTAATCTTGAAAATATGAGTTCAAAAATAATTTAAAAAGTGTATGTGTGTTAGTCTCCGTCAGGATTTGAACCCGAGTCTACTGATTAAGAGGCAGTCATGCTATCCACTGCACCACGGAGACTTAGATGGTAATGATTAAACAAATTTTTATATATGTATATAGGAACACCTACCTATTTCCTATGTTCTTTGTCCTTTTCTTTCTTTCATATGAAAATTACCACTGGGTCATTACAAGAGTATAAGATTATAATTTTGTTTTTCAGTAAGTTATTTGGGAATTTTCATGATCCGCCCGTTTTCAAAACGCATTCATATTGTCCTTTTTACAAGAATGTTGTCTTATTCTTTTGCGGAATTACTTTGTATCAGTTGTAAATCCTGGCCTTGGTCAAGACGCTAGTTCACGTGGCGTGTTTTGAGTCTGCAAGGGTATGTTAATGTGAACAAATTTGATACACCATAAAAATACTTTGGAAATGACAAATGTCTGTTCTTTCTCTCACTTTCTCTTCCCTCCCTCTCTATCTTTTATTCTCTTTCTCTTCCCTCTCTCCTCCCTTATAATGAAGATAATTGTCTAACAAATGTTATATATACAATTAATATTAAAAACTTGCCATTATCTTAATGCCAATAATTATAATAACAATTTAATGATGATACTGCTGTTGATTGGTTTTGTAAAAAAAATTCACTTATATTTTTCGAAAGCCTTGGTATTTCACTGAGTGCAGAATTTTTCTTGCACTTCGCCACAGATCTTATCATAGCCTACAAAACCTACAGTGTTTATGAACCCTATTGTGTGCGTGGTTTGCTTTCACCTTGAACTTTTGATAAAATTACAGTTACCACGTTGCGTGTGTACACAAAATAAACTCCTTCCGGGTGAAATGATATACCACGTGACACGTTCCAATTAAGATTAGGTGATTAGCACTCCTTAGATGTTTATATTGTGGCGAAACTTTATCGAAATTGGAAAACGAATTCTATTAATGCAAATAGCAGCGCCTACCTGTCTCTTTTTTAACCTTGTGTTTCAGTAATATAATTAAAATAATTCTCATGATCCGTCTGACATGTTCCAAAGTGATTAGGAAAGTGATAATTCACAAATGTACTGTAGTTACTAGATGAAAGCTAAACTACGGATTGAGAAGACCATTTGTGGGTAGCAACAACAAAATATAACCTCCGACGGTACCTTGTTCAGTCTAATACTATTCTATTATGATTACGCATAGAAATAATAGTAGTAATTGTAAAAGTAATAAATGTAGGCTGTAAATATATGGGTGAGAAAAAAATTGTAGATCAATAGTCCCATCACGATTTGAACCCAGTCTACTGTTTCAGAGGTAGTCATGATATCCACTCAACAGGAACTAATATTTTAGAAAAAAATATCTCTGAAATAATATGAATTGCACCTACCTTGTTCTTATATCTCTGTCTGTCTGTCTCTCGTCCTTTTATGTCTCTATATTTTAGTCTGTTCTCATTTACACAAAGATGGAAAGCTAACAGCCACAATAAGAATTTAAACTGAATCGTGAATTGTTTCAAATTAACTCTGGAAAAGAATACAATAAGGACGAATGTCTTTCTTTTCCGCTTCGCACTCACTGAAAGTAGAGTTGCCACGTACACTTAATAACAGATCTTATTGTAATCTACAAAAACTGTAGTTCTACTAAATTCAGTGATTTCTCAATACACTGGCTAATGGTGTGGGTATGATCCATTCCTGTATATCCAACTGCGAACCCGGTTGCCTTCAGCTTCAACTTAGAATTACCATGTTTCGTGTGTACACAGCGAAATTAACTATGCTATTTATCGAGGACAACTCTTTCTGGGTGCAGTGATATGGCGGCTGAGACTTTCCAAATGAAGATTAGGTGATTAGCAATCCTTTATTCTGGCCGGTATCTTCAACCTGTGACGCGCCATTCGGATATGATTTAAACGATTTTAGGTTAATTTAAATCGAGATTTTTGAATATATATTCCAATCTACTACATGAATTCCAATCTATACAAATACACATGTTATACAGAAAGGCTAAATCCCAGTTGTCATAATAGATATTAAGTAGAGGTTATGTGCGGTAACAATTGTATTTAAAACAAATCATGAAAAATTAATAACATGAGTTTGATAATGATTTTAAAAGTATGTGTTAGTCTCCCTTAGGTTTTGAACCCGAGTGTATCAAGAGGAAGTCATGATATCCACCTCATAATAATTATCGTCTTAGTAAAACAAATTTCTATATGTTCAAATATCAGCGCCTATTTCCTTTGTTGTTGATTTACCTTTTTCCTTTTTTTTTCCTATGATAACTATCACGGGGCCATTACAGGAGGGAGTACATGATTATTCTGACTTTGTGTTTCGGTAATGTTAAATTTAAAATGGTAATTCTCGTGATCCGCCTTTTTTCAAAACGCTTTCCATCCAATAATATTGTCTGGCGTTCATATTCAGTATTATTAGAAGAATATTGTATTCAACTTTTGATGCATTACTTTGATATTAATTGGAAATATTTTCTTAGCTCAACATGGCTTGTTTTGACAACCTGTAAGGATATATAATATGAACAAATTTAAAACATCATAAAAATGCTATAATGACGAACATGTCTTTCATTTTCTCTTTCTTTCTCCCCCTTAATCACGAAAATAACTGTCTAATAAATGTTTATATGTAATAATTATCATAACTTGCCAGTGTAAGGACAATCATTATTATGAGAACACTAATGATGATACTGCTGTTAGTCCGTTGTGTAAAAATTCTCACTCCTATATATTCGCGAACGCCTTGCTGCTAACTGAACGAACGTAGAACTGCCTTTTACAGTTACAAAACCCTGTTCTGTGTGTCATTGAGGGCAACTCCGTCCGGGTGCAATGATATGCCGTTTAATACGTTCCGAATTAAGCTTAGGCGTTTGCAGGTAAGTGTCTTCAAGCTGTGGCGCGCCGGTGCAAAGATGATATTATTCCGACACATTTAGGGTGATTATCAGTTGCTATGTCTTAACATATATTCCCATTATTCATTCGATAGAAACTCACCTCTAAGACAAAAGTGATAATTCCCAACCCAAGTCAAGTTACTAGATGAAAGATGAAAGATGAATTAGAACATTTTTCTCTATCATTCGTTACGTATATTAATGACAATCGTGATTATAAAAGCAATAAAATGTAGGTAGTAAAAAAAAAAAAAAAAAAGGGAGGGGGTCAAAATTACAAGAAAAGAAAGAAATAGTCATGCTATCCTCTACACCACAGAGCCTTTCTTAATATGTTGGGAAACGAATATCTATGTATGCAAAGAAAATCGCCTTCCTCTTTCCTATGTTTGTCTCTTTTTTCTTTCTTATGCTAATACTTTTTATTATAGGAGGAAGTAGGTATTATTCTAACTCTGTGCTTCAGTAATGTTACTAAATTAATTGGCATGATCCGCCTGTTTTGAAAACGCCATCCAGTAAATTTGTCTTTATTTTACAAATTTAGTTTACTTTGGTATTCATTTTCAGAGCTACTACAAAAATATTGCACTTAGCCTTTGCTAAGTATGCTGAATGTAGAATTGCTCTTAAACTTCGCCATGCCATAGGTCTCATCAAAGCCTACAAAAGCCTGATGTGTGCATGGTTTGTGCTCGCCTTTAAGAGGAGGTAAAATTACAATTACCATGTTCCGTGTGTACACAGCGAAAATAGTATTTTTTTTTTATTATCGAGGACAACTCCTTCTGGATGTACTGATATGTGAAATTAAGATTAGGTGATTAGCACTCCTTAGATGTTTGCGGGTAAGTGTCTCAATTCGTGGCGCGCCGATGCAGACATAATCTATTTCCAACAAAGTTAACTAATATGTCTTGATATACATTTCCATTGTTTATTTTATAGAAATTCACATATAATGCAAAAGTGTTAATTCCCAACTGTAGTGCAGTTACTCAACGAAAGGTATTGAGAATTGAGCAAAATCATCTGGAACGATTATAACAACAGTGATTATGAAAGCAATTAAATGTATGCGGTGAAAATATGGGTTTAACCATTTTAAAACAGGAAGTTTAGTTTCCGTCGGGATTTGAACCCGAGTCTACTGATTAAGAGGCAGTCATGCTATCCATTACACCACAGAAGCATCTGTTAAAAGCCAGTAAAAACGAATTTCTATATAACTAAATGAGCAGTGCCTACCTCTTTCTTATGATTATATATATATTTTTTCCTTTCTTATGCTATCACTGGTTCATTACAGGAGGGAGTACAATTATTAAGATAATTTTCATGCTCCACCTTTCAAAACGCTTTACATCCAGTAATATTTTCTTTATTTTGTAAATTTAGTTTCACTGTCATTAAAGAATATATATATATATATATATATATATATATATATATATATATATATATATATATATATATAATATATAACATTTCCTACACTACGTTGATATTAAATGTAAATACAGGTCTTCTGCCTAGGTCAAGAATCTAGTTCAAACTTGCATGAAAATTAGCAAAACGAGTATCTATATAACTAAATAACAGCACCTACTTCTTTCCTATGTTGTTTGTCTCTTTTTTCTTCCTTATGATATCACTGGTTCATTACAAGAGGAAGTACAATATTATCTTCACTTTGTGTTTCAGTAATGTTATCAAGATAATTTTCATGATCCGTCTGACACGTTCCAAATTAAGATTAGGTGATTAGCACTCCTTAGATGTTTGCGGGTAAGTGTCCTCAACCTGTGCCCGCCGATGCAGATATAATAAAAAAGTTAGGTTAATTATAAGTAAAATTGTTTCTTACTCTTAGTCATACGTCTTATTGAAACCTACAAAAAACCGTAGTGTCCTATTGAATTCAGTGGTTTTCTCAATACACTTGTTTTTGGTGTGGATATGATCTTTGGCTGAATATCCAACCATGAACCCGGTTGCTTTCAGCTTGAACTCTAGTTACAATTACGATTACCATGTTTCGTGTGTACGTAGCGAAATTATTAAATATATTATCGAGGGCAACTTGTGTGTGTACTAATATGGAGTCTGAGTCGAAATTAGGATTAGGTGATTAGCAAACCTTTATTTCTGGTCGGTGTCTTCAACCTGTGACGCGCCGATCCGGACATTAACGAATTTAGGTTAATTATCTTATCTTTCAATATATATTCCGATTTATTATTCTCTACAAATAACCATGTTATACAAAAATGCAATTCCCAGTTGTGCTATAGTAACTCGAGGAAGGGCGTTTTCCGTAGCATTCGTGAGTGGCAACTGAAATAAAACTTTCAGTGGTAAATAGAGAAGAATCCCTTCCACTGTCTGACATTTTATAGACGATCATGTATGGTAACAATGGCACTGAAAATAAAATCTTATTTATATAATGTTTGAAAATAATTTTAAAAAATGAATGTTAGTCTCCATCAGGATTTGAACCCGAGTCTGCTGATTAAGGCAGCCATGCTATCCACTACACCACGGAGACTTAATTGATGTGAGAGTGAAACGAATTTGTATATATCTATTTGAAGCGCTTATTTCCAATGTTTGTTTTTTCTTTTCTTCTTTCTTTTTTATGATAATTATCACTGGTCATTACAGGAGGGAGTGCAAAATTATGATAGTTTTGTATTTCAGTAATGTTATTAGGGAATGTTCATGATCCGCCTGTTCTCAAAACGCATTCATATTTTGTATTATTACTATAATATTGCATTTATCTTTCACGGGATTAGTTTTTTATCAACTGTAATTCAATTCCTGGCATAGGTCAACAGGCTAGTTCACGTGGCCTGTTTTTGACAGTCTGTAAGGGTATAATATGAACAAATTTGATTCACCATAAGAATACTATGATAATGACGAACGTGTCTTTTATTCTTTTATCTCTCTTCTCCTTTATCATGAAAATAACAATTGTTTAACAAATGTTATAAGTATAATAATTATCATAACTTGCCCTTATCATAATCACAATCATTAATATAATACCAATGATACTGCTGTTGTTCCGCTTAAAAAAATCAACCTGGTTGCTTTCAGCTTGAACTATAAATAAAATTACTATTACTATGTCTCGTGTGTACACAGCGAAATTGATTATGTTGTATTATCAAGGACAACATCTGGGTGTATTGATTTGGCGTTAAAGACTTTCCAAATTATGATTAGGTGATTAGCAAAACTGTTCTCTGTTGGTGTTTTCAAACTGTAACCCGAATTTGTATCTATGCATATAAGATGCGCCTACCTATTTCCTGTGTTGTTTGTCTTTTTCTTTCTTCTTTTCTATGATAATTTTCACTGGGTCATTACCGGAGGGGGGGGGTACATTGTTATAATTTCGTTTTTCACTGATGTTATTAGGGGAATTTTCATGATCTGCCTGTTTTCACAACGCATTCATATTTCAGCACTATTACAAAATTGTATTTATCTTTGAAGCGGAATTACTTCCATATCAATTGCAAATCCTGGCCAAGGTCAACACGCTAGTTCACGTGGCGTGTTTGGACGGTCTGGAACGGTATGTTAATGTGAACAAATTTGATACACCATAAAATACTACGATAATGACGAACGTCTGTCTTGTATTCTCCTTTTTCTCACTTTCTCTTCCCTCCTCTCTCTTTTTTATTCTCTTTCACTTCCCTCTCTCTCATCCTCTCCGCCTTATCAGGAAAACAATAATTGTCTAACAAATGTTATATATATCATAAATATAACATCATTATCGTAATTACAAACACTAAGATAACATTTAGTGATGATGATCCTGCTGCTGTTAATCTTTGCTAAAATTCTTACTCATATATTCTCGAACGCCTTGCTAACTGAGTGCAGAATTGCCTCTTACACTTCGCCATAGGTCTTAAAGCCTACAAAAGCTGTGTAGTGTTTATGAACCCTGCTGTGTGCGTGGTTTGCTTTCACCTTGAACTCTAGATGAAATTACAGTTGCCATGTTCCGTGTGTACCAACGAAGATAAACATTCCCTTTAATCGAGAATAACTCCTTCCGGGTGTATTGATACACCGTTTGACACGTTCCAAATAAAGAGTAGGTGATTAGCACAACTTTGCGGTAAAACGGTACCCTGTTCACAGTCTGATACTTTTTTATAGCGATTATATATAT
>NW_020871694.1:386409-421552 GCF_003789085.1 Penaeus vannamei | reverse complement strand
GGTTTGCAGACACCGACCAGAAATAAAGGTTTGCTAATCACCTAATCCTAATTTCGACCCAGACTCCATATTAGTACACACACAAGTTGCCCTCGATAATATATTTAATAATTTCGCTACGTACACACGAAACATGGTAATCGTAATTGTAACTAGAGTTCAAGCTGAAAGCAACCGGGTTCATAGTTGGATATTCAGCCAAAGATCATATCCACACCAAAAACAAGTGTATTGAGAAAACCACTGAATTCAATAGGACACTACGGTTTTTTGTAGGTTTCAATAAGACGTATGACTAAGAGTAAGAAACAATTTTACTTATAATTAACCTAACTTTTTTATTATATCTGCATCGGCGGGCACAGGTTGAGGACACTTACCCGCAAACATCTAAGGAGTGCTAATCACCTAATCTTAATTTGGAACGTGTCAGACGGATCATGAAAATTATCTTGATAACATTACTGAAACACAAAGTGAAGATAATATTGTACTTCCTCTTGTAATGAACCAGTGATATCATAAGAAAGAAAAAAGAGACAAACAACATAGGAAAGAAGTAGGTGCTGTTATTTAGTTATATAGATACTCGTTTTGCTCATTTTCATGCAAGTTTGAACTAGATTCTTGACCTAGGCAGAAGACCAGTATTTACATTTATATCAACGTAGTGTAGGAAATGTTATATATATATATATTCTTTAATGACAGTGAAACTAAATTTACAAAATAAAGAAAATATTACTGGATGTAAAGCGTTTTGAAAGGTGGAGCATGAAAATTATCTTAATAGTTGTACTCCCTCCTGTAATGAACCAGTGATAATAAGAAAGGAAAAATATATATATAATCATAAGAAAGAGGTAGGCGCTGCTCGTTTAGTTATATAGAAATTCGTTTTTACTGTCTCTTAATAGATGCTTCTGTGGTGTAGTGGATAGCATGACTGCCTCTTAATCAGTAGACTCGGGTTCAAATCCCGACGGAAACTAAACTTCCTGTTTTAAAATTGTTAAACCCATATTTTCACCGCATACATTTAATTGCTTTCATAATCACTGTTGTTATAATCGTTCCAGATTATATTGCTCAATTCTCAATACTTTCGTTGAGTAACTACACTACAGTTGGGAATTAACACTTTTGCATTATATGTGAATTTCTGAAAAAATAAACAATGGAAATGTATATCAAGACATATTAGTTAACTTTGTTGGAAATAGATTATGTCTGCATCGGCGCGCCACGAATTGAGACACTTACCCGCAAACATCTAAGGAGTGCTAATCACCTAATCTTAATTTCGAAAGTCTCACATATCAGTACATCCAGAAGGAGTTGTCCTCGATAATAAAAAAAAAAAAAAACTATTTTCGCTGTGTACACACGGAACATGGTAATTGTAATTTTACCTCCTCTTAAAGGCGAGCACAAACCATGCACACATCAGGCTTTTGTAGGCTATGATAAGACCTATGGCGAAGTTTAGGAGGCAATTTTACATTCAGTTAGTAGCAAGGTGTTCGAAAATATATACGAGTAATAATGTTTACAAAGAGGAAGAACAGCAGTATCACCATCACTAAAGTTATCTTAATGATTGTCAGTACGATAATGCAAGTTATGATAATTATAAAGTGTATAATATCTGCTACACAATTATTCTTTTCATGATAAAGTAGAGGAAGAGAGGAATGGGAAGAGGAAAGAGAATGAAAAGAGATTTTCGTCATTTTTTGAGTAATTTCATGGTTAATCAAATTTGTTCATATTAAGATATCCTTACAGGCCGCCAAAAGACGCCAGGTGAACTAGCGTGCTGACCTAGGTTGAAGGCCAGTTTTCACTATTAATATTAAAGTAGTGCAGCAAAGGCTAAGTACAATATTTTTGTAGTAGCTCTGAAAATGATTACCAACGTAAACTAAATTTGTAAAATAAAGACAAATTTACTGGATGGCGTTTTCAAAACAGGCGGATCATGCCAATTAATTTAGTAACATTACTGAAGCACAAAGTTAGAATAATACCTACTTCCTCCTATAATAAAAAGTATTAGCATAAGAAAGAAAAAAGAGACAAACATAGGAAAGAGGAAGGCGATTTTCTTTGCATACATAGATATTCGTTTCCCAACATATTGCTTTTATAATCACGATTGTCATTAATATACGTAACGAATGATAGAGAAAAATGTTCTAATTCATCTTTCATCTTTCATCTAGTAACTTGACTTGGGTTGGGAATTATCACTTTTGTCTTAGAGGTGAGTTTCTATCGAATGAATAATGGGAATACATGTTAAGACATAGCAACTGATAATCACCCTAAATGTGTCGGAATAATATCATCTTTGCACCGGCGCGCCACAGCTTGAAGACACTTACCTGCAAACGCCTAAGCTTAATTCGGAACGTATTAAACGGCATATCATTGCACCCGGACGGAGTTGCCCTCAATGACACACAGAGCAGGGTTTTGTAACTAAAAGGCAATTCTACGTTCCGTTAGCAGCAAGGCGTTCGCGAATATATAGGAGTGAGAATTTTTACACAACGGACCAACAGCAGTATCATCATTAGTGTTCTCATAATAATGATTGTCCTTACACTGGCAAGTTATGATAATTATTACATATAAACATTTATTAGACAGTTATTTTCGTGATTAAGGGGAAGAGAAAATGAAAGACATGTTCGTCATTATAGCATTTTTTATGATGTTTAAATTTGTTCATATTATTATATCCTTACAGGTTGTCAAAACAAGCCATGTTGAGCTAAGAAAATATTTCCAATTAATATCAAAGTAATGCATCAAAAGTTGAATACAATATTCTTCTAATAATACTGAATATGAACGCCAGACAATATTATTGGATGGAAAGCGTTTTGAAAAAGGCGGATCACGAGAATTACCATTTTAACATTACAGAAACACAAAGTCAGAATAATCATGTACTCCCTCCTGTAATGGCCCCGTGATAGTTATCAAGGAAAAAAAGAAAAAAGGTAAATCAACAACAAGGGAAATAGGCGCTGATATTTTGAACATATAGAAATTTGTTTTACTAAGACGATAATTATTATGAGGTGGATATCATGACTTCCTCTTAATACACTCGGGTTCAAAACCTAAGGGAGACTAACACATACTTTTAAAATCATTATCAAACTCATGTTATTAATTTTTCATGATTTGTTTTAAATACAATTGTTACCGCACATAACCTCTACTTAATATCTATTATTACAACTGGGATTTAGCCTTTCTGTATAACATGTGTATTTGTATAGATTGGAATTCATGTAGTAGATTGGAATATATATTCAAAAATCTCGATTTAAATTCAACCTAAAATCGTTTAAATCATATCCGGATCGGCGCGTCACAGGTTGAAGATACCGGCCAGAATAAAGGATTGCTAATCACCTAATCTTCATTTGGAAAGTCTCAGCCGCCATATCACTGCACCCAGAAAGAGTTGTCCTCGATAAAATAGCATGGTTAATTTCGCTGTGTACACACGAAACATGGTAAATTCTAGAGTTGAAGCTGAAGCAACCGGTTCATAGTTAATACAGAAATGGATCATACCACACCATTAACCAGGTATTGGAAATCACTGAATTCAGTAGAACACTACAGTTTTTGTAGGTTACAATAAGACCTCTGATTAAGTGTAAGAGGCAACTGTATTTTCAGTGAGTGCGAAGCGGAAAAGAAAGACATTCGTCCTTATTGTATTCTTTTCCAGAGTTAATTTGAAACAATTCACGTTTGTTTTACAGACTAAAATATATAGACATCATAAAAGGGACGAGAGACAGACAGAAAGACTGAGAGAGAGAGATATACAAGAGGTAGGTACAATAAATTATATGAATTAAAGGATATTTTTTTTTTCTAAAATATTAGTTCCTCTTATGTAGTGGGTACCATGATTGCCTTTGAAACAGTAAACTTCAAATCCTGATGGGGACTATTAATGTACCTTTTTCAACTATATTTTACCTCGACATTTATTACTTTTATAATCACTACTACTATTACTATTTGTAATTGTTAAAGAATAGTATCAGGCTGTGAATACGGTCCCGTTGAACGTTATATTTTGTTGTTGCTACCCACAAATACTCTTCTCAATTCGTAATTTAGCATTCTTCTATGATTACAGTATAGTTGGGAATTATCACTCTTCTCTTCTATGCGAACTTCTATAGAATTAATATATATTAAGACATGACAATTTATAATTAAACTAACTTTGTAGGAATTTCATTATGTCTGCATCGGCGCGCACAGGTTGAGGACACTTACTCGCAAACATCTAAGGAGTGCTAATCACCTAATCTTAATTTGGAACGTGTCATAAAAGTCCTATTGATAATCGGAATTTGGACGTGTCAGACGGATCATAAAAATTTTAATTTGGGACGTGTCATAAAAGTCCTATTGATAATATTAATGAAACAGAAAGTTATGTAATGAACCCGTTATAATTATAAGAAAGAAAAAAGACAGACAAACAACACAGGTAAGAAGTAGACGCTGCTATTTGCATATATAGAATTTCGTTTCCCTGAGATTTCAAATGTCCCGCCACAAGTTGAGGACACTTATCCGCAAACATCTAAGGAGTGCTAATCACCTAATCTTAATTTGGAACATGTCAGACAGCATATCAATACACCTGGAAGGAATTGTCCTCGTAATTCTAATTGTAATTTTATCGAGAGTTCAAGGTGAAAGCAAACCACGCATAGGCCTACAACAGGGTTCATTGTAGCCTATGATAAGACCCATGGCGAAGTGTAAGAGGCAATTCTGCATTCAGTGAAATAGCAAGGCGTTCGCGAATATATATGAGTGAGAATTTCTACAAAGCGGAACAACAGCAGTATCATCATTAGTGTTATAATAATGATTGCCATTACAGTAATGGCACGTTATGATAATTATAGTCGTCATTATCAAAGTATTTTTATGGTGTATCAAACTTGTTCGTATTACAATACTCTTACAGACTGTTAAAACACGCCAAGTGAACTTGCGTGTTGACCTAGACCAGGATTTGCAATTGAAATGGAAATAATGCCGCAAAAGATAATTACAATATTGTAATAGTACTGAATATGAATGCGTTGTGTAAACAGGCGGATCATGATGAATTCATCTAATAACATTTCAGAAACAAAATTATAATTTTGTACTACCAGTGATAATTACCGTTGGAAAGAAAGAAAGAAAGAAAACAAACACATGAAATAGGTAGACGTTTCTATATCCACATATACAAATTCGGTTTACCATTACATCACGTAAGTCTCTGTGGTGTAGTGGATAGCATGACTGTTTCTTAATCAGTAGACTCGGGTTCAAATCCTGACGGAGACTATCCTACATTTTTAAAATAATTTTCAAACTCGTATTATTTCTTAAGATATAATTTTCAATGCAAATGTTACCATGCAGGATCGTCTATAAAATGTCAGACTGTGAACGGGGTTCTTCTCTACTTGCCAATGAATGTTTCATTTCACTTGCCACTCACGAACGCTCTTCTCACTCCATATTTTAGCTTTACTCGAGTTACTATTGTTACTACAGTATAGTATTGAGAATTATAATAATATTACTGAGACAGAGTTATGATAATGTTGTACTCCCTCCTCTAATTAACCAGTGATAATTAGCATAAGAAAGAGAGACAAATAACATAGGAAAGAGGTAGGTGCTGCTATTTGCATATATTAAAATTCGTTTTCTCGCCACTTCCCCGCAAACATTTATCGAGTGCCAATGACCTGACCTTAATTTGGAACGTGGCACACGGTATGACCAGAACACCCGGAAGGAGTTGTCCTCGAGAACGGCATGATTATTTTCGTTGTGGGGACCCGGAACATGGTAACTGTAATTTTATCTAGAATTCAAGGTGAAAGTAAACCACGCACACAACAGGGTTCATAAACACTACACAGCTTTTGTAGGCTGTGATAAGACCCATGGCGAAGTGTAAGAGGCAATTCTGCATTCGGTGAAATAGCAAGGCGTTCGCGAATATATATGACCTGTTCCACACAAACACACACTTTTAAAATTATCTTTAAACTCTATTATATTTTTAAGATTTTATTTTCGGTGCAATTGTTACCATACATCATCGTGTATAAAATAGACTGTGAACGGGGTTCTTTTCCACGTACCACTGAATGTTTCATTTCACTTGCCACTCATGAATGCTATCCTTAAAAAAATCCTTAAAATATCCTTAACAACAAAGTAGTGCAGCAAAAGTCAAATGCAATATTCTGGTAATAGCACTGAATATGACTACAGGCGGATCATGAGAATTACCATTTTAACAGAAGAATAATTTTGTACTCCCTCTTGTAATGAGCTAGTGATAGTTATCTCAGGAAAGGAAAGAAAAAAGAGAAAGATAAATAAATAACATAGGAAACAGGTAGGCGCTGCTAATTGAATATATAGAAATTTGTTTTACTATTATAACAATTAAGTCTCTTTGGCGAGGTGGATAGCATGGCGGTCTCTTAATCAGTTGACTTGAATTCAAAACCAAACGGAGACTAACACATATACTTGGAAGGTCATTATCAAACTCATATTACTATAGTTTCAAGATTTGCTTTCAGTGTAATTATCGTCGAAAATGTCAGCCTGTGAACGGGGTTCTTCTCTACTTACCACTGAAAGTTTTATTTCATTTTCCACTCACGAATGCTACGGAAAAACGCTCTTCTCACTCCATATTATAGCATTCCTAGAGTTACTATAGTTCAACTGGGAATTAGCATTTTTGTATAACATGTGTATTTGTATAGAATGAAATTCATACAATAGGTTGAAAGGTATATATAAAAAAAAAACATTAAAAATGATTTCAGAAAGAAAGTTTTTCATAACTTTCATTCGACCAATTTGTAAATATGCAACACCAGTCTAGCATTCACCCATTACCTAAGAAAAAAAAAAGAGCATTGCGCATCATATTTGGATCAAACTACACCTCATACACGGATGCCCTAAATCAACGTCAGATTTCCTCCTTAGAAGACCGGAGAAAATCCTTAACAGGAAAATTCGTTCACAACATCTCTACATTCGTGAGACATCGGGGTCTGCTCCCTGACCCACGTCAATCTAGAAATCAGCTCCGTGAGGATGTTAACAACAAGTTATGTGAACCAAAGTGTCATACATCCAGATATTATGTGTCAACTATAACCTATTGTATTAGAAACTTCAATGATAACTTTGTAAAGTAACAATTTTACTTGTGTAACTATAACTTTACATGATAAAATCTTTATTATTATCATTACTATTGTTATTGTTATGATTATTATTACTATTATTATTGTTGTTATTATCGTTATGATTATTCTTTACATTATTGTTATTATTATTAAATCCGGGTCCTGTCCTCGGTCCGTTCCGGGAGACCTGTTCCACACAAACCCGCCCACTAACGATTCTCTTTGCTGTCGGTTGTTATACATACACAAATACACACACATATGTATATGTATTTATACACACACACACACACACACACCACACACACACACACACACATACACACACACACACACACACACACACACACACACACACACACACCATATATATATATATATATATATATATATAATATATATATATATATATATATATATATATATATATATATATATATATATGTATGTATGTATGTATATGCATATGCACATATATATGTTTATATATATATATATATATATATATATATATATATATAATATATATATATATATATAATATATATATATATATATACACACAACATATGTATGTGTGTTTAAATATACATACACATATACATACATTTATACGTATATAAATATATACACACACATACAAATTCTACCGTAGATAAGCATTCTCACTCGATCACACATGTGTGAGTTTGAGCATTCCAGCAATTACGCTCTCCCCCCCCCCCCCGCCTTTTTCAACGTTACATCATTAGTGGACACGGCGGACCACCTCCACTCCAAATCGGGTACTCCAACTCCATCGTTATGCTCTGCCCCCGCCTGAACCCCCCCCCCTCCTCCCTACCAGACGACGGCGCTCTCCAATCCGTCCACAGTTCCTTGGCGTTCCTCCGTTCTATTCCTTGGCGTTCCTCCGTTCCGTTCCTTGGCGTTCCCCCGTTCCGTTCTGTCCGGGGCGTTCCTCCGTTCTGTTCCGTTCCTTGGCGTTCCTCCCGTTCCCCGTTCTTCGTTCCTCGTTCCTCCATTCCGTTCGTTCCTTGGCGTTCCTCGTTCCGTTCCTTGGCTTTCCCCCGTTCCGTTCCGTTCCGTTCCTTGGCGTTCCTCCATTCCGTTCCGTTCCTTGGCGTTCCCTCGTTCCGTTCCTTGGCTTCCCGTTCCGTTCCGTTCCGTTCCTTGGCGTTCCTCCATCCGTTCCGTTCCTTGGCGTTCCCCCGTTCCGTTCCTTGGCGTTCCTCGTTCCGTTCCATTCCTTGGCGTTCCTCCGTTCCGTTCCTTGGCGTTCCTCTACTCCGTTCCTTGACGCCCCCCCATTCCGTTCCGTTCCTTGACGCCCCCCCATTCCGTTCCGTTCCTTGGCGTTCCTCCGTTCCATTCCACATCTGTTCCGTTCCTGTTCCGCACAAGCCCCGCCCACTAACGATCCTCTCTTCTGTCGGTCGTTAAAAGGTTTCTTCGTCGTGGCTTTGGTGGATGCGGGTGACAGTCAAGACGCGAGATGTCCGAAAGGAAGAAGGAAAAGGGGATGAGAAGTAAGGAATAAGAAAGAAAAAGATATATCGGAAAAAAATGGAAGGAAGAGGGGAAAAATGATATATCAGAAAAAGGAAAGAAGAAGGAGAAGAAAAGGCGATAAGAAAGAAGGAGAAAAAGAAAATGAAAAATATCATATATTATAAAAGAAAAGGAAAGAAAAGAAAAACAAAACTATAAGAAAAGAAAAGGTAATAAAGAAATAGATCATATAAAAAGGAAGAAAGAAAAGTAGAAAAAAGACATAATTAAGAAAGGACACAAAAGAACCGGAGGGAAGTACAAAGTAAAATGAATAAAAGTGTATAAACAAGTAAGACAAGTGCATAGAAATTCGTAGATAGATAAAAAATTATTTGATATAAAACACACAAAATAGATGTGTAAAAGACTAATAATAGGAATACATATAAATCCATAGACGAATAAGACAAATAAACAAATCAAGGAATAAATTTAAAAGCAGTCAAACGAACAAGAACAACAAGAACAAGAACAACTGTTGAATAAAGGAAAAGTTAAATAAAATAGAAAATAAAACAGCCAGAAAGAAGATAAAAAGAAGAGAAAGACAAATCAGTGACATGGAAGAAGCGGAAGAAGAAGAAGAGGAGAGGAAGAGAGAAGAAGAAAGATGAGTAAGAAGAAAAAAAAAGCAGAAGTAGAAGAAAAAGGCAGTAGAAGAAGAAAAAGGAGAAAGATGAGAAAGAGGAAGAACTAGAAGAAGAAGGAAGAGAAAGAGGAAGAAGAAAAAAGACCATATATAAGAGGAAGAAGAAAGAAGAGAAATAGAGAAAGAAAAAAACTTACCCGTCCTTATTTTTTTTCGCAAAAAAAAAAAAAAAAAAAAAAAAAGTAAATCTTTCCCACGCCCTTAAAGTATTTACATCGGTCAGCAACAACGATGCAGACGCGTCAGCAAGGAAAAAACTGACCCCTTTTTCCCTTCGTGGATTTAGCGAGGAAGGAAACAGGAATGTGTGGCGAGACTCAGGCGATGAGGTCAGTAACAGCGGCGAGGAGAGGGGTTTGTAAATAAGCTTTTATTTTTGTTTTGTTTTGTTGTTTGTATGTATAAGCCGATTGGGTTGTGTATCGTGTATGTTTAGCTATATATCTATATATGTCTATCTAGATATATATATAGATATATATGTGTGTGTGTGATATAGATATATACGTGTGTGTGTGTGTGTGTGTGTGTGTGTGTGTGTGTGTGTGTGTGTGTGTGTGTGTGTGTGTGTGTGTGTGTGTGTGTGTGTGTGTGTGTACATATTATATGCGTGTGTGTGTGTGTATGTATGTGTATACATAATCTTCATCACAATCTGTTAAACACACTCCTGTGCTCCCTCTCTCTGCCCCACTCTCTCTCTTTCTCCTCTCTCTCTCGGTCTCGCTCTCTCTCTCTCTAAACCTTTCAATTCATTAGCAATTAATGAAGTTTGATAATAGGCCTTTGAACTTCCTAACCCGGTGTCCTGCATGATGAAGAGGTCGAGATTCCTCCGACTTGAGCTGAGTCGTGTTTGGTTATTCCAGTGAATTATAATGTTCTTCAATGGCTGTGGCTAGTCATGGGAAAGAGAGATAGATAGACAGATAGAGAGATAGAGAGAGAGAGAGAGAGAGAGAGAGAGAGAGAGAGAGAGAGAGAGAGAGAGAGAGAGAGAGAGAGAGATAGAAAGAAAATGAGAGAGTGAAAGAGTAGGGGAGTGAGTGAGAAGAGAGAGAGAGAGAGAGAGAGAGAGAGAGAGAGAGAGAGAGAGAGAGAGAGAGAGGAGAGAGAGAGAGAGAGAGAGAGAGAGAGAGAGAGAGAGAGAGAGAGAGAGAGAGAGAGAGAGAGGAAGAGAACAAGATACAGATAGAAATTGTTACTATTGTTGTATATTTATGAATAATGAAGATGTAATCATTTCACAATTCAATAATACAGGCTATTTTCTCTTACTATTGCTGCTGCTGTTGATGATGATAATAATATTTGTAATAATAGTAATAATTATAACTAATAATAATAACAGAAATGATGATAATGATTGTCAACGATACTCGCAAGACCACATGGTTCTCTCCTTCGCATCTCTGTCCCCGCCAACTGCCTTCCTCCTTCAGCAGACGCAGGTGTTCACTCTACTCTCTCTTCTGACACTTCTGTGACGTAAGCAAGCATACGCCTTCGCAAGGAATAAACCCCCACAGGGAAAGCTGCATAAAAGGAAGTTTCGCCAGACAGCATGGGAGAAGAGGCTGAGAGCAGAGAGAGAGAGAGACAGGGCTGACGACAGCCTCGCTCGTCACCGCTCCGCCCTCGGCAACCGGGGCACGGCGGCGTTCTCGGGTTTCTCGTGGGTTGCCCATCTGCCTCCCCCATTAAACCCTGAAGACTCCTATCACTCACCCGCTCTATGCCCAACCTCTACGTTCACAATGATAATGATAATAATGATGACGATTGATGATCATTATAATGATAATAGCAATGATGATAATAATCATTATTGATGTTTCATATGATCATCGTCATATTCATCATCATCGTCATATTCTTATCATCATTATTAACATGAGATGTTATTAACATGCTTCTCTTTCGCATCTCTTTCCTCGCTAACAGCCTTCCTCCTTCAGCAGACGCAGGTGTTCATTCTACTCTCTCTTCTGACACTTCTGTGACGTAAGCAAGCATAAACCCCCACAAGGAATAGCTGCATAAAAGGAAGTCTCGTCAGACAGCATGGGAGAAGAGGCAGAGAACAGAGAGAGAGAGACAGGGCCTGACGACAGCCTCGCTCGTCCCGTCTCGCCCTCGGCAACCGGTGCACGGGTTTCTCGGGTTTCTCTTGGTCGGCCATCTGCCTCCCCCAATAAACCCTCCAACGAAGACTCCTTTCACACCGCTGTACGCCCAACCTCTTACGTTTAAATGATAATAATAATAATGATGTGATGATGATGATCATTATAATGATAATAACAATGATAATAATAATCGTTATCAATGTGATAATGATTATTATTATTTCATCGTCATCATCGTCATATTCTTATCATCATTGTCAACATGAGATTTCTTCTTCATGGTTCTATTCTTGTCATCATTATCGATATTTCCATTACCATTAATCTTTTACACTTCAAATAATGCCAAGATCAACAATTTAGAGAATTTCATGAAAAAGATAAAATTTACAAGATTCAAGACCCTTACAGTGTGTACTACAAAGATACCCATATGACTGACAAATCCATTATATAAACCTAATAGACTTTTTCCCCTGTTAATCCTGGGTGCAAGGTCAGAATCTGTTTATTTTAATGTCTGTTTGATATAAATGTACACGAGATGCACCTGTGTAAATCGATGAAAGAAAGAGGGTTAAAAGTACAAGGGCGATTCTTGGGTACTCATACAGATAGTTTCACTTCGTTGTTATTATCTTTATTACTCTTATTATTATCTTAATTATCACCATTATCATTATTATCATAATCTTCATTATCACTGCACCATCGTCACATAATCCTCCTCGTCCTCCTCCTTCTTCCTCTTCCTCTTCCTCTTCCCTCTTCCTCTTCCTCTTCCTCTTCCTTCTCTTCCTCCTCTCCTCCTCCTCCTCCTTCTCTTCATCATCATCACCAACATAAGATTAAGAATGATAATGAAAAAATGATAATAATAATAATGATAACATTAATGATAAATGAGGTTCTTCTGTATATACTGTACAAGGCAACTTCAAGTCCTGTTGCACCATATTTCGTATCAAAGGCTTCGAATTATATAAGGTAAACCGTGATATCTAATCAGTGTTATCCAGGAGACATTCTCATTTAATATTCATCAAAATTATTGATTATAAGCTTGACGTCATTCGAGATACCAGGAATTCGGGAATTTCAGGAACGAATCTGTTTCTACAAGGTATAGTGTGTTGCGAAATCGAATTATGTTAACCGATCTCAGAAGAAAGACGAAAAGAAAGAAAAAGAAAGAAGAAGAAAGTTAGAAAGGAAGGAAGAAATAAAGAAAGAAAGAAATATAGTTAGAAAGGAAGAAAAAGAAAGAAAGAAAGAAAAAAAAAATAAAGATTCGATATTGGGTTAGTAATATTTCTTATTTACGAGACCACTGTTGCCATCATGGCGATGTTTCCGCTAAATCTAGCGAATATGAATATCAATCCAGCTGTTAAAATTATGAAATTCGCAAAAGTAACCAGCGTTTTTTTTTTTTTTTTTTTTTTTTTTTTTTTTTTCAAAGGTAATGTTTTTTTTATTTTTTTAGAGGTTTACCCATATAATTTTTTTTTTTAGGTCGGCTTAGTGGATTCTGAAAAATGGAGTTGGCATCACTGCAAGCTATGTTAGGGAGATACTGACGCATAGAAACTGCTACATATAATGTGTTACAGTTTAGTAATGCTATTATACTGCAGTGTGTAAGGGTCCCCGGATGATGCTGGACAAGGCGAGATTTCGTAATAAAAGGCGATGATAAACAAGAAAGAAGGATAAAAGATGGTTCAGATTAAAAATGAAAATGAAAAAGACAACAAATTTGGAAATGGGGTAAAAAAATAAAATAAAGAAAATAGATAAATAATAAAAATATAAAATAAATAACATGAAATTCATTAAAGGTAAACAAAATATACGGAAACTAAAACCATCCAAAAGGTAAGAAGAGAAAATATGCGAAAAAGATAAAGAAAAAAACTGAAGCTAATTAAGAAAAAATGAAATAAGGAAACATGAGAAAGTAGAAAAGCGAAACAAAACGTTATAAAAATGCAAAGAAAGGTAATGGTGATAATAATGTAAAAAATGAGAATAAGAGAAATAATGCTAATTGTGATAATGATATGAATAATGATAACAACAACAATCATAGAAAAATGATAATATTGATAAAATATAATAAAATAACAATTTTGATGATAATGACAACAAAGCCAATAACAAACAAAATAATAATGATAATTATAATAATAATAATAATAATAATAATAATGATAATAATAATGATGATGATAATGATAATATGATAATGATAATGATAATGATAATGATGATGATGATGATGATGATGATGATGATGATGATGATGATGATGATGATGATGATGATGATGATGATGATGATGATGATGATGATGATGATGATGATGATGATGATGATGATGNTTTTATATTAATAAAAAAATCTAATTTCGCTGTGTTATCATTCACGGAACATGGTAATGTATATTTTACCTAGTGCTCTCTAATAATGGCGAGCGACAAACCATCGCACACATCTAGAGGCTTTATTGTAGGGTTCTTTGATTGAGACTTTATGGCGAAGTATTAGGAGGCATAGTTTGTTACATTCAGCCTTGATTTGATTAGGCAGTTTTTAGTGTTCGTTAAAATATATATTCGAGGAACGTAATGTGTGTCAAAGAGGAAGAAAGCTTTAGTATCCCACACTAAAGTTATTCTTAAATGATTGTCAGTACGATTATTGCAAGTTATTGATAATTATTAATGTGATAATTATCTGCTTACATTTAT
Source organism: Penaeus vannamei (assembly GCF_003789085.1). Classification (NCBI taxonomy): domain Eukaryota; kingdom Metazoa; phylum Arthropoda; class Malacostraca; order Decapoda; family Penaeidae; genus Penaeus; species Penaeus vannamei. The sequence goes on along the minus strand of NW_020871694.1, from coordinate 407,184 downwards.
TTTATTTTTATTTTTTTACTAATTTATTGTGTTTTTCATGATAAATGAATATTATTGATGCTTAAGAGAGGAATGGGAAGAGAAAGAGAATGAAAAATTTGAGATTTTTCGTCATTTTTTGAGTAATTTCATGGTTAATCAATTTTGTTCATATTAAGATATCCTTACAGGCCGCCAAAAGACGCCAGGTGAACTAGCGTGCTGACCTAGGCTGAAGGCCAGTTTTCACTATTAATATTAAAGTAGTGCAGCAAAGGCTAAGTACAAATTATTTTTGTAGTAGCTCTGAAAATGATTACCGACGTAACTAAATTTGTAACTAAAGACAAATTTACTGGATGGCGTTTTCAAAGCAGGCGGATCATGCCAATTTTAATTTAACATTACTGAAGCAAAGTTAGAATAATACCTATTCCTCCTATAATAAAAAGTATTAGCATAAGAAAGAAAAAAGACAAACATAGGAAAGAGGAAGGCGATTCTCTTTTGCATACATAGATATTCGTTTTTCCCAACATATTAAAAAGGCTCTGTGGTGTAGAGGATAGCATGACTATTTCCTTCTTTTTCTTTATAATTTTTTCGACCCCCTCCCTTTTTTGGGTTTTTACTACTACCCACATTTTATTGCTTTTATAATCACGATTGCCATTAATGTACGTAACGAATGATAGAGAAAAATGTTCTAATTCATCTTTCATCTTTCATCTAGTAACTTGACTTGGGTTTGGTGAGTTATCTACTTTTGTCTTAGAGGTGAGTTTTACTATCTTTGAATGAATAATTTGGGAATATCATAGTTATAGATTACATTAGCAACTGTTGCATATATCACCGTTTCTATTTAATGTGTCGGAATATTTAATATTTTATCTTATGCATACGTGCTCGCGTCCTAACCATTTTTTTGCTTAGATAGAACACTTACCCTGCAAAAGCCTATTGCTTAATTGTTGAACGTTTTCATTAATAAAATTTCGGCATATATTGTCGACTGCTATTTCCACGGACGAGGAAGTGGTGCCTAAATGAAGTCAGCTCAGAACATGGTGTTTGGGTAACTGTAGAGCACTGACGTTCAGTTTGTTAGGCACACGAGCTGTTTTCAGCTGAATATATAGAGAGTTGAGTAATTTTAAACAATTCGGATCTATACAGCAGTATCATTATTAGTAGGTTTCTATAATAATGATCGATTGTCTTCTTTACATTTCTTGGCTAAGTTATTTGATAATTATTACATATCTATATTATATATATATTCAATTATTTTCGTTGATCAATGATGGGGAGAGTGAGAGAATATGATATAGACATGAGTTGATGACAGGGATTGTTCGTTCATTATTTATTATTTTTTTTATGATTCAAATTTTGTTTCATATTAATATATCCTGTACAGGTTTTGTTCATATTAATCAAGCCCATGTTGAAGTTCTATTTAAGAATAATATTTTTCTCTTAATTTTATATCAATGTAATGTTTGCATTTAAATTAGTTGAATTCATATTACTTCTATAATATCTTGATATTTGAAGGCCAGACAATATTTATATTGGACTTTTGTTGAAAGCGTTGAAAAAAGGGTCGGATCACGAGAATTATATCCAGTTTTTAACATTTTCAGTTAAACATTTCAATTAATGTCCAAGATAATCATGTATTCTTTTCCTTCCGGTTAATGCCCAGCTTTGTATAATTTTCATAAGGGGTAAAAAAAAGGAGAAAGTAATAAATATTATTCATACAAAAGTGAAATAGGTCGCTGATTATTTGATACATATAAGAATATTGTATTTTACTAATGTCGATAATATTTATTGTAGGTGGATATCGGATGAGCTTGGTCCTCATGATACATTCGGGTTCAGAACCTAAGGGAGACTAGATCAACATATACTTATCAAAATTAACAAATTCTCATGCTATTTTATGTCGTGTTTTGATTTTTGTTTTATATAATAATTGTATACCTTGGATCACATAACGTCTCTACTTATTAATATCTTTTATTTACATTTGTTACTAGGGAGGTAGCATATTTTTTGTATAACTATTGGTGGTGATTGTGTGGATATTTTGACTGGTTAATTCATGTAGTATGATTTGGACATAGTTTATATTCTTAAAGATAATCTTATATTATGTCAACCTAAAAATCGTTATTAAAAATCTATATCCGGATCGTTCTTGCGTTCTCCGTGTTTAATAGACACCTTGTACGCAGATTAGAAGTGTTTGGCTAAATTTCTACCTTGGAATCTTTAATTTGGATAAGTTTCAGCCGCCATATCATTCGGCATCCCAGAACAGATGTTTGTTTCCCTCTTGATTAATTTATATTAGCTTAGTTTATATTTTAAGCTTGTGGTACATTTCACGGAACATGGTATATTACTAAGTTGATATGCTGATTAGGCTAATACTGTTTTCGGGTTTCACATGTTTTGGATATACAAGGAATTTGGAATCATACCCACCACCATTAGCCAGTTGTAGTGTGAGAAATTCACTTGGAATTTGTTAGATACTATTATCAGTTTTCGTAGATTTACTTTTATAAGTTATTCTTTGTTTTTAAAGTGTAATGAGTCAACTCTTAGCTTTCAGTGAGTTGCGTAAGCGGATTAAAGTATTAGTACATTTCGTTGTTTACCTTGTTTGTTGTTTCTTTTCCAGATGTTAATTTGTTGAAAACATTATTCTATCGTTTAGTTATTTTTTATTGTGGCTGTATACCGCTTATTCAATTCGTGATAGAAATGAGGAAATGTAATTTAAATGATGTACGATATCAATAAAAGGGACGAGGAGGACAGAGCACGAAAGGACTGAGAAGAGGATATATATAAGAGGTGGTACAATTAAATTTATATTTGAATGTTATAAGGATACTTTTTTTTTGCATAAATATTAGTTTCCTCTTTGACTGTTATTGTGTTGGAGTATCATATTGAGTGCCTTATGAAATAGAGTAATTGTGCTTTCTAATCCTGGATGGGTGAACTATTATATGTACCTTTATTTTCATATATATTTATTTCTTTTCCGACATATTTTTACTTTTTAAATGTTCACTTTAACTTACTTGATGGTATGTTATTATTTGTGGATATGGTTGTTTAAAGTATATTGTATCTTAGTTGCTGTGAATACGGTCGCCGTCAAATTACTGTTATAGGGTTATGTAGTTGTTGTTTATCTGAGCCTGTATGGTGGCACAAAATTACTCTTCTTCAATTAATCGGAAATTGGTAAGTGCAGTTCTTCTTATTGGATTAGTGCTATTGTATTATGTTTGTTGATGTTGTATTTCGGTATTGAGTCTTCTCTTTATAGGTTCGGAACTTCGTATAGATATATATTGATGTTTGAAAGGTACATGTCAATTTATGATCTTTGTTACCTTATACTCTTTGTCGTGTGTAGGATTTTATTATGTCTGCCATCGGCGCGCACAGGCGTGAGGACGGCAGAACATCAAAGTGGTGCTATCAACCTAAGTCTGGATATTTGGAATGTGTGGTCATGACTCTGGTTCAAAAATCCTATATTGTATAATAATTATGATACAAAAGTTGTAATGAACTTCAGTTTTATATTTATTATAATGTAATAGTCAAAAAGACATGACATTAACAACATTCAGGAAAGCAGTGTAGATTCGCTATCTTATTGTTGCATATTTAGAAATTTCTGTTTCCCTGAGTTTATGTTCAAATATGTTCCGCCAACGAAGTCTTAAGGACACCCGCAATTTTTACATTTACTATAGAATGTTGCTAATCACATGGATGTCTGAATCTTAAGGGTGTTGAGTGGCTGCTAGATTGTATCAGCAGATTTATCAATTATCATATTTATTGAGGAATCCTGGGAAAGGATTTGCCCTCTGTATTCTATTTTGTGTAGTATGTGATAATGCAAACGACGCTACAACCAAAGTAGGAGAGAGTTGCCAGCTTTTTGTAGTGCGGTGTTAAGACATTGGCCAGAGGTGATGATGGCTATTTCTTGCATATGCGCTGTGTGAATATTAGTAATGGTAATACGTTGCGTGATAATATATACGAGTTTAGGAGAATTGTTCTCAGTACAAAGCGGAAACAGACGAAGGCAGTATCTATCTATTAGTAGTTATAGATTAGAGTGATATGCCATTAACAGTAATTGACATTTTTTACGTTAATGAAATTATAAATCGTCATATTCAATGAAGTATTTTTTTGGTTATCTTTATAACTTGTTCGTATTGAAAATACACTTACAGACTGTTAAAACACGCCAATCGTGTTAACTTAGCGTGTTGACTCTATTAGCCAGGATTGGCCAATTGATATGTAATTTTCCGTAAAGAATAGTAATATTAAATATTGTAATGACTGAAGCATGTGATAATGCGTTGTGTAAACAGGTCCGGATCATGATAGATGTCAATCTACATATACATTTCAGAAACAAAATGATAATTTTGTACTACCAGTGATAATTAACGTTGTAAAGAAAGAAAGAAAACAAGGACAAACACACATGAAATAGGTAGACGCTCCTATATCCACATATGCAAATTCGGTTTACCATTTTATCACCTAAGTCTCTGTGGTGTAGTGGATAGCATGGCTGCATATTAATCAGTAGACTCGGGTTCAAATCCTGACGGAGACTATCCTACATTTTTAAAAATAATTTTCAAACTCGTATTATTTCTTAAGATTTAATTTTCAATGCAAATGTTACCATGCAGGATCGTCTATAAAATGTCAGACTGTGAACGGGGTTCTTCTCTACTTGTCAATGAATTTTTTCATTTCACTTGCCACTCACGACGAACGCTTTTCTCACTCCATATTTTAACTTTACTCGAGTTACTATTGTTACTATAGTATAGTATTGAGAATTTACAAATAACATTACTGAGACGGAGTTATGATAATATGTTATACTCCCTCCTCAAATTAAACCAGTGATAATTAGCATAAAGAGAGAGAGACAAATAACATAGGAAAGAGGTAGGTGCTGCTATTTGCTTATATTAAAATTCGTTTTCTCAACACTTCCCCGCAAACATTTATCGAGTGCTAATCACCTAACCTTAATTTGGAACGTGGCACGCGGTAAGACCAGAACACCCGGAAGGAGGTGCCCTCGATAACGGCATACTTATTTTCGTTGTGGGGACCGGGACATGTAACTGTAATTTTATCTAGAATCCAAGGTGAAAGTAAACCACGCACACAACAGGGTTTCATAAACACTACACAGCTTTTTGTAAGGGCTGTGATAAGTACCCATGCGAAGTGTAGGAGGCAATTCTGCATTCAGTGAAATAGCAGGGCGTTCGCGAATATATATATGACCTGCTTTACACAAACACACACACTTTTTAAATTATTTTTAAACTCTATTATATTTTTAAGATTTTATTTTCAGTGCAATTGTTACCAATCATCATCGTCTATAAAATAGACTGTGAACGGGGTTCTTTTCTACTTACCACTGAATGTTTCATTTCACTTGCCACTCACGAATGCTATCCTTAAAAAAACTATTAATATATCCTTAACAACAAAGTAGGGGAAGCAAAAGTCAAATGCAATATTCTTGTAATATCACTGATATGACTACCAAAGTAAACTAAATTTGTAAAATAAAGATGAAAGATTACAGGATGGAAAGCGTTTTTGAAAAACTGGCTGAGCATGAAAATTATTCAGCATCACGACTGAGACACAAAGTTAGAAGAATATTTACTCCCCGTCCTGTCATGAAAAAAACAGATAGCATAAGGAAAAAAAGTGACAAACATAGGAAACAGGTAAGCGCTGCTTTTAGCATGTATAAAAAAATTCCCCCCAAAAACAAGCGTCCTGTTTGTGGGTAGCGGAATAGCATGACTGCTTAATTAATAGACTTGGGTTCAATTTCCTGCTGGAGAACACGCTTTTTATTTTTTATTTTTTTAAATATATATATATATAATTTCCACACCCATATTTTCATTACCTTTCATTTTAGTGCTGTTATAATCACTTATTAATACAACGTAATTACAGAATAGTATCAGACTATGAACAGGGTACGTTATAATTTGCTACCCACGAGTGAAAAATGCTTTAATTCATATTTTACCTTCATCTAGTAACTATACTATAGTTGGGAAATTATAATAAGTGCACCATAAGTGAGAATGGGAATACATATTAAGACAATTCAAATTGATAAGCAACCTAAATGTATCGGAATTATATTATCTTTGCATCGGCGAGTCACAGGTTGAAGACACTTACCTGCAACACCTAATCTTAATTTGGAACGTCAGACGGCATATCAGTGCACCCGGAAGGAGTTGGCCTCCATGATAGCATCTCTATTTTAGCTGTGTGCACAACGTAAACATGGTAAATGTAGTTTAATCTAGAATTCAAGGAATTCAACAAAGTTCATAGAACACTACACAGCTTTTGTAGGCTATGATAAGACTTTTGGTGAACTGTAAAAGGCAATTCTACGTTCCGTTAGTAGCAAGGCGTGCGCGAATATATAGTAGTGAGTATTTTTACAGAGCGGAGCAACAGTAGTATGCATCATTAGTATTATCATAATGATTGCCATTACATATATAACATTTGGTTAGAGTTGTTATTCACAATATAAATGAGGAGAGGGGAGATGTGGGGGAGAAGAAAGTGGAGATAAAAAAATACAAATGTTCGTCATATAGTATTTTTATGGTGTAGTCAAAATTTGTTTATATTAATATATCCTTACATGGCTGTCAAAATAAGCATTGTGAAGTAGGCGTTGTTACTGCTAAGAAAGTATTTTCAATTGGATATCAAATTTGCAGCAAAGGTTTGAATAATTATTCTTGTAATAATACTGAATATGAACATGCCAGGCAATTTTATTAGATGGAAGCCGTTTTGAAAAACAGGCGGATCAACGAGAATTACCATTTTTTAAACAGAGAATAAAATTTTGTATTCCCTCCTGTAATGACCTTGTGATAGTCATCCAGGAAGGGGAGAGAGAAATATAAACAAAATTTGTTTATGGAAATTTGTTTTACTATTATAACAATTAATCTCTTTGCCGGAGGTGGATAGCATGACGTCTCTTAATCAGTTGACTTGAATTCAAACCAAACGGAGACACATATACTTGGAAGGTCATTATCAACTCATATTACTATAGTTTCAAGATTTGCTTTCAGTGTAATTATCGTCGAAAATGTCAGCCTGTGAACGGGGTTCTTCTCTACTTACCACTGAATGTTTTATTTCATTTTCCACTCACGAATGCTACGGAAAGACGCTCTTCTCACTCCATATTTTAGCATTCCTAGAGTTACTATAGTTCAACTGGGAATTAGCATTTTTGTATAACATGTGTATTTGTATAGAATGAAATTCATACAATAGGTTGAAAGGTATATAAAAAAAACATTAAAAATTATTTCAGAAAGAAAGTTTTTCATAACTCATTCGACCAATTTGTAATATGCACACACCAGTCTAGCATTCACCCATTACCTAAAAAAAAAATAATTAGCGCGCATCATATTTAGATCAAACTACACTTCATACACAGATGCCCTAAATCAACGTCAGATTTCCTCCTTAGAAGACCGGAGAAAATCCTTAACAGGAAAATTCGTTCACAACATCTCTACATCCGTGAGACATCGGGATCTGCTCCCTGACCCACGTCGATCTAGAAATCAGCTCCGTGAGGATGTTAACAACAAGTTATGTGAACCAAAGTGTCATACATCCAGATATTATGTGTCAACTATAACCTATTGTATGAGACACTTCAATGATAACTTTGTAAAGTAAAAATTTTACTTGTGTAACTATAACTTTACATGATAAAATCTTTAATTATTATTATTATTGTTATTGTTTTTATTATTCTTACTATTATTATTGTTGTTATTATCGTTATGATTATTCTTTACATTATTGTTATTATTATTAAATCCGGGTCCTGTCCTCGGTCCGTTCCGGAGACCTGTTCCACACAAACCCGCCCACTAACGATTCTCTTTGCTGTCGGTTGTTATACATACACAAATACACACACGTATGTATATGTATAAATTATACACAACACACACACACACACACACACCACACACCACACACACACACACACACACACACACACACACACACACACACACACACACACACATATATATATATATATATATATATATATATATATATATATATATATATGTATGTATGTATGTATATGCACATATATATGTTAATATATATATATATATATATATATTATATATATATATTATATATATATATATATATATATATATATATATAATATATATATATATACACACACACATACATATGTATGTGTGTTTAAATATACATACACATATACATACATTTATACGTATATAAATATATACACACACATACAAATTCTACAGTAGATAAGCATTCTCACTGACACATGTGTGAGTTTGAGCATTCCAGCAATTACGCTCTCTCCCCCCCCCCCACGCCTTTTTCAACGTTACATCATTAGTGGACACGGCGGACCACCTCCACTCCAAATCGGGTACTCCAACTCCATCGTTATGCTCTGCCCCCGCCTGAACCCCCCCCCCTCCTCCCTACCAGACGACGGCGCTCTCCAATCCGTCCACAGTTCCTTGGCGTTCCTCCGTTCTATTCCTTGGCGTTCCTCCGTTCCGTTCCTTGGCGTTCCCCCGTTCCGTTCTGTTCCGGGGCGTTCCTCCCGTTCTGTTCCGTTCCTTGGCGTTCCTCCGTTCCCGTTCCTTGGCGTTCCTTCCGTTCCGTTCCTTGGCGTTCCTCCATTCCGTTCCGTTCCTTGCGTTCCCTCGTTCCGTTCCTTGGCTTTCCCCCGTTCCGTTCCGTTCCGTTCCTTGGCGTTCCTCCATTCCGTTCCGTTCCTTGGCGTTCCCTCGTTCCGTTCCTTGGCTTTTTCCGTTCCGTTCCTTCCGCGTTCCTCGTTCCGTTCCTTGGCGTTCCTCGTTCCGTTCCTTGGCGTCCTCGTAATTCCTCCCGTTCCGTTCCTTGGCGTTGTTCCGGCCGTTCCGTTGTTCCGTTCCGTGGCGTTCCTTCCAAATCCATTCCACATCTGTTCCGTTCCTGTTCCGCACAAGCCCCGCCCACTAACGATCCTCTCTTCTGTCGGTCGTTAAAAGGTTTCTTCGTCGTGGCTTTGGTGGATGCGGGTGACAGTCAAGACGCGAGATGTCCGAAAGGAAGAAGGAAAAGGGGATGAGAAGTAAGGAATAAGAAAGAAAAAGATATATCTGGAAAAAAATGGAAAGAAGAGGGGAAAAATGATATATCAGTAAAAAAGGAAAGAAAGAAGAGAAAAGGGCGATAAGAAAGAAGGAGAAAAAAAGAGAATGAAAAATATCATATATTATAAAAGAAAAGGAAAGAAAAGAAAAACAAAACTATAAGAAAAGAAAAGGTAATAAAGAAATAGATCATATAAAAAGGAAGAAAGAAAAGTAGAAAAAAAAGACATAATCAAGAAAGGACACAAAAGAAACGGAGGGAAGTACAAAGTAAAATGAATAAAAGTGTATAAACAAGTAAGACAAGTGCATAGAAATTCGTAGATAGATAAAAAATTATTAGATATAAACACACAAAATAGATGTGTAAATAGACTAATAATAGGAATACATATAAATCCATAGACGAATAAGACAAATAAACAAATCAAGGAATAAATTTAAAAGCAGTCAAACGAACAAGAACAACAAGAACAAGAACAACTGTTGAATAAAGGAAAAGTTAAATAAAATAGAAAATAAAACAGCCAGAAAGAAGATAAAAAGAAGAGAAAGACAAATCAGTGACATGGAAGAAGCGGAAGAAGAAGAAGAGGAGGAGGAAGAGGAGAAGAAGAAGAAAGATGAGTAAGAAGAAAAAAAGAAGCAGAAGTAGAAGAAAAAAGAGGCAGTAGAAGAAGAAAAAGGAGAAAGATGAGAAAGAGGAAGAACTAGAAGAAGAAGAAGAAAAGAGGAAGAAAAAAGACCATATGTAAGAGGATGAAGAAAGAAGAGAAATAGAGAAAGAAAAAAACTTACCCGCCCTTATTTTTTTTCGCAAAAAAAAAAAAAAAAAAAAAAAAATCTTTCCCACGCCTTTAAAGTATTTACATCGGTCAGCAACAACGATGCAGACGCGTCAGCAAGGAAAAAACTGACCCCTTTTTCCCTTCGTGGATTTAGCGAGGAAGGAAACAGGAATGTGTGGCGAGACTCAGGCGATGAGGTCAGTAACAGCGGCGAGGAGAGGGTGTTGTAAATAAGCTTTTATTTTTTGTTTTATTGTTTTGTATGTATAAGCCGATTGCGTGGTGTTTAGCTATATATCTAATATGTCTATCTAGATATATATTAGATATATATGTGTGTGTGTGATATAGATATATACGTGTGTGTGTGTTTGTGTGTGTGTGTGTGTGTGTGTGTGTGTGTGTGTGTGTGTGTGTGTGTGTGTGTGTGTGTGTGTGTGTGTGTGTGTGTATACATAATCTTCATCACAATCTGTTAAACACACTCCTGTGCTCCCTCTCTCTGCCCCCCACTCTCTCTCTTTCTCTCATTCTCTCTCCTCTCTCTCGGTCTCGCTCTCTCTCTCTAAACCTTTCAATTCATTAGCAATTAATGAAGTTTGATAATAGGCCTTTGAACTTCCTAACCCGGTGTCCTGCATGATGAAGAGGTCGAGATTCCTCCGACTTGAGCTGAGTCGTGTTGGTTATTCCAGTGAATTATAATGTTCTTCAATGGCTGTGGCTAGTCATGGGAAAGAGAGAGAGAGAGATAGAGAGAGAGATAGATAGATAGAGATAGATAGAGAGAGAGGAGAAAAAAAAGGAGAGAGAGAGAGAGAGAGAGAGAGAGAGAGAGAGAGAGAGAAGAGAGAGAGAGAGAGAGAGAGAGAGAGAGAGAGAGAGAGAGAGAGAGAGAGAGAGAGAGAGAGAAAGAGAGAGAGAGAGAGAGGGAGAGAGAGAGAGAGAAAATGAGAGTGAAAGAGAGAGAGAGAGAGAGAGAGAGAGAGAGAGAGAGAGAGAGAGAGAGAGAGAGAGAGAGAGAGAGAGAGAGAGAGAGAGAGAGAGATACAGATAGAAATTGTTACTATTGTTATGAGTATATTTATGAATAATGAAGATGTAATCATTTCACAATTCAATAATACAGGCTATTTTCTCTTACTATTCCTGCTGCTGTTGATGATGATGATAATAATATTTTAAATAGTAATAATTATAACTAATAATAATAACAGAAATGATGATAATGATTGTCAACGATACTCGATACTCGCAAGGCCACATGGTTCTCTCCTTCGCATCTCTGTCCCCGCCAACTGCCTTCCTCCTTCAGCAGACGCAGGTGTTCACTCTACTCTCTCTTCTGACACTTCTGAGACGTAAGCAAGCATACGCCTCCGCAAGGAATAGCTGCATTAAAGGACGTGTCATCAGACAGCAAGGGAGAAGAGGCAGAGAAAAGAGAGAGAGAGACAGGGCCTGACGACAGCCTCGCTCGTCACCGCTCGCCCTCGGCAACCGGTGCACGGGGTTCTCGGGTTTCTCGTGGGTTGCCCATCTGCCTCCCCCATTAAACCCTCCAACGAAGACTCCTTTCACTCACCCGCTCTACGCCCAACCACTTACGTTCACAATGATAATGATAATAATGATGTGACGATGATGATCATTATAATGATAATAACAATGATAATAATAATCATCATCTATATGTTTCATCATCATCGTCATATTCTTATCATCATTATTAACATGAGATATCTTCTCCATGATCCTATTCTTGTCATCATTATCGATATTTCCATTACTATTAATCTTTTGCACTTCAAATAATGCCAAGATCAACAATTTAGAGAATTTCATGAAAAAAGACAAAATTTAGAAGATTCAAGAACCTTACAGTGTGCACTACAAAGATACCCATATGACTGACAAATCCATTATATAAACCTAATAGACTTTTTCCCCTGTTAATCCTGGGTGCAAGGTCAGAATCTGTTTATTTTAATGTCTGTTTGATATAAATGTACACGAGATGCACCTGTGTAAATCGATGAAAGAAAGAGGGTTAAAAGTACAAGGGCGATTCTTGGGTACTCATACAGAGAGTTTCACTTCGTTGTTATTATCTTTATTACTCTTATTATTATCTTAATTATCACCATTATCATTATTATCATAATCTTCATTATCATTGCACCATCGTCACAAATCCTCCTCGTCCTCCTCCTCTTCTTCTCTTCTCTTCTTCTTCTTCTTCTTCTTCTTCTTCTTCTTCTTCTTCTTCTTCTTCTTCTTCTTCTTCTTCTTCTTCTTCCCTCTTCCTCTTCTTCCTCTTCCTCTTCCTCCTCCTCCTCCTCCTTCTCTTCATCATCATCACCAACATAAGATTAAGAATGATAATGAAAAAATGATAATAATAATAATGATAACATTAATGATAAATGAGGTTCTTCTGTATATACTGTACAAGGCAACTTCAAGTCCTGTTGCACCATATTTCGTATCAAAGGCTTCGAATTATATAAGGTAAACCGTGATATCTAATCAGTGTTATCCAGGAGACATTCTCATTTAATATTCATCAAAATTATTGATTATAAGCTTGACGTCATTCGAGATACCAGGAATTCGGGAATTTCAGGAACGAATCTGTTTCTACAAGGTATAGTGTGTTGCGAAATCGAATTATGCTAACCGATCTCAGAAGAAGACGAAAAAGAAAGAAAGAAAGAAAGAAAGAAAGAAATAAAGAAAGAAGAAAGAAAGAAAGAAAGAAAGTTAGAAGAAATAAAGAAAGGAAGAAGAAAAAAAGAAAGAAAGAAAAATAAAGATTCGATATTGGGGTAGTAATATTTCTTATTCATGAGACCAGCGTTGCCATCATGGCGATGTTTCCGCTAAATCTAGCGAATATGGATATCAATCTACCGGGAAAATTATGAAATTCGCAAAAGTAAATAGCGTTTTTTTTTTTTTTTTTTTGTCAAAGGTAATGTTTTTTTTTTTCTTATTTTTTTAGAGGTTTACCCATAATATATTTTTTAGGTCGGCTTAGTGGATTCTGAAAAATGGAGTTGGCATCACTGCAAGCTATGTTAGGGAGATACTGACGCATAGAAACTGCTACATATAATGTGTTACAGTTTAGTAATGCTATTATACTGCAGTGTGTAAGGGTCCCCGGATGATGCTGGACAAGGCGAGATTTCGTAATAAGGCGATGATAAAAAAGAAAGTAAGGATAAAGATGGTTCAGATTAAAAATGAAAATTAAAAAGACAACAAATTTGGAAATGGGGTAAAAAATTAATTAATAAAATAAGTAATAAATAGATAAATAATAATAAATAAATAAATAAAACATGAAATTCAGAAAAGGTAAGCAAAATATACGGAAACTAAACCATTAAAAGGTAAAAAGAGAAATATGCGAAAAAGATAAAGAAAAAAAATGAAGCTAATTAAGAAAAAATGAAATAAGGAAACAAGAAAAAGTAGTAAAGCGAAACAAAACGTTATAAAAAAAAAAATAAAGGTAATGGTGATAATAATGTAAAAAAAGGAGAATAAGAGGAATAATGCTAATTATGATAATGATAAGAATAATGATAACAACAACAATCATAGAAAAAATGATAATATTGATAAAATATAATAAAATAACAATTTTGATGATAAGGACAACAGTGCTAATAACAAAAAAAAAACAATAATAATAATAATAATAATGATAATAAAAATAATATAATGATAATAAAATAATAAATAATAATAATAATAATAATAATAATAATAATATAATAATAATAATAATAATAATAATACACCAATAAGTATATTTAGAATAATGATGATATTGACAATAACAACAACAATAAAACTAGCAACAATATTAATGATGATAATTATATAACATAACAATAATGGTATTACAATATGAATAATAATGATAATGATGATAATTATATAATGATAATTAACATAGAATATCAACAACAACACCAAAAAAAACATGATCTAATAATAATGATAATAGTAATGATAACGATAATAGTAATGACAATAATAAAAATACTTTCAATGACAATAACAACAATAACAAAAATACTTCACAACATGCAAATACCACCAAGCAAAGCAAACAACAAAATCATACAAAACAATAACACAAAGACACGATACAAAGCGATAACAAGATAACGAGACGACATAAAAAACGGCAAAATCACGACTAGAGACCCAGAAACCGAGAAAAAGGTGTTCAGAGGAATTAGGTGCTGAGACAGAGAGACAGAAAGAGAGTGTCAGGGTTTTGTTTCCCCCGACTTCGGTGGGTTACGGAGACACAATTCTGGTTCGGCTGTTTATTGACAAGAGGTGGCTGGTGCGTGGCGTGGCTGTGTCTCGTGCTTGTGCAGTTGTGGCCGAAGGGAGCCGAGTGAGCGCGCATGGGGAGACTGCCCAAGGGGAGGTCTGGTCAGCGCCGTCACCCCTGGGCAACTGTGCTGTAGCTTTCAAGAGTGGGTCAGGAGTCCCTAGTGTTGGGGACGTGGGAAGGTTGTCCTTGTTCCTCAGAAAGAGAGAGAGAGAGAGAGAGGAAAAGAGAGGAAAGAGAGAGGGAATAGAGATAGAGAGAGAGAGAGAGAGAAAGAAGAAAGAGAGGAGAGGGAGAGGGAGAGGGAGAGGGAAGGGAGAAAGAGAAAGAAAGAGAGAGAAAGAGAAAGAGGAAAGAAGAGAAGAAGAAGAGAAAGAGAAAGAGAAGAGAAGAGAAAGAGAAAGAGAAAAGAAGAGAAAGAGGGAGGGACGGGAGAGGGAGAGGGGAAGAGGAGAGGGAGAGGGAGAGGGAGAGGGAGAAAAGAGAGAGAGAGAGAGTGGGAGAGAAAGAGAAGAGAAAGAGAGAGAAATCCAGCAGAGAGTCGAGAAATAGAAACCCATGCTGAGGGAAAGCAAATCTAAAATACCCAGAAAGGTAGAAGAAAGGCCGTTGCTAAGAACCAGGACTAGAAACCAAGAAACCCGACCGAAAAAAAAACAAAGAACCAAGAACACCCCCCCCCCCCCAACAGAAAAGAAAACAGAGAAGAAAAACTGACAAACCAAGAAAACGAGAACGCCGCCCCCCCGAAAAAAACGAGAAACCCAGAGGAACCGAGAACATTCCCCCCCCCAAAAAAATAGTATAATAATAAACATAAACAAATATAAAAAGACCCTCCGTTAAAAGAAAGAAAAAAAAACGAAGAGGGACAGAGAGGGAGAGAGGGAGAGAGAGAGAGAGAGGAGAGAGAGAGAGAGAGAGAGAGAGAAGAGAGAGAGAGAGAAGAGGAGAGAGAGAGGAGAGAGAAGAGAGAGAGGATGAGAAGAGAAGAGAGAGAGAGAGAGAGAGAGAGCAGAGATAGAGAGAGAGAAAGAGAAGAGAAAGAGAGGGAGAGAGGAGAGGAAAGAGAATGAGAGAGAGAGGAGACGAGAGAGATGAGAGAGAGAGAGAGAGAGAGAGAGAGAGAACAGTGGAGAAAGAGAAAGAGAGAAGAAGGAGAGAGAGAGAGAGAGAAGGAGAAAGAGAAAGAGAAAAAGAGAGAAATCCAGAGAGCGCGAGAAACCTAGAAACCCATGCTGAGGGAAATCAAATCTAAAACCCAGAAAGACAGAAACCGTGCTGAGGGAACCAGGACTAGAAACCAAGAAAACCGCGCCCGAAAAACCGAAAACCCGAGAAACCCAAAGAACCCAGAAACCCCAAAGAAAAAAACTACGAGAAACTGACAAACCAAGAAACCGAGAACACCCCCCCCCCCAAAAAAAAAAAACAGAACCCAGAGAACCGAGAACAGAAATCAAAAAAAAAAAAGAAAGAAAAAGAAGGAAAAAAATGAAATAGTAAAAATATAATCAAAGTAAAAAGATCCCCCCTCTCAAAAACAAAAAAAGGAGAAACCCAGAGAACCGAGAACAGCCCCCCCCCCCCGACCAAAAAAAAAAAAAAGAAAAAAAGAAAAAAGAAAAAAAAGTATAATGATAAAAAATAAATCAAATAAAAAAGACCCCCCCCTCAAAAAAAAAAAAAAAAAAAAAAGAGAAACCCAGAGAACCCCAGAGAACCGAGTGTAGTTCGGAGCCACGGGAGCCACAGAGCCCGCCTCCCAGACCTGGAGGGTTGCCAAGTTTCCAGCCAGACCCCACAACCTGTTTCTCCTCCCACGCCTTTTGCTGGGCACCGCCCCCCCCCCCAAAGGCCCAATCCCCCCCACACCCCTATCCCCAACCCCACGCCTCTTGCTGGCACGCGCCCACACCTCACCCCCCCCTCCACCCCCTCTCCCGCTCTTTCCCTCTTTCCCCCCCCTCTCCACCTCCGCCCTCTCCCTTCTTTCCCTCTCTCCCCCTCCCCTCCACCCCCCCCCTTCTTCTGTCTGTTGGTCTTGTCTCTTCTTTCATTCTCGTCTATTTTGTATCGTCTTTAATTGTCCGTTTTTGTTAACGTGGGATTCTTGTATTTATTGTTTTTTTTGTTTTGTGTGTTGTTTTGTTTTTTTGTTGTTGTTTTTTTGTCTTTCTTGGCTAGGTCTTTTCGTTGATTTTTTTTTTTTCTTTCATTCATTCATTATTATTGGTTAATCTTTTTGATTTTCTTCTTCATTCTTCTTTGCTTCTTTCGTCAATATATTAAGTGTTTTCTTTTATTTTATTTCTGCTATTGTTTTTTTGCTTTATTCCCTTGATTTTTTTTTATATGTATTTTCTTCACTTCTTTCTCTTTTTAGTTTTTTTTTTCTCTCATTTCCCTCGTCCTTAATTTTACTTCATTTCCTCTTTGTCATTGTCCTTTTCTTTCATTCGTTTCCTGTTCTTGTCTTTTTCTTCATCCCCTTTTCTCCTTTTCATTCTTCTCTATTCCCTTTACTCACTTTTCTTCACTTCCATTCTTTGTTTATTATATTTTCCTTCATCTCCCCATTCTGTTTTTGCCTTCTCCCGTCCTTATCCATGTTCCCTTATCTCCCATTTGCTTTTATTCTTCTTCATCTTCTTATTATTATTCTTTTCCCATATTCTATTTCCTCCTTTCCTCGCGGCTTCTCCCTTTTCCATTTTTAGTTTTCATTTCTTCCTAACTTTAATTTCCTTCGTTATCTTATCTTCTCTCTCATTTCTCTGGATTCTTCGCTGTCGTTATTCCAGTGTTAAATAATTCATTTTTCTTCTCTTGTCCTTTATCCATTTTCACTACACTGTTCGTTATCATTCTTGCTTTATCTTGTGTTTTCTTATCCTCCATCGTAGAGAGAGAGAGACAGAGAGATAGATAGATAAATAGATAGATAGATAGATAGATAGATAGATAGATAGATAGATAGATTAGAAGATAGATAATAGATAGAGATAGAAAAGAGAGATAGAGAGAGAGATAGATAGATAGAGAGAGAGAGAGAGGGAGAGAGAGAGAGAGAGAGAGAGAGGAGATAAAGAGAGAGGAGAGGAAGGGGGATAGAGAGAGTGACAGGCCGACAGACTTCCCAGACAAAACACAGACTGACAGACATAGACAAGTAGGTAGAGAAAGAATGAAAGAAGAGAGAATTTGATCCATTTCATCTGATCAGAGGAGAGAGAGAGAGAGAGAGAGAGAGAGAGAGAGAGAGAGAGAGAGAGAGAGGAGAGAGAAGAGAGAGAGAGAGAGAGAGAGAGAGAGAGAGAGAGAGGAGAGAGAGACGCGCGGGGGTCGGCAGACATCCAGACATACAGACATACGGACAACCAGACATAGACAAATGGATGTACAGCAAGAGAAATAGATAAAGTGAAAGAAGGAGAAAGAGATAACAGAATAGAACATATCAGATTAATTTCGTCTTTTTCATCTGATCTGCATTGTCTGGCTGGAGACGCCATCCAGACCTTCATTTTATATTCATAATCTTCTATTTTTTTTCTTTTATTGTGTGTTCCCTTCGTTTCTTCTCTTTCGTTATTTTTGTTCCTCTTCATTTTTCTTTTGTTTCTTCTCTCTCTCTCTCCGCTTGCTTATCTTCTCTCCTCTCTCGCCTTAATCTCTGCTTTCGTTTTCTTATTCTCTCTCGTCTTCGTTGTTCATTTTCTCTTCTTTCTCCTACCTCCGTTATTTCTTTTTGCTCTTATATTTATCTTTGTCTCTTCTCTCCGATTTCTACAAATCTTTATGTTTCATTTCTCTTATCTCTGTTATCCACCTTTTATCAAATGTCTTATTCTCTGTTCGTTTTTTATTCATTCTCTATAATTTATTACAATTTTGTCTTTGCGCCTATCCCTGTCTTTCATCATGTATTCTCCACACCCTGCTGTTATTTTGATTTTACTCTCATTCTCTCCTCTTTTATTATCACCTCCTTCTGTGTACATTTTGCTTCTCTCTCCCTATGTTTTTTTGTTCTTTTTATCTTTTTAATCTCTATTTTGTTCTTCCTGACTCTTCTTTTTCCTTTTCATTCTCCATTTCAATATGTCATATTTTTTTNTGTTTGATCATTAGGTATTGATCACGCAGTTAGGTGGTAGGTTAGGTTATCGCTACTCATATGTCTAGTGAGCAAATTGTGTGCTTGAATTTGTTTGGTCTGCCAGTGTTGAGTATGTATTGGCTCACGTATAGTCTTGTGTGATGTGTGTGCACGGGTTCTGGTAGATATGCGTAGGTGTTTATATGGTTGAGGGGTGTAGGTGGTGTATGGTGAGGTTGGGGCTTTCGGAGTTTGCTCTCACGTGTCCTAGGTTATTCGCTTCAACTCTCTAGGTTAGGGTAGATGTATTGATAAGATATTGGGTCTGTATTGGTCGTTGAGGAGATATAGAGATATATATGATGTATGTAGTATACTAGTTCCCTCCTCCTCTCTCTTCTTCTTTCCCGTCACTTTTTTTCCCTCTTTTTCTGTCTCTCCCCCTTCGCTTATTTTCTATCTCTAACAACTTAATTTGCTCTCCCTCATCCCCTCCCCCTTTCCACCCGCCTCCCTCCCCCCTCTACCTCATCCCAGTCCCTCCCGTCCCCCTTCTCTCTTTTTTCTTTTATCTCTTTTTCATCTCATTTCTCAAGTGTCTGACGTTCCAAATGCAGAATTCTTTCTTTCTGTCTACGTTGCTCTTTTTATTATTCTTCCTCTTTTTTCCCCAATTCCTTTGGTTACTGCTCTTGTTCTTTTACATAATAATCATAATTTTTATCAACATAATTGTTAATGCATTATTATCATTATTTTTATGATTTTTATTATTATCATTATTTTCATGATTTTTATTATCATTATCATTATCATCATTATTATCATTATGAATATCATTTTATCATTACTCTTGTTATTATTATCCTTATCGTCATCATAATCATTATCATTATATCATCATATTTATCATTTCATTATTATTATTATCAATTTCATTATTGCTATTATCATTGTTATTATTACTATTATCATTAAGATTTTCATGGATTATTATTGTTATAATCACTTTTGCTATTTTGATTATTATTGTTATTATTATCATCATCACTTTTATTATCATCATTGTTATCATTATCATCATCATTATCATTATCATTACTATTATCATCATCCTTATCGTCATTATCATTATCATTATCATCATTATCGCTATCATTGTTATTACCATTACAATTATTATTAGCATCATTATTATCACCATTTTCATTGTTATTATCATCATCATTAATATTATTACTACTATTATCATTATGATTATCATTAGTAGTACCGTTATCATTATCATTACTGTTAAAATTATCATCCTTACTATTGTTATTATTACTGTTATCATTATTGTCATTATCATTGTTGTGATTATCAATTTTATCTTCATTATTATTATTACTTTTATTATTATTATCATTGTTATTATCATTATTATTATTAGTATTACTATCATCATCCTTACCTTTATCATTATAATCATCATTACTATCACTATCATTATCATTATGATGATTGTTAATTTTAGCATTATTATTATTTTCATTGTTATTATCTTTATTTTCATTATTATTATTACCATTATCGCCATTATTATCATTATCATTTTCCTTTTCTTCATTATCATTATCATCATCATTGTTAGCATCACTATCATTATCATAATTATCATTATTGTTTTTGTTATTCTTATAATCTTAATTATCATATCATTATCAATGCTATCATTATTACTATTATGTAAAATATCAGATTATCATAATAATTTGTTTTTATCATCATCAACTGTATAATTATTATCAATATTGTTATAATTATTACCATCACTATAACTATCAGCATTATCATTATCATTTTTGTCATTATCATTATTACTTTCATTATCATTGTCATCATTCCCACTCTCAGCTCTCATCACGTTATCTTCATTTCTCATCCACTCATTCTTCCTCTTTTTCGTTATTCATTCATTCATTTTCCTTTTTATTCATCATCCTCACTTTCGCAAGACTCACCCTCACCACCCGTAGTCTACTCATTTCTCTTTCTCTCGACCTATTCTCATCATTATTTACTCATGCACTCACTCATCCATTTTTCATTATCCTTATCACTTTCTCGTGACTTTCATTCTTTTTCCTTACTCATTCTCTCCGCCATTTACCTCATTCTCATTACCGCCTCTTGGCTCATTCATCCTCATTTTCTTTACTCATTAATATCTCCTTC
>NW_020871694.1:358909-363909 GCF_003789085.1 Penaeus vannamei | reverse complement strand
GGTATTAAACACAAAAACCGCAAATTCGTCAGTACATTTCGCGTCTATAGGGAGGAGGGGAGGGGAAGGGAGGGGGAGAAGGGTGGGAATGGAAGGGGTAGAGGGAAGGGATGGGGAGGGGGAGGATGTGGAGAGGGAGTGGAGTGACGGGGAGAAGGGTGGGGAATGGAAGGGATAGAGGGAAGGGAAGGGGAGAGGGAGGATGTGAGAGGGGTGGGTGAGGGGAGAAGGGTGGGAATGGAAGGGATAGAAGGGAGGGAAGGGGAGAGGGAGGATGTGAGAGGGAGTGGAAGTGAGGGCAGAGGAGAGAGGGAAGGGTGAAGGGGAGGGGGAGAGGGACAGTGGGGAGAGAGGAGTTGAGTTTCACATTTGTAAATTTATGTTTATAAGTACATTCTTGCGTGAATATAGACATATTACGCATGCTTTTATATCTAGAATTTTCCCTGGATGCGCCAACGTTGTGAGTGTGAACATATTTGGTACAATAAACTTATGTGAAAGGGGAGAGGCGGCAGGGAGGAAAGGCGGTGGGAGGGGGGAGGTAGGGAGGGACAGGTGGATGTCCAAATGACTGGACAATTAAGGAAATGCATAATATCAATCACTGTCCAAACTGGAACTAAGTGGTAGCTGCCGTGCCGTTATTGCAGTGTTATTGCAAACGGTACATGACTTCAGTGTTGCAGCGGCGAAAAGTGTACATGTAGGTTTCGCTCCGCAGTGTGTGTACGTGAGTATACCTCTTACAACTTTATACGCACACGCACACACACACGCACACACACACACACACACACACACACACACACACACACACAACACACACACACACACACACACACCACACACACACACACACACACACATATATATATATATATATATATATAATATATATATATATATATATATATATATATGTATATATATACATATACATATACATACATAACACAACACACACACACACACACACACACACACACACACACACACACACACACACACACACACACACACACCACACACACACACACACACACCACACACACACACACAATATATATATATATATATATATATATATATATACTATTATATATATATGCTATATATACATATACATATACATATATATACATATACATATATATATATATATATATATATATATAATATATATATATATATATATATATATATATATATATATATATATATGTATATGTTGTGTGTATGTGTGTGTGTGTGTGTGTGTGTGTGTGTGTACACACACATATATATCCCTATCATCCTTTTCCCTCCTTTTCCTCTCCTCTCCCTTCCTATTCCCTCCCTTCCAACGACGCCGAAATGCGAATGATCCAATTTAATGTCATCTTTTTCATCCGGCTTTGCAGGGCCTGCGGGGGGAGATTTCCGTCTTAGGTGGAGGGAAGGAGGGAGGGAGACAGCGAGCGAAGGGAGGGAGATAAAATGGGATGGAGGGAGAAAGGGAGGACGAGAAGGGAGAGAAGGAACAAGGGAGGGAAGAGAGAGGGAAAGAGGGAGGGAGGAAGGCAGGAAAAGAAGGAAGAAGGAAGTGGAAATGTTTGGATGGAAGGAGAGGAGAAGAAAGGAGTAAGTATGGTAAAAGAGGAAAGAAAAGAACAAAAGAAAGGGAGGGAGGGAGAAGGGGGAAGGAGGAGAGGGAGGGAAGGGAGCGAATGACAGGAAGAGGGAGAAAAAGATGATAAGGATAGAGGAAAAAAGGTATGGTAGAGGAGGGAAGAAATGAATTGAAAGAAAAAGAGGTATTTGAAAGAGGAAGAGAGGGAAAGGCAGGGAAATGAATATAATGAAAGGAGAGGAGTAGAGAGGGAAGAGAAAGGAAATAAAGGTAAAAGAGAGAGGACGGTGAAAGGGGACGGGAGAGGGAAGGGGTGAGAAAGGGAGAGAAAAGAAAGGGAGGCCCGAAAGGAGAGCAGGGAAGGAGGGAGAGAAATGAAGGGCAAGAAAGTATGAATAACAATGATAAGGGTTTTGATGATGATGATAATGATAATGGTGATAGCAACAACAACAATGATATTGATCAAAAATAGATAATAATGACGACAATAATAATGATGATAATGAAAGTGAAATGACAATAATGATAACAATGATAATGATAATAATGATAATAATGCCAATAATAATAATAACAATAACAAAAGTGATATTTATGATAACAATAACATCATAACACTGATGTTTCCAGACAGACAACATTTTTGCTAATGATAATGCTAATAGCATTATAAATAATAATGATGATAATAACATCATCGATTATAATGACAATCATAATGACGATAATAATGATAATGACAGAAAAAAAAAAAAAAAATCATGATAATCATAACAGTAATTGACTATAATGATTATAATAATAATGATAACAATAATGATAATAAAGAAAATTATGATAAGGATGTATGATATTAATAATGGTGATATTAATGATGATAAGAACAATCATAGCAATGATAAAGGTAATGGTGATAATAACGATAATGAGAATAACAACATCAACAATAGTAATATCAAAGTGTTAATGATAATAATGTTAACAACACTAATAATACTGATCACATTGATAGTGATGATGATAATGATAATGATACTAATAATGATGATGATAATGATGATGATGAATATAATGATGCTAATAATGATGCTAACAATGATGCTAATAATGATAACAATAATGATTACAATAATGATAATAATAACAATAATAATTTATAATAATAATAATAATAATAATAATAATAATTGTAGTAGTAGTAGTGATAATATATAGTAATGATAATAGTAATAATAATAATGAATAATAATATATAAATAATAATAATAATAATAATAATAATAATAATAATAATAATAATAATAATAATAATAATAATAATAATAATAATAATAATAATAACAATAATAATAATAATGATAATGATAGTAGCAATAGTAAGAGAAGTAATGACAACAACAATAACGATAGTAATGATAATAATAATGACAATGATGATAATGGTAATAATGAGGATGAAAATAATGATAGTAATGTAATAACAATAACAATAATGACAATTATAATGATAAAAAACAATAATCATAATGCTAAAGATCATAATAATAATCATATCAAGGATAGTAATCATAATGATAGAAAAAATTAATGATTATACAAATAATAGTAATAACAGCAATGACGATGATGAAAAGCATGATAATGATAATGATTATGTTAATAGTAATAACGATAGAGATGATAATGATGATAACAATATTGATGATAATAGTAATATTGATAAAGAGGATAATATTGACAATGGCAGTAATATTGAGAATAACAATGATAGTAGTGATAGTCGTAATATTGATAATAATGATAATAATAATAGTAATATTAATATCTAACAGTAGTAACATCAAGATAACATATGGTAGAAATTATAGTAGTAATGATAATATTTATAATAATTATAATAACAGTAATATTGATGACAATGATAACATAAAGATAACATGTACATTCGATGCCTTTACAAACCTGTTCTTCCTTCCCCGAACTCACCTGCATCACTACTTGAAGTCGTCTCTTGAGGTCTTGAGGAGATCTTTGACCAGGATTTAAGGACGAGGGAGACATGCGAGAGGTATTTTTAGTTATTTTATTTCCTTTTTGGTTTAGTGGTATCTGCATGAAAATGGATGTTGTGTATATTTTTTCTATTTCTTTTTCTGTGTCTATCCCCTTTCCTTCCGCTGTCTATCTTTACCTGTGTATTATTTCATTTTCTTGTTTAGTGATATTTTTCTTTCTTTCGGTTATATTAAACAATTCATCTGCCTGCCTATCAATACATTATTCAATCATTCAGCGTCAAAACATCTATCTATCTACCTTCCATATATCAGGATATACGAAGAACGTTCGTAGTCAAGACTTTTGTTTTTCTCGGAAATTCTTGTCCACTGCATCATCAATACAATTCTTACTCGATAATGTGACTGATTGTCGGTTTAACTGATACGACAGATATGAGACGGCGTCAAGACTTATCTCCACAAAAAAAGAAAGAAAAAATCTGCCACGTTTCACAATTTTATGTGTACGTCATTCCCCCCTTCATCTCTTCACTCACTTACAGAAATGAAAAAAAAAAAAAAAAAAAAAAAAAAAAATGAGTACATGTAAAGAGCAGATCATCTTACCGGTTCGTGTCACTGATAACACTGGGGCAAAGAGGTTGATAAATGAGATAAAGGAGATACACACGCGAAGATGCCGCGGATCGATACGAATCTGGTGAAATCGTAAAAAGCCCAAACGAATGTAGTACAGCAACAAACACACACACACACAACACACACACACACACACACACACACACACACACACACACACACACACACACACACACACACACACACACATTCACAACGCACGTATTGTCACATGTACATACATACTGCCCACAAACGTACATATACACACATAAAAATAGCAATACACTCACGTTTTGAATTCTCGTTTATCTTCACGTCAACAACTATTACAAAACACAGACGCAATAGCTGGAAATGGAGCATTCTTGTAGACGGTAACAACAGCTACAAGAATAATAATGATAGTAATGGCAACAACAACTACAATAATAATAATAATAATAATAATAATAATAATAATAATAATAATAATAATAATAATAATAATAATAATAATAATAATAATAATAATAAATAATGATAATAATATAATAATGATAATAATAATAATAATAAAATCGCGCAACGATAAGAAGGATAATGATAATGATGATAACAACAATGCTAATGATATTAATGATAAAAGCAATAATGATCATATGATTCAGGATCTAGTTTTTTATTCCATTTGTTATGGTACAAAAGACTGTCTGCTTATATTTGCTTCTACATTGCCCCCTGCGTGCAAGGAATGGCCGGGGCTA
>NW_020871694.1:325355-330907 GCF_003789085.1 Penaeus vannamei | reverse complement strand
GCATACAAGTTAACTGTTGGTCGATCAACCTGGTACAACTGCTCAAAATACTCATCCCAACGCTCCGGCACCGCAATAGGATCTGAGACAATCTGGCCACACTGAGCGGACTGCAGTCACTTCTGAAGAGGGCTTGGAATTCAGCTTTCTTGGGGTTTGGTAGGCCGGAGGAAAGTCATTTAGTAAGAAAAGGTATTCGACCTCCTTTGCAAGACTCCTAATAAACTGTGCCTTGTCCCTTCTCAACGGTGATCGAGTCCTGCGCACCTGAGAACGATGCAAATCCCAATCCATTGTCAGACGAGCTGTACGACAGGCATCTGTAGCTTCCAGCATCTTCAGCGAGATAAAATTCTGTCTTGCTCTTGAGCATTCACCAATTGATTCTTGAGCTGCTTCAAGTGTCTCGCGCTTGAAAGTCTCCCACAGAACTACAGGGTCCGTCAGGTTGTCGAGCGCCGTGAAACGACCAGAAATTGCTTCAGCAAACCCCCGGGCACACTCCCCCTCCCTCAGCCTGTCCAATTGAAACACCGCTGGGGAGTTTTGGTGGACCCGGAGGGTAGCCACAACTAATCAACGGTCACCATCACAGAACTCGGTACTCTTAAACACCCTGCAGTTCTGGAGGATCTTTCCAGTGCTAACGAGTGTATGGTCAATCTCCTTGGCTGCATTACCCGCATCTCTGTACTACGTCCAACGATGTGGGTCAGAGAGCTGCAACTAAGAATCATCATCACTTTCTGGGCCCTTGCAAAGTTCTGGAAAAGACGGCCGTTTTCGCTGCTGGCATCAGCTCATCTCATAGCCAAATACCGCATTGAACTCGCCCCAAAAAATACGAATATCTCGCCGTGGACAACTGTCCGACACATCAATAGGAGCGTACATAGCAATAAGAGACATGGAGCTAAATTTAAGCTCCAGTCTCAGTGCCATTATACGCTCATAGACCTTGCTCGTTGAAGCTATGTGTACACCAGGCATTAGTGTAGTTTTAGTAGAGTACCGGGTTTTAGTAAGTATTTCTTGCTGCAAATTCAGGGTATTGGTTTGGCCTGCTCATTCGATAATGTTCCTGCATTTTCTCTCTAATACACGTACATGTATGGATGTCTTGCTTATAAAAGAAAAAAAAAAAAAAATGGACAAGGGTCCTATTTGGGGGTCTGGTAAGACCCATCCACTCGTTAATGTGTCTGGATTTGGTTATTTTCTATTTCTATGGATGTCATTTATCATATAAACTTGATTGCAGCTGGTACCTCCAATACCTAGGGTAGCCTAGATGGGGCAGTGGGTCCAGTTTGGGGGTCTGGTAGGGCCCACCCACGCATCAACACGTCTGGAGTTGGTCAATTTCATTCCTCTAGAATGCCATTCACCATATAAACCTGATTGCAGCTGGTACCTCCAATATCTAGGCCAGCCTAGATGAGCCCCAGGGGGTCCAGCGTCCATATTTGGGGGCGTCTGATGCCCATAGTCCAGCAGCCGATTTTTCTGGAGTAATTTTTTTCTAGCCTTTGTACACTACACATGTTCATTTGGCACTAATTTTGACCGGTACCTTGTTCATCTATGCTAGCCTAATTCTGAAGCCCGTTTTGGGGGGGTCTGGTCTTCTCACCCCCCAAAAAGTCTGTCGTTTGTACTGCTGATGGAGATTTGATGATAAGTAAACATTAGATGTGATTTCAAGTGGTACCTCGGTCATCTATGTCAGACCTTTATTTTCGCCCCTTATGGGGGTTCCCATCCCTACCCCCACCAGGGGGTTCCCGGCAGACTTGCATTTTTGAACAACCCAGGTAACTCACAAAATAACCATATGCTCGGACATTGGTATCTAGTTCGTCTAACCCTATGTCGCTGGGCTGCTGGTCTATAATGTCAAGATTCCGTTGCTGGGCCCACCTATTAGTGAGGATCCATCCATTGGCACAGCGGTAAGGTGCTGGTCTAGCAATCTTGCGGACCTGTGTTCAATCCCATGCCCAGCCAGTGAATAGTAACTCTGTCCATTCCTTGCTCACAGGGAGAGATTTGGGCAAAATGAGACAGACAGCATGTCACAGCAAAGGATATCCATTGTAACAAAAGGATGTAAAACTAAATCTTATAATCTAAAAAATCCCTAACTGAAGTTAGGAGGGTGATCTTCACACTGAGGAATGGTAAAGCAGCAGGTATATACAGCATCCCAGGCTGATGGGGGACCAGTGGCGTGGGGGTTACATGCTGTCCTGGCTGCCATCTGGGGGCCAGTACTGTATCAGACCACCTACTGAGGCACTAGAGGCCGGAGTAACCTGGATTCACTCCTGGTAAGTCCATAAGAGACAATACATTGGATCCTTGCACTTCAAGTCATTGTAGAACGCCGTTAGGAGTTTGGGCGTGGGCTGCTTGCAGCCTACATCGACCTCAAGGCATTCGAGATGGTGCTTCGGGAATCACTCAGTGAGATCCTGAGATTCAGAGGAATTCCGACAAGGATTATATGTCTGTATACTGGTACTGAAAGTGCTGTGGTTTGTGTGTGTGTGTGGGGGGGGGGGGTCAGGGGGAGCTGTCGAGCTTCTTTTCTGTTAGTTCAGGAGTGAGGTAAGGCTGCGTCCTTGCACTAACACTTTTCAACACTTGCATGGACTGGATACTGGGCAGAGCTACTGTTCAATGTCATTGTGGAGCGACTCTGGGCAATATCAAAGTTACTGACCTTGACTTTGTTGATGATATTGATATTCTATCTGAGGCTTTGGTAACCTTAGCGGTGGTACTTATGGCATTTAGTAATGAAGCAAAGCCCTTGGGTCCAGAGGTCTCCTGGAAAAAGACCTAGATCCAGGACTCTATGGACTTGCTAGGAGAACCTGCTCTGTCGGTACGTGCTTGCGGCAAAGACATTGATGTCACAGAGAGCTTTACATACCTTGGTAGTGTAGTTCATAACTCAGCAGACGGATTGGCCTGGCAGCAGGGGTTATGAACTATCCCGATAACAACATTTGGAGATGCTGGTACCTGTGTAGAAGGACGAAGCTACGTGTTTTCAAGGCCCTGATAATGCCAGTTTTGTTATACGGTAGTGAAACGTGGACATTATCCTGTGCCTTGAAGTCTCGTCTTAATGCCTTTTGTAAAATGTGATAGCCAAATCAGGCTATACAGCCACCTGGCTTGCTTCCCACAGGATGATCCTGCCCACCAGGCTGTCTCAGTTTGAGACAACCCTGGGTGGAGGAGGCCTGTGGGACGACCTAGGAAGTCATGGCTTAGACAGATTGATCGAACTTTTCGTGAGGAGCTCAAGATGGGCCAAATCCATGCCTGGCGACTTCTCATGAGGGAACCTCAGAGGTGGAAACTAAGGGTGGATGCGGCTATGCACCCCTGTCGGCGTTATCTCCCAAATGATAATGATTATTATTATTTTGTTAATATTATTTTTAGCAGTAGTATTGGTGTTAGTATTAGTATCATTGTAATCACTATCATGTAGATAAGGTTATTATTACTATCATTATTATCATTGTTTATTATTATTATTATTGTAGTTATCATTATTATCATTGTCATTACTGTTTTCGTTGTGATTATTTTTGTTATTAGGATTACTAGTATATTTATCAATATAATTATAGCTTTTCTATTAGAAGTAGTAGTAGTATAAGGATAATGTTCATGATGCTGTTATAATTATTGTTATTATCATCATTATTATTATTGATGTTGTTTTGTTGTGCTCTTGTTAGTGTTTTTATTATGATTGTTATTATCATTATAATTGCAACTGTTGTTTGCATATTCCTAATATCGTTATCATTATCTTCATTATCATTATGAAATTTTATTGTTCTTGTTAGCACATTATTATCATTATTATTGATTTTATTGTGATTAATATTATAACCATTATTTAATATTTCAAACATTTCCATTATCATTATAGTTGGTAACATATTACAATCATTAACCTTTCTATAGTTGTCATTAACATTATCTTTATCATAATTATTATCATTGTTATTATTGTTGTAATTACTTTATTGTTATCATCATTAATATTATTATGATAAATATCATTATTATTGTTAATGTAATTGTTTTATTGTATTATTGTTATTATTATTATAATTATCATCATTATTGTTGTTATTATCATTGTTATCGTTATCACTTGAATCATCATTTTTATCATTATTGCTGTAGTTAGTGTTGTCCATATTATTGATGATTTTATTATGATTATTATCATTATCGTTATAATAATTATGATAATTATCATCCTTATTGTTATTATTATTTTGTTATTATTTTTATCATCATTACTATTGCTGTTATTATTGTCATCATTTTTGCTATTAGTAGTAGTGGTAGTAGTAGCAGTAATATTATCATTATTAGTATTATCATTATTGTTATTACCATTATTATTATCATTATAATCATCTTTATTATTATAGATTTTGTCATTATTATTATTTTCATCATCATCAATATCTATCCGTTTTATCATTGTTACTCTGATCATCATTGTAAGAATATGGTTAGCATTATTATTACTATTAACGTTTTATCATTATTATCATTATCACAATTATTATATTTATCATTATCATTATCATTTTTGTTTTTATTATCATTATCATTAATATTATTATTGATATTGTTATCATTATTGTTATCATTATTATTATTGCTGTTATTATTATCATTATCACTAATATTATTATTATCACTGTTATAATTATCAATATCATTTTTGGCAGTGCTATCTTTATTATCATCATCATTACAATTGTTATTGTTATTATTGCTATTATTATTATTATTATTATTATTATTATTATATTGTTATAATTTTCTTTCATTGGTTTTATTATCATCATTATCATTATCATCATTATCATTATATCATTATCATTATCATTATCATTATCATTATCATCATTATCATCATCATCATCATCATCATCATCATCATCATCATCATCATCATTAGTATTACTGGAATAACAGGATGTTGTTAATAAGGATGAAAAAAATAGTAATGGTAATAATGATAATAATAATAATAATAATAATGATTATATTACCAATAATAATGAAAGTGGTAATGATTATAATAATACTTATTATCATTATTGATTTTTTATTGTCAGTATTATTAGTAGCAGTACTATTGATATTATAATTATCATTTTTGTTATTTATCTATTTACTTATTGGATCACCAATAATAAGAGGCAACTGTTGTAAAACCTTTATTGCCAATAAGATTTAACCTGGAAAACAGTTTTTATAAGTATCTTATGTCTTAAAACACTTTTCTTTTTTAATATGGGTGCACATAGAATCAAACTGGTTTTCAAGATCAATATCAAATTATGTAATTTATCCTAATAAAGACATAAGACCTAAACATATTAAATCCTACGAGATCAATTAGATATTCCCAAGAAATGCAATAACAATCAATATCCTAGAATAGTCAAATAAGGCAAAACTATTAAATGCCATTTTATGTTTCCAAAGAAATATAA
>NW_020871694.1:280355-287855 GCF_003789085.1 Penaeus vannamei | reverse complement strand
GATTTCTAATGGTTGTAATGATAGTGAAACTAATAACGTTTCTTGTCCATATCAGTGCGGGACTGCGTTACTCAATCTTTCACAATCTTTTTATAGTACCTCTAAAAAAATTAACAATCAATGATATGCTAATAAAGTATAGGAGAAAATACTTCATATCGGGATCGACTGATGACATGTCTTGGGGAAATGGAGGTTCCATGTTAGGATGTTTATCAGCCAAAAGGGCAGCAATGGAAATTCTCTTTTGTTGCGATCACATGGCACCATGTGATCGCAACACAGTATTTTAAGCAGTATTTTCAAACTTTTCAAATGCTATTGTCAATAGGTTTGTTCTTGTTTTTAAAGCCCAGTGTATATGAACTGCAAGGAGTGATCTGAGTGTAGTTCTTATCACCAGCTACCTTTCTCTTCCTCTCTTTCTCCAT
Organism: Penaeus vannamei; assembly: GCF_003789085.1. Classification (NCBI taxonomy): domain Eukaryota; kingdom Metazoa; phylum Arthropoda; class Malacostraca; order Decapoda; family Penaeidae; genus Penaeus; species Penaeus vannamei. Next base: position 287,424 of record NW_020871694.1, on the reverse strand, counting down.
TTACTCTTCCTCTCCTTCCCTCGACTGTTCATGACTGTCCTTACCGAGATTTTACATATTCTCTCTTATGCCTGACAGCGCACTCGCCAACCAATCAGAATCTTTGAAAACAATGATGTCTGATTGGTGGTGTTGAGAAAATTCCAACACGTGGAGATTCCCCTATTTTACTCTGTGCGTGTGCGTGCGTGCGTGCGTGTGTGTGTGTGTGTGTGTGTGTGTGTGTGTGTGTGTGTGTGTGTGTGTGTGTGTGTGTGTGTGTGTGTGTGTGTGTGGTGTGTGTGTGTGTGGTTGAGCCGTATTCATGGTGACAAACGTAGAAAAGGTATGAATGAGAATGAATATATTCACATTACAATAAATTATTCAATCGGTTTTTAATATACCCTCGTCAGAAATACATGGTTCAAACAATCTCTTGTATTGTGAAGATATTCATTCTCATTCATGCCTCATCTACATATTACACACACACACACAACACACACACACACACACACACACACACACACACACACACACACACACACACACACACACACACACACACACACACACACACACACACACACACACACACACACACATATATATACGTATATGTATGTATGTATGTATGTATATATATGCCTATATATTTTTTTTTTGTTTTATCTTTTTTTACCATACATTCAAATGGATAGTTAACCGAATGTCAGTCTTGTTACTTACTTGGTATGCAAATAAAGTTCTGAATTCATTCATTGCTGAGAAAAGCATTATCGATTAAAATGCCTCAACTTTCATAAAATCGTCCTTTGTCTGTGGAGCATAATTTCTAAGGGAATTTCATCATGAAATTTATAGAACTGTAAGCGGGTCTTTTGAATATTGGTTATTCAATTTGGGGCTAAAATAAAAGTATATGGTTTTATCGGTGAGGAAAGTTCAATATCTTTTGTGAAGAAGGAAATTGGAAGTACGCAGTCAGACTTTTTATACTTCATTTTTGTTCATTCACGTATATCGAAGAAAAGAAAGAAAGAAAAGAGTGAGTGGAGGATTATATGTATTTCCAAGCTTTTGAGTACGCTTACATGTAGTACGTGTAAATGCACATGTATGCGTATGTGTTATAGCACAAGTAACAGCGTAATATAAAACTGTATCCCGTCAGACAGTATTAAGGCAGTCCGATTGTGAGACGCGAGTATTATGAAGCTGATTCCTCTTCCCTATTCAGATTAAGTTAAGACTTGATTAATTATTTAGCATTCACATTAAGGGTTGAGATGGAAAGAGCGGCGAGAGAAAGGTGTGAGACACTTCAGACAAGGTGAGAGCAATACAGTTTTCTTTGGGAATAAGAATGCTATTGGTTTTCGTCTTCCAGTTGCGAAAATCTTATATAAATGTACACAAAAACTGGCAATTTGTAAGGCCTATTTATAGATTTCAAATTACAAAAGCAAGAGGTATCAATTATTCTTTATGGGGTCTTGATTTTTTTTTCTTTCCTCTTTTCTGAAAATGATAAACAATGTGTGGTTTTGAATATACTAAAATTCAAAATACCCAGATGCACTATTTCGCAAAATGCATTATGGAAACGCCACAGAATGAACTGCTATTTCACAATCAGAGGAAAATTTCGCAGTATCTGAAAGTTAATAGATATTGGCAAACCGTAACTTTTTTCTTGGCAAGTGAAAAGATTACAGAACCGTATTTGCATGTAAAGTAAGTCATTGCTATATAACAAGAATAACATCAGAAAGACGGTATTTGCAAACTTTTACACTGACTTGAATTATAGGCAAAGCAAAATGTAAATTGCTTCCCAGACTAAACCGTGCATTGAAATGTTATATAGATCTATGTTTTAACACATGAGTATGTCTGCATATCTGTATAGTGTTTTCCTTTTCATATGTGTGTACAAGTTACTGTGTTTGTGTTTCAGATCATATATAGATGTGTATATCTATACACATTTGTTTGTATGTGTGTGTGTGTGTGTGTGTGTGTGTGTGTATGTATGTGTGTGTGTGTGTGAATGTGTGTGTGTGTGTGTGTGTGTGTGTGTGTGTGTGTGTGTGTGTGTGTGTGTGTGTGTGTGTGTGTGCGTGTGTGTGTGTGAATCTATATCAGGTCTAAAGATAAATATATAGAAAATTCGAAGAATTTTGATAACTAAACCTCTGATAAATTCGACAGGAAGAAATAGAAACAGATGGAGATTCTTCCATCAAAAGTTTTAAATGGATTTTCTAGCGGCAGAAGTGGCGAGCAACGGCCGACTCACAGTGAACAAGGCAACTCCGTCAGGTATTTGTCTCCCTCCCCGATACAGACGGCGAAAAATGTTTGACTTGAGAGAGAAAGAAAGACAGAAAAGGGGAAAAAAAAGGTTATTCCATAAGATGCCAGACGAAACTTGGGCTTGCAAATGATTGCCAAACTTCGAGAGATCCACGAGACAAAAATGCTTGGCCAACAAAAGACGGGAAGCTGATGAGAGGCAAGACAAGGGATGGAGTCAGACAAAAGTCAGCGTTGGTCGAGGGAGTTCAAAAGCGAGTGGTTGTCCTGACGAAAACAGGAGTTGGGGAAAGGAAAAGGGAGAGTCTTTTGGGTCACACGCGAGTAACAAGCAGCCGTGAGAGTCTTTCGATGCCAGAGACTTTCACAGACAAATATTCACGGATTGTAGGTGTTGAGGGTCACAGACGCGGAAAACACGTACACACATTAAGAGAATTAACGACCCCTCATTTCGCGTAGGTAAGGAAATGGATGTACAACACCTCTGGGGGGTGGTGGTGTAAAACAAGGGATTAAAGGACGAGAGAAGAGCGAAGAAAAGAAGGAAGGAAGAAAGGAGTGAATGAAAGAAGGAAGGAAATAAAGAAGGGAGGAAGGAAGGAAAGATTTCCTAGCTACACAGCAAAGAAGAATTGGTCAGCGATGAAACAAGGTGTCCAGGAGAGGAATGTTGTTGTGTACTTTCTCTTTCACTTTGAATTGGAGAGGAGGTTCGCAGTCCTCAGGAGTTGCAGAAAAAGAGCAGGATTCTTTGACGAGGTTCTCGCTTTTCAGAGAGGAAACACCTTCCTCAAGGACTCCTTTTGCTGACCCTACTGTGTGTGGATCCACTGCCTTTTTTATGAAAGTTTTACTCACGTATTTTAGCCGTTGGAATGGGTTTTCTCTCTCCTTTAAAGCGAACTTTGAATCTGAGTCTTGCTCTTTGCTTTAATGAGCCTTTCGAGATTCTGTAGGTTTCTGGACTCCCCAACCCCTTCCATTTTAGAAGCGGAAGCAAAAAATTCCATATTTAACTTTCTTATCATAGTTGGTATATATTTAACGCATCATTATCCCAGTGTACTTAAGTGTCGTATCTTCTTCATTTAATATTTACATTTTTTTCCTTTACTTTTTCTTTTATTATGTTTACTTACTCTTTATATAACGGTAAACATTCACATTATAATTCTCTCCCTGTCAAGCATATTCAACAATCATATTTTTTTCTTGACCTAATTGTTTTTACTTTTCTCTTTGCACCAACTTCTCGCGATTGTTTTGTTTCTCATTTGCGTCTCTTTCAGTGTCATTCCATTTTTCTTTTGTGCAAATCTCAAACTTCAGCAGTCATTTGCAATCTCAACTTTACCCAGCTTTGTTTCCGAAAACAATTTTTTCTTTTATTCATTTCTTTCGTTTCTCGTCTCGTGTCGAAGATTTCATGCGTGTTTGTATCCGGGACTGGAATAGAAATGTCGTTTCCTGGCCTCCATAAACTGAGAATTTCCCGTCTGTGAATTTATGTTCCTGTCAAACACTCTTTCGTTCTTCTTTTTATTTTTGTGTATTTTTTGTTTACCTCCTCGCCCATTATTCAATATTGACCGATTTATTTTTTTTAGATCATCCACTCTGTTTTAAATTATTGCAGTTCAATGTTTACAGCCTGTAACAAAATGAATTATCTTATAATCAGATACTAACAGTTCTAGGAAATACATTGTATTCTATGGATCTTGTACCATGTATATTATCATGTTATTAACTTATCATCATAGATCTTATCAGAATAAATTGGGCAAAAGTGTGTTTCGTAAACAACAATTAGTTTATGAATTGAATTATTCTGTATAGAAATTAGCGTGTTCCATGCATGCATTTATTCCCTTTATGCAAATGTGTATAACTATAATGTTTATGCGTAGCTTCAGTTTACTATTCATTGATTTAATCTTAGCAAGATAGAAGAAGAAGAAAGAAAAGAAAAAGAAAAAAATAAGGGAGCAACTACCAAAGAATACGAAGGGAAATAGATGAGTCGAGACAGCTTCCGGTTCGTAAATTATCTATTTTCTTTTTACACATGATTTGTAATTTCCGATAGAAATTGACAGAACATGCTTTCAGTTATCATGGTGGTGGAATCACTGTTCAGAGTGTATATAATGCTATCAGCGGACCATATAAGTAATTCTGTCCCTAAAGCTATTGTACTTGGTATATGTGAAATCAAATCATTATATTTTATTACGCGAAATGGACCCAAGTGACTGCGAATTAGCGGAATGACTTTATATATGTAAATAAATCGTATAAATTACTGTTGTTAGTTTGAAGGTTTATATAACGATTGTATCTTAGTATCCCTCTCCGCGAATGATAAATCTAAAACAATGTAAATATTTCCCTCCTTCAGGTGCTCTTGAGAAAGACTTCCGAACCTGATATATTTTCTAGACTAGATCTCCTCCGCCAGTGAAATTACACATCGCCCTTTGTATAAATTATCTATGCACCTTTCTACGCATGAAAAGAACCCTCACTCACAGAGAGCATCTGAAATTCTATGCAAATTAGCCCCTCATAGACTTGGTAAAGCAACCACTCGCATATATCGTTAAACCATGAGATAGTGAAAATGGAAATTCCCGCGTCAAATAATAACCTTGTCAGTGTAATGTGGAAGCCGGTAACGCGTTACGTGTAACATGAGTAGTGTACGAGGTATCGTTGGTGTGCGGTATGTGGATTGAGTAAAGAGGTTAGAGGTGTATGCTTAGGGAAAGATGTGAGGCAGATGTGAAGTGTCATGTCTCCGGTTGATGTAATCATGTCATACTTCTTCATGAACTATATCGTCGAGAAAGTAATGAGAAATATTACCTATGCCCGTGTGAGAGAGAGAAAATATATGACATTGATTTTTACATACCTTTTATTTGGGTGCTGTATAGCTGATCCTTCAGTAGCTTGAAACAAAGATATGTTTACAGTACGTCTGATTTACATATGCATTATATTTGCGATCCCTGTACTGCATAATTACATTTACACGGGAAAAAAAATAGGTCTCCGAATAAAAAATGTTTGAAATATTGATAGCACATCTCCAATGGAAAATAGTTATGATAAATAAGTAATGATATTATACAATATTTGTTCACAGAATCAGAGCATTTATAAATGACTTAAATTTTCAGTTCGACAGTTTGACCTTTAAGCGAAAGAGGACTGAACGATCAACATAAATTATGTAAGAGATGCTAATCTTTAACGTAATGTTATTTGGTTTATTATACCGTTTTTATTAATTCCCCAAAGTACTGAAATGTTCTATTTTTTTCGTCAGGATTGTAACACAAAGTCATCAGTCAAGTCCTTTTAATAAGTTCTTATCTAAATTCGTTATATGTTAGTGGAGGACCATTAAAATTATGGATTATCGTCATAAATCCATGTCAATTATATCCGCTGTTCATCGATTGTCCGTATGTAATAATTATGACTCTGCTTTACTGGTCAACACTGGCGGATAATGATTGCAAACAGAATTCCGCTAGAACATTAACAGTTTATTATTTATTTATTTATTATTATTATTTATTATTAGCCAATACGAGTAAACCACTGACTGCTTCAACGTCTGTCTACATAACAATCGTACAATACTTTGTGTTAATTGGATATTGTTTACAGCTAGAGATTATTAGAAGATTCGTTAAACCAGAAATGAAACTAAGGATTGTTTATTGGTTATTTTGCCGCTCGCGAAAAGAGCATTACAATTAACCAGGAAAAAAACATGTATATTATCCTTATCATTATCATCACCATCATTATTATTTCCTGTAAAATAATAATAAAAAAACAAGGCGTTCGTATTTTATATAGAGTTCAATCCTTCAGTTCTAAATTTTATGCTACGATTGTTATTTTGACACCTTCGTTGGGTCTGTTAGAGATATAGTGTTTTCGTGTAGGTGGATATAATCTTTAAATTAAAGGTGTGACGTAAATTCCTGGAAATGTCTTTTTTTTCAATATAACTAAAAATAGCCACATATCCCACATGTACATATATGCATACATACATGCATAAATAATACATAACGTAAGTATTATATATATGTAGTATACACATATGTTATTACTATTATCATTAACATTGTTCTTGTTTCATTATGGTTGCCGCTGTTCTTGTCATCATTACTAATGTAATCATCATTATTGTCAATAACATTTCCTACATTATTATCACCGTGTGCACAGTTCGATATATCTTTAGCTTAACCTTCTTTCTCTCTCTCTCTCTCTCTCTCTCTCTCTCTCTCTCTCTCTCTCTCTCTCTCTCTCTCTCTCTCTCTCTCTCTCTCTCTCTCTCTCTCTCTCTCTCTGATGTTAAAAAAGAAAGATAAACATGCTAAATATATGAATGGAAGACTGTGCAACATAGTGTTCCCTCCTCTTCCCGTGATGGCGAAGAAAGATAAACAAAAGATGAAGATCCAGAAGTGAATAACTTCTTTATCCTCTTCTTCCCTCTACCTTACGTGATCCTCCCCCCCCCCACATATTTTTGGTTTGTCAGCTGCATTGCATTGGTCTGGAGGCTAGAGATGTGCGCCCAAGTGCCTGTTGCATATAAATCAGCCGTGACTGAGAATGCCTTGCCCTTGGTTGTGGAAACATAAACCGGGTTGTGTTTTGACTCGTATATTGCCAAAGCCATAAAAGCCAGTGCATACAGGACACGGAAATCGGGGAAAGAGGCTGATGGAGT
>NW_020871694.1:262855-267855 GCF_003789085.1 Penaeus vannamei | reverse complement strand
TGCTATCATTACTTTCTTTACATAATAAGGGTTAATTTTTACACCGTAAAGGGATAACTAGAAAAAAGTTTATTTATTCCAGCCACGATAATGTGTATCTCTGTTAATACTATTTCAAAGAATTCCTTTACCACTACTACTACTACTACTACTACTACTACTACTACTACTACTACTACTACTACTACTACTACTACTACTACTACTACTACTACTACTACTAAAAAAAAAGAAAGAAAGAAAGAAAAAAAACATAACAAGACACACAGCCAACGCAAATACACCATCCCATCAACACCATCACATCAACACTACACACACCATCACGCGAGCACATCAGAAATGCAAACAGCTCTCTGTCACAAAAAAGGAGAAGAAAACCCGCAATCTATGATGATTTTTTTTTGCACTTCTTTTGCAACCAGTGATTGATCCCGTTTTGTTGCAGCTCCGGAAATGCACAAAGGCTTTCGCGAAAAAAAAATTATGCAGATTACCTGTTTAATGCGTGTCGTCTGTTGCTGTTGCAGTGCATTAGAGATGACTTTCGGCTTGGAGTAGATCGAAGAGAAAAGAAATATACATATACATATATATGCATACCACACACACACACACACACACACACACCACACACACACACACACACACACACACATAATATAATATATATATATATATATATATATATATATATATATATATATATATATATATATATATATATATATATATATTATATAATATATATATATATATATATATATATATATATATATATATATTTTATATTTATTATTTATTTATATCATATTATTTACCTGTCTATTCAAAAATGGATTAACGGAAAGATACGGTATAAGCAATAGATGAAGATTTTTGACGTTGCAGACTTGTTTTATTAAAGACAAAGAAATCAGGCACAGATGTAGTGTAACACAAACTAGTACGTTATATTGGCTTTACTGGTATTTTGTATTAAACGCTTGTTTTCCTATCAGCAATTATATATATATATATATATATATATATATATATATATATTATATATATATATATATAATACGTGTGTGTGTGTGTGTGTGTATATACATATATATATATATATATATATATATATATATATATATATATATATATATATATATTATATATATATATATATATATATATATATATATAATATATATAATATATATATATATATATATATATATATGTAATATATATGTATATTATATATATATATTATGTATATATATTATATATATATATATATATATATATATATATATATATATATATATATATATATATATATATATATATATATAAACACACACACACGCACGCACACACGCACACTTCATCATTTCTAACCGCAAATGGTTATACCTTTGAAGTTCCCTGTGGACTGAGTCTATCAGAGGAGAGAAACATTTACCAAAAGTATTTTACGTCACGTGTTTTCACTTGCATATAATATTACTATTTCTCCCTTTTTTTTTCTTTGCTGCTTTCCTCTCTTTCTTTTTTCTTGTATCTTTTTCTCCCTCCTTCTTAATGCTTTTTCTTTCTTCATAATGCGTTCTTTCCCGTTATATTCAACCTCGTTCCGTTTGTCTCTTCCTTGCAGAAATAACAATTCATTCTTCTTACTCCTCTCTCATTGGAGGTTTTCATTCAACGGTAAATATAATGATAAAAGTAACTAAAGCAAAAAAAAAAAAAAAAAAATGTATATACGCTCACAGAGGCATTCATCATGACTTTTTATTTTGAGCACGAGAAGCTTGAAAGAAAAAGCTTTCGTTTCATTCAGAAATTTTCTTTCAATTCCCATCTCTCTTTTATCCCCATTATGTCGAATCTTTTGTACCGAACATTATGCGAAGCCTCGACGAAGAAAAGCAGGAAAAAAGTAGACAAAAGATAATGTATTTGTCCTCCAGTGAGAAGACAGCGATATTATTAGTTTGTCTCGCTGTTTTGCCTTGGGAGTTCTGCTTCCTGTTGTGTGAAAACTTTGCTTTATTGGAGGCTTGGCTCTCTCTATCTGCTTCCCTTTTTCTCTGTCTGGCTTGCTTTTATCGTATTCGTCCTTTCTCTTTTTCTCTCTCCGTTTATTTGTGTTTCTCTTTTTATCTTTAATTTTTTTTCTATATAATTCTCTCTCTCTCTCTCTCTCTCTCTCTCTCTCTCTCTCTCTCATACACGCACTCATTCACTCCCTCGCTCTCTCTCTTTCACACCCTTACTCTCACTCTCTCACCTTCTCTTTCACTTCACCAGCTGTTTATTAAAGTTCTTGAGTTATTTTCAAGAGATCATTATCCTAGCGTCTTACATAATACGGTATTTTTACTCCTTGTGCAGGTCACGCAAAACAGTAACTTAAACAGTAACTTGATAAACTTATTACTGCAATAATTACCAATCTGTTGTACTGCTATTACCACTGAACAGACCACTGTATACCTCTTAGCTTAACATAGTAAACTTGCAGCGCCTTTCAAAACAAGGTATTATTGGCGAGATAGGACGAAGACTCCACGAAAAACAACACAGCGACCTCCTTTAAGCGATGATGATGATGATGATGATGATGATGATGATGATGATGATGATGATGATGATGATGATGATGGTGATGATGTGTGATGATATGATGATGATGTGATGAGATGATGGTGATGATGATGGTGATGATGATGATGATGATGATGGTGATGATGATGATGATGATGATGATGCTGATGATGGTGATGATGATGATGATGATGATGATGATGATGGTGATGCTGATGATGATAATGATAATGGTGATGATGATGGTGATGATGGTGATGATGATGATGATGATGATGATGAGATGAAGATGGTACAAGCAACGTCAGTGCAATCAGCCAACGACTTTGACGCCACGAATTAGCCAGGGTTATCGCCCGTCTAATCTCCGCAGGGATCTGACAGCTCAAAATGTGTTATATATCTATGTATCTCTTGCACTGATTAAGAAAAACAGCGTGATGATCTTCGGCGCGTTCGTAATTCTTCATTGTATAAATGCAGTAAACGTGATGCAATTATGTATATATACATACATACTATAGATAGATAGAGATATAGATAGATAGATAGATAGATAGATAAAAAGATAGATAGATAGATAGAAAGATAGATAGATAGATAGATAGATAGATAGATAATACAAATACATAAATGCATACATTAATATATGCATTAATATATATATATATATATATATATATATATATATATATATATATATATATATATATATATACATTCATACATGTATATAATTTATGCATCTACACATATGCAAACATACACATACATGCATTTTCATATTATCGCGAGACAATCATCATCTAGAGCCATTACTAATATTTCATTTCTTCCTCTATTTCTCCTTCCGACATTTCTTCCTCTATTTCTCTCTTCCGAAAACGGGGAACGGACCCAAGGAAGGATCACCGGAAAATGAAGAAATGTGTTTCTCAGAAGATTCGACATTTTGAGCTCATTATTCCCGTTTTCTTTTCCGGGGAACATTGGACGAGGTTTCATTAGTGTGTTTTTTGTTTTTGTTTTGTATATTGTTATTATTGTTATTATTATTATCATTATTATGATGATGATGATGGTGGTGGTGGTGGTGTTGGTGATGGTGATGATGATGATGATGGTGATGATGATGATGATGATGATGATGATGATGATGATGATGGTGGATGATGATGATGATGATGATGATGATGATAGTGATGATGATGATGATGATGATGATGATGGTGATGATGATTATGATGGTGATGATGATTATCATAATTATGATAATCATCATCAGTATTGTTATCATAATTATAATAATTATTATTGCTCCTACCATTGTCATTATCATCATGATCATCATAATTACTTTCATCATCATCTTCATAAGCACTCTTTTTATTGTTATTATCATTATTATTACGCATTGAAAAAAATACAACCTATTTCTATAAGTTACATCACTTTTTAAATCATAGAGACACAACGAATCGGGTGTTGTCATTTTCTCTTTTTCTGATTTTAGACGGAATAAGGTGTAGCTTATCTGAGTCAGAAAGTTAAGGATCATTTGATTTATTTTTACAACGAAAAATATGCAGAGTATGTCAGGGCATTGTCATGTAGAAAATCCGAATTAAACGTAGGTCACTAAGCCAGTAAACATTTTCATTTTCGTCTGAATCTCAAAATATTGCGCATTCTGATACTGTTAGAATAGTTTAAACTTCATTCTCTTGTTCTTTAGATTATATACAGTATTTGAATATGTGTTTATGGAAGTAAAAAAGCTATATAAAGATATATTTCAGTTGAATAAGTTTTATACACATTATCGTTATACGAATGATGCCTGTGATATGAGCGCCTCTGGTGGCCGAATGCAGAACGACTTGAACAACAATAAACAAGTTACAACTTTTATTTTCATCCTCACCCTCTGCCTGCTTATCGTGTGCCATGACAACCGCTGACATTCCAACAAATACGGTGAATGTTGGAGAGATACAATAGTATGTAGTCAAGGAATAACAAGCAACTGGATTTCACATTTGGAAAAGATACTGCAAATCACAGGACACCGAGATGTGCAGGAAACGTACAGTAAACGTATTATATTTCGAATACAAGCTTCGAGATTGGCACCGTGAGTCTGGATTCAAAAGGCAAGAGTTCTCTAAATTTAACAAATATTTAGCTACGATTCTCCAGCAGCTTATTAATGGGATTCTCCAGTGGCTGTTTACTCGTAGCTCCCGTGACGTTTTGCAAAATTAATATCGCCGATAGTTTAGAGTAAATGGGATGAAATAAAGGAAATAAAAAGGGCAATTTAACAATGATATTAAACAAAAGAGCGAGGTTACACAGTAAAAGTATTGCATTAGTCCGAAATCGTGTGTTGACTCAGCGAAATTTTGTTG
>NW_020871694.1:250355-255355 GCF_003789085.1 Penaeus vannamei | reverse complement strand
TCATTTAACAATGTCATAGCTGCTTTATTAATATTCAGGGCACATGCAGTCAAAAACAACTAAGTTTCCTGTTTATACGACAACACTTCACAATAAAAAAAAAAAAAAAAAAAAAAAAAAAAAAATTATGTGCTTTTGTCGATTTTTATTTACTCTGTTTATTGATATTTACGCAATTAGCATCCTTGTTGTTACATTGTTTATTCCAATATGCATTTCGTTGTAGGGAATTCAGAATATAAATGGCTATTGAATGTTTCCCATACATTGTTCTTTCTTCATTTCTGGTTAATATATATATATATATATATATATAATATATATATATATATATATATATATATATATATATATATATATATAATATTATATATATATATATATATATATATATATATATATATATATATATATATATATATATATATATATATATATATATATATATATATATATATATATATATATATATATATATATATATATATATATATATATATATATATATATATATATATATATATATATATATATATTATATATATATATATATATATATATATATATATATATATATATATATATATATATATATATATATATATATATATATATATATATATATATATATATATATATATATATATATATATATATATATAATATATATATATATATATATATATATATTATATATATATATATATATATATATATATATATATATATATATATATATATATATATATATATATATATATATATATATAATATATATATATATATATATATATATATATATATATATATATATATATATATATAATTACTGTACCATTGATATTTCGCTAGACATGAAAAATAACCAACGATATGAACTGACAGAGTTTTATTATGTGCATCACTGTGTAAAGTTTCTGTCTGAACAACATGCCTATGACCTTATAAGATAGGAAGTTCTCGAAACTTTTTAAGTTTGAAAATAGGATATTATATATATATATATATATATATATATGGTGAAGTGACCCACTTAACTCAGATTATGAAGTGTGATACAATATCGATATTACAGAATATACTCTATAATAAGAATATGGCAATGTAACGAATACGACGCTGTATATTAACAGATCCGTTATATTTTGCTTGGAAGAATGTGTTACTAATGATACTTTATATTTTTGAAACAAATACACGAAACGAGGTTATATGATACAAAAAAAATAAAAAAAAAAAAATAAATAAAAATAAATAAAAAAATTAAATAAACATGTTTGCTCTATTATCTAAGAAATAAGGATACAAAGCATACCCAAATCTCATTACTTATCCATTTACGTGAACAAAAATTATATATAACAACCCATCTTAAAGTGAAGGAAGAAAGATATACGTGCATCATCTCGAAATGAATAAATAAATAAAAGAATAAATCAACATATACATAAATATGTATAAATATGAATAAATAAATAAAAGAATAAGTCAACATATACATAAATATGTATAAATATGAATAAATAAATAAAAGAATAAATCAACAGATACATAAATATGTAAAAATATGAATAAATAAATAAATAAATTAGTACATAGATAAATAAACTAAAAATAAAGTGAATTAGCAAACATCTAAAATAAATGGACGAAGTAAGAGCTCTCAGTTGCAAGTTCTCTATGGAAATGAAATTCGATTCTTATCGCGTCACTTCCAGAGATATTTGTCCCCTTCTCTTGCAATGAAATATGATGAAAATATGAAATGAGATGAGATTATGTTCGTAAGAATTTAAAATGATATGATGAAAATATGAAATAATGAAAATATGAAATTATGAAATAATGAAAATATGAATATGAATAATGAAAATATGAAATAAAAAATAAATAAATATGATGAAAATATGAATGAGATGAGATTATGTTCGTAAGAATATAAAATGATATGATGAAAATATGAAATAATGAAAATATGAAATAAAAATGAAATATGAAATATGAAATATGAAAATATGAAAATAATGAAAAAAAATAAAATGAAATAAATGATGAAAATATGAATGAGATGAGATTATGTTCGTAAGAATATAAATGATATGATGAAAATATGAAATAATGAAAAATATGAAATAAAAATGAAATATGAAAAATAATAAATAATGAAAATATGAAATAATGAAATATGAAATAAAAAAATAAATATATGATGAAAATATGAAATGAGATGAGATTATGTTCGTAAGAATATAAAATGATATGATAAAAAATATGAAATAATGAAAATATGAAATAAAAATGAAATATGATGAAAAATAAATAATGAAAATATGAAATAAAAAAAATAAATAAATATGATGAAAATATGAAATGAGATGAGATTATGTTCGTAAGAATATAAAATGATATGATGAAAAATGAATGAAAATATGAAATAAAAATGAAATATGAAATAATGAAAATATGAAATAATGAAAATATGAAAAAAAAAAATAATATGATGAAAATATGAAATGAGATGAGATGTTCGTAAGAATATAAAAATGATATGATGAAAATATGAAAAAAATGAAATATGAAATAATGAAAATATGAAAATAAAATAAATAAAATAAATATGATGAAATATGAAATGAGATGAGATTAAGAAAAAATGATATGATGAAAATATGAAATAATGAAATATGAAATAAAAATGAAATATGAAATAATGAAAATATGAAATAAAAAATGAAAAAATATGATGAAAATATGAAATAATGAAAATATGAAAAAAAAAAAAATAAATATGATGAAAATATGAAATGAGATGAGATGTTCGTAAGAATTTAAAATGATATGATGAAAATATGAAATAATGAAAATATGAAATAAAAATGAAATATGAAATAATGAAAATATAAATAATGAAAATATGAAAAAAAATAAATGATGAAAATATGAAATGAAATATAAGAATATAAAATGAATGATGAAATATGAAATATGAAATAATGAAAATATGAAAAAAAATAAATAAATATGATGAAAATATGAAATGAGATGAGATTACGTTCGTAAGATGCTCCCGCTTCAAGAAGATTTACGAAGAGAACGAAACAGATTATCTTTGGGATTACTATGGAAGGCAATGGACGCGTGGAAGCTGTCAGGAATTGAGTTTCTCTTGCTGATTAAAATTTGTTTTCTTTCTTGTTGAAAATGGGGTTACTGTCATGCATTGCTTACTTGTAGTATTCTCATATCACTTTCTATCTGTCTGTTGCTTGTTTTCTCTCTTTTTTTCCAACAATTTTTACTTTTCGATGAACCTTCACATAATTTCGCTATATCAGAATACAGTTTTTATCATTATATATATAGTCTCTGGTATTGTCATATATCTTGTTTTAATGTGAACCTTCACTAACTAAATTTTGAACCGCTTATTGCTAATTGAAATAATAATAATAATAATAATTAAATAATAATAATATAATAATAATAATAATAATAATAATAATAATAATAATAATAATAATAATAATAATAATAATAAAATAATAATGATAATAATGATAATAATAATATAATAATAATAATAATAATAATAATAATATAATAATAATAATAATAATTAATAATAAAATAATATAATATATAATAATAATGATAATAATAATAAATAATAATAATAATAATAATATAATATAATAATAATAATAATAATATAATAATGATAAATAATAATAATAATAATAATAATAATAATATAATATATAATGATAATAATAAATATAATAATAATAATAATAATATAATAATAATAATAATAATATAATAATAATAATAATAATAATAATAATAATAATAATAATAATGATAATATAATAATAATAATAATAATAATAATAATAATAACAATAAATTAGATCTTAACATTTGAGGATTTAGCTTTTCAGATTTTTCCTCGCAGTGACCTGTTAAATTATGGATTGCTTGCTTTTTCAGTATGTAACAGCATATGATTTCCTGACAAAGTTGGAATTAATAATGAAATTCCCATAGGGTTACATCTGGCATCGAACGACCAGGCAATGAATATGAAATCTTCAATTGCAACATTCAGTTTGCTTAAAATTACAAAATCAAAGATTTGAGGCATCGTTCAGGCTTTTTTATTTTGATAATTATCATCATCATCATCATCATCATCATCACCATCACCATCATCATCATCATCATCATCATCATCACATCATCATCATCATCACCATCATCATCATCACATCAATCATCATCATCATCATCATCATCAATTTTATCCAAAATGTCCTTCTAAAAGACAATAAAAAAAATGAATTATCTGAAGTTCTATTGGGCCACTGAACATCGAAAATAAGTCTTCAATTAACTAAAATTTCTTTCCTGTTTTCGTGTTTTACAGTCGAGAAATATCTGTTTTTTTTTTAATACACGTGTATTTTCCATACATTCCTGGGGCTCCTAAGTTTGATATATAGGACATAAAACCGAAATTATTTATGCAAATATGATAATAACAACACTTGGATAGTCATATCTTAAAATGTGTAAATAATGTATTAGTCGGATGGTCTTTCGGGTTATTTCCATCTCCAAGTGGACAGTCTGATCCTTTCTTATTTTTAAGGAATCGCAGGAACATTCCAAACTTTTGCTTTTTTTGTCGGTATGTTTATGACCATCAGGTTTTAATCGGTAATATTATATAAAATCGAGATGCATGATACTGTTTGATTATGAGAGCATAGGGTATCTTTCAATAAAAAAAAATCGCAGCAAATGTTATCGAAGGTTTACTTTGGATATAATTCTTTAATAAATCCGTATTGCGTTGAGGATTTATTTCACCCGTATGCAAAATGAAAATCATTCTGGCACATGAGACTGCTCATATTAACAAGTATGTAAGTCATCATTTTTTATCAAAACTTTCACATCAATACGATTAATGCGATGTCCAACTTCCAATAAAAAAA
>NW_020871694.1:227855-240355 GCF_003789085.1 Penaeus vannamei | reverse complement strand
TTATCATATCACTTCAGTAAATATAATTTTCTACAATTCAATGCACTATTTGTATATTCTATTCCCTCAAAATTCCCCCATGAACATTCAAAATTAGAGAGATCTAAAATGAACAACCTTAATGGAAATCTATTAATTACATGATTTATTGTCCCGTAAAGCACTTTCTGGCACGTAAAGCACTTTCTGGCACGTAAAGCACTTTCTGGCACGTTAAAGCACTTTCTGGCACGTAAAGCACTTTCTGGCACGTAAGCACTTCTGGCACGTAAAAGGCACTTCCGGCACGTAAAAGCACTTTCTGGCCAAGGCGATCTGGCAAACGTAAAGCACTTTACGTAAAGCACTTTCGGTAAAGGCAGCACACTTTTCTTGGCACGTATAAAGCACTCATGGCACGTAAAGCACTTTCTGGCATGTAAAGCACTTTCTGGCACCTAAAGCACTTTCTGGCACTTTCTTCTACGTAAATGCACTTCTGGCAGTAAGCACTTTCTGGCACGTAAGCACTTTCTGGCATGTTAAATGAAATGCATGAAGCACTCTGGCAGCGTCAAAAGCCACTTGTCTGGCAGCGTTGATAAGCACTTCTGGCAACTACATACAAGCACGTCTGGCACGTTAAAGCATTTCTTGCATGTAATAGCACTTTCTGGCAACCAAAGCAACTTCTTGGCATTGTAAAGCACGCTGGGCAGCCTAAAGCACTTGTTCGGCACGATACAGCACTCTCTGGACACGTAAAGCACTTTTGCTACTGTACCAAAGCAAGCTTTGCTGGGAGCATGTAAGCACTTATCTGGCTAGTAATAGTGGCGTGGCTCCGTCTGGCCCTGATATCAACATTTCTGGCATCATATAGCAGTGCGTTCTGGGCATCGTAAAGCATGCTATAAATCTTGTCAATGGAAAATGCAAGTCAGCTTTAATCTGCAGCGGAAGATAACAGCACTTAAATTCTGGTGTACTCGTTAAACAGTACACTGGTTCTGGCACATAAAAGCACTTTCTGAGACAACGTAAAGGCACTTATCTGGCATGTTAATACACTTTCTGGACCTTATATAGCACGTTTGCTGCTATGTAATAGCACTTTCTGGGTGCATCTAAAACTTCTCTTGGCCGCTACGCGACTGTCTGGGCACAGTAAAAGAATACTATTCTGGGACACGTTAAAGAGGCAAGTCTTTTCGGATGTTAAAGCCCACTTGTAATGATGCATGTGTTTAATAGCGCCTTTTCGGAAGCACGTGAAGACGTCTGCACATAAAGCAGCGTGTTCGCAAACGTATATAAGGCGCGATCTTTCCTTGAGCATGAAAGCAGTATTTCTGGCACGTGAAGTCAGCTTTTTCTGGCAGTAAGTCGACTATTCTGCAGTTGTACACAGCACTTTCTGGCACGGATAGCACCTTTCTAGGCAACGATCTGAAAGCACTTCTGCACGTAAGGCGACCCTTTCTGCGACACATAAAACCACTTCTGGATTCTTAAAGCTATATGTCTGAAGCACGTAGAAGCACTTTTAGGCCACGTTAAAACACCTTCTGAGCACAGATTTTAAAAGCACGTTTACATGGCACGGGAAAGTACTACTATTCTGCACGTAAATGCATCTTGTCTAAGGCACGTAAAGCATTCTTTCTGGACGTAAAGCGACTTTCGTTCACGAAAGCACTTTCTTGTGCACCGGTGAAGAACCTTTCTGGCACGTGAAGCACTTATCTGGCACGTACCAGCACTTTCTGGCACGGTAGAAGCCACTTTCTGGCACTAAGTAAAACATGGCTTCTGGCCCACCTAAAGCACCTTGTTGAACGTAGAGTGGCACCGTATTCTGGCACGTAACCAGCACTATTCTGGCAACGTAAGAGCACGTTCGGCAGCGATAAAAGCAACTTTCTGGCACGTAAAGCACTTTCTGAGCACGTAAAGCACTTCTGGCACGTAAAGCACTTTTCTGGCAGTAAAGCACTTGGCGACGTAAAGCACTTCACTGCAACGTAAAGCACTTTCTGGCACGTAAAGCACTTTCTGGCACAGAAAAGCACTTTCTGGCCACGTAAAGCACTTTCGGCACGTAAAGCACTTTCTGGCACGTAAAGCACTTTCTGGCACGTTAAAGCACTTTTCTGGCACGTGAAGCACTTCTGGCACGTAAAGCACTTCTGGCACGTAAAGCTTTCTGGCACGTAAAGCACTTTTCTGTAAAGCACTTCTGGCACTGAAGCACTTTCTGGCATGTGAAGCACTTTCTGGGCACGTGAAGCACTTTTCTGGCACCAGCACTTTCTGGCACCTAAAGCACTTTCTGGCACCTAAAGCACTTTCTGGCACGTAAAGCACTTTCTGGCACGTAAAGCACTTTCTGGCACGTAAAAGCACTTTCTGGCACGTAAAGCACTTTTCTGGCACGTAAAGCACTTTCTGGCACGTGAAGCACTTTCTGGCACGTTTTCTGGCACGTGAAGCACTTTCTGGCACGTGGAAGCACTTTCACTAAAGCACTTTCTGGCACGCACTTTCTGGAAAAGCACTCTCTGGCACGTAAAGCACTTTCTCGCACGTAAAGCACTTTCTGGCACGTAAAGCGCTTTTTGGCACGTAAAGCACTTTCTGGCACGTAAAGCACTTTCTGGCACGTAAAGCACTTTCTGGCACTTTAAAGCAACTTTCTGGCACGTTAAGCACTTTTCTGGCACGTAAAGCACTTTCTGGCACGTACTTTCTGGCACGTAAAGCACTTTTCTGGCACGTAAAGCACTTTCTGGCACGTAAAGCACTTTCTGGCCGTAAAGCACTTTCTGGCACGTAAAGCACTTTCTTAAAGCAAAGCACTTTCTGGCACGTAAAGCACTATCTGGCACGTAAAGCAAAGCACTTTCTGGCACGTAAAGCACTATCTGGCACGTAAAGCAAAGCACTTTCTAGCACGTAAAGCACTTTCTGGCACGTAAAACACTTTCTGGCACGGAAGCCTTCTGGCACGTAAAACGTGAAGCACTTTCTGCACTGGCAAAGCACTTTTCTGCACGTTAAAGCACTTTCTGGCACGTAAAGAACTTTCTGGCACGCAAAGCACTTTCTGGCACGTAAAGCACTTTCTGGCACGTAAAGAACTTTCTGGCACGTAAAGCACTTTCTGGCACGTAAAGCAGTAAATTCATGTAAGAAATGTAGCTTCCTCTGCTTCTTGCACTTCGACTCCCTTGTCACCTTAGCTGTCTGTACCTGGCGGGCGGTGGCTGGGCTGGGCGCTTCTTTTAACTTCTATTTCACTGGTTCACTGGCGTCTGTTTTCCTTTTTCCACATTTTTCTTTCATTTCTTTTTTCACAGTTTTCGTTCATTTTTTTTTCTTTTCTTTTTTTTCTTTTCTGGCACGTAAAGCACTTTCTGGCATGTAAAGCACTTTCTTCTTTCTGGCACGTAAAGCACTTTCTGGCATGTAAAGCACTTTCTGGCACGTAAAGCACTTTCTGGCTCGTAA
This sequence comes from Penaeus vannamei, assembly GCF_003789085.1. NCBI lineage: Eukaryota > Metazoa > Arthropoda > Malacostraca > Decapoda > Penaeidae > Penaeus > Penaeus vannamei. Next base: position 236,866 of record NW_020871694.1, on the reverse strand, counting down.
AGCACTTATCGGCACGTAAAGCACTTTCTGGCACGTAAAACAAAGCACTTTCTGGCACGTAAAGCACTTTCTGGCACGTAAAGCAGTAAATTCATGGAAGAAATGTACCTTCCTCTGCTTCTTGCTCTTCGACTCCCTTGTCACCTTAGCTGTCTGTACCTGGCGGGCGGTGGCTGGGCTGGGCGCTTCTTTTAACTTCTATTTCACTGGTTCACTGGCGTCTGTTTTCCTTTTTTTTACATTTTTATTTAATTTCTTTTCTCACAATTTTCGTTCATTTGTTTTTTTCTTTTCTTTTTTGCTTTTTTTCTCTTTTCTATTTGTTTTCTTTTTCCATTTTTCTTTTCTTTTTCTTTTCTCTTTCCCTTTTTTGCTTTTCTTTTTTCTTTCTTTTCTATTCTTTCTTCTCTTTCCATTTTGTTTTTCTTTTCTTTTTTCTTTTCTATTCTTTTTTCTTTTCCTTTTTTCTTTCGTTTATTTTCTGTTCTTTCTTTCGTCTTTTCTTTATTTTTCTTTTCTTTTCTGTTCTCTTTTCCTTTACTTCTTTTCTTGTCTGTGCATGTCTTTCTCTTCTGTCTTTCTTTCCTTTATCTCTCTTTTTTTCTCTTCTTTTCTTTCTTTCTTTTAGGATTGTCTTACTTCCGTGTTAAAATTATATAAAATTATAATAATGTGTATAATAGATATAATAAATATATAAAGTATAATAAAAATAAAATAAGGTCAATGGAAATAGATTATTAATGATACTGAGAATTATTCATAAATATAATTTGATGATGCAGTCAACAATATTAAAAACATAGCTGTGTGATTTAAAGATTTGAGATGATAATGATGACGATTATGATGATAATGATGTAATTGATGGTGATGGTTATAATGGTGATGATTCTGATGATGATGGTGTCGAATATGATGGTTATTATAATGATAATGGTAATGTTAATAATGTTGATGATTTTGGGAGTGAAAAATAGGATGAAATGACCACCAAACTTTTTTTTTTTTTTTTTTTTTTTTTTTTTTTTTTTTTTTACTGACATTCAATTCTCAAATGATTAGCTATATAGGATACTGATTTTTGTATTTATTACAGGATAAGAAACGTGCGTAAAATGATGATGATACAGATGATGATGATGATGATAGCCATAATAGTAATGACAATGTTGATGATGATGATGCTGTTAAAAATGATAATGATGATGACGAAAAAAATGATAATGATGATTATGCTGATAAAATTGATAGTGATTATGATAATGATAATGATAAAAAATAATGTTGTTGCTGATAAAATGCTAAAGATGATAATAAAAATGATAATGTTATTGATGATTAAAATTATAGTGTTGATAATAATAAAAATGATGGTGTTGATGCAGATAAAAATGATAGTATTGATTATGATAAAAATTATAATGATGATGTTGTGGTGATGATAAAAATGATAATGTTGATGATGATTAAAACTGATAGTGTTAATGCTGATGATAATGATGGTGATGATAATGATGGTGATGATAATAATGATGATAATGATGGTAATGATAATGATGATGATATGAATGATAATAATGATGATAATGATGGTTATGATAATGATGGTGATGATAATGATAACGATGAAGATTATAATGAAATGGCCAGCATACTCTTTCTGAACCACCTCTCCTTCCCATTCTCCAGTGATTAGGTAATCAACACACTGCAATTCCCTCGTTAGTGTAATCTCCTAGGAAGCGGTAATCTCTCTAGACTGCTGGATAATGAGAGAGAAAGGGAGATGAGAGAGAGAGAGAGAGGAGAGAGAGGAGAGAGAGAGAGAGAGAGCAGAGAGAGAGAGAGAGAGAGAGAGAGAGAGAGAGAAAGAGGGAGGGAAGAGAGGGAGGGAGGGGAGGGAGGGAGGGAGAGGGAGAGGGAAGAGGAGAGAGAGGATGGAGAGGGAGGACGGAGGGAGGAGAGAGGGAGAGAGAGAGAGGGAGGGAGAGGGAAGAGAGAGGGAGAGAGAAGAGAGAGAGAGAGAGAGAGAGAGAAGAGAGAGAGAGGAGAGAGAGGAGAGAGAGAGAGAAGAGGAGAGAGAGAGAGAGAGGAGGGGGAGAGGAGAGAGAGAGAGAGAGGGAGGAGCGAGGGAGGATGAGAGAGGGAGAGAAGGAGAGAGAGAGAGAGAGAGAGGGAGGGAGGGAGGAGAGAGAGAGGAGAGGGAGAGGGAGAGAGAGAGGGAGGAGATGAGAGAGAGAGAGAGAGAGAGAGAGAGAGAGAGAGAGAGAGAGAGAGAGAGAGAGACAGAGACAGAGAGAGAGAGAGAAATAGACAGACAGACAGACAAGCAGAGAAAAAAGAGAGAAAGAAAACGAAAAAGAAAGAAAAAATCACAACAAAAACACTCCCCTTTAAATAATCTTAACCTTTAATTCCCCTCACAGCTACTTTAATTTCGTCCAGGAGAGCTGAAACATAAATTCTGAAAAAAAACGCGAACGTGTTGAGAAATCAGCGCACGCCATGAGGCCTCGTAGCCCCCTGGTGGCTGTGTAATAAACTACAAGCTAAACAGCTCTCTCTCTAATTGACTCATAAATCAAGCATTTTCTCCATGACTTAAAGAATCTTCACTCTGATTACAACGCGAGTAAATTATAATCACGAGATGGAAGACAAACAAAAATAGTAAAGTAAAAATAATGATGTTTTTCCCCGTTTTTTTTCATATTATTTATTTATCTATTTTTCTTTCTTTCTTTCTTTCTTTTTATATCTATTTATTTTTCCTCTGGTTACGCTTCATTTCAACTTTGTACAAACTACTGCTATTTATTATACTATTTTTCTCTGTATTCAGTAGATAATTTATAAAATAAAGTAGAAGGATTCATAAGATTTATCGCGTAAAATGTGTATAATGTGTAATGTATTATAGTGATGACAAGAGATATAAAGTAAAAACAAAATAGCAAGGGAATCTGTAGAAAGTCGTAAGTAGAAAAATCTGTAGACAACCGTAAGTAGGAAAATCTGTCAAAAAACAAAGTAGGAAAATCTGTCAAAAAACAAAAGTATGAAAATCTGTCAAAAACATGAAAATATGAAAAATCTTTAGAAAAATATGAAAAAAAATAAAATAGAAAACCGTAAGTAGGATGATTAGCAGTTAATCACAGACAGAAAAATCTACAGGGAACTGAAAGCAGGAAAATCTTTCAAAAACAATACGAAAATCTGATGAATAATCTCATATCCATCAAGTTTTTTTTTCCATGTCAAATTCCTTAACAGAATATTACATAGAAAAAAAAAAAGATGTTACAAGACATGGGTTTTGAGGCGACGAAAAGTACTTAAGACTGTCCTCTTTAAATACTTGGGAAAACGTTTGTCATCGATCTGTATTGTATTCTTACTGGCAGGTTCTGTCCTATCTATCTATCTGTCTGTCTGTTTGACTTGGTCTCTGCCTCTTTTTCTGTCTTTTTCTCTTTCTCTTCTCTTTCTCTGTCTCTGTCTGTCTCTGCCTCTGTCTCTGTCTCTGTTTCTGTCTCTCTCTCTCTCTCTCTCTCTCTCTCTCTCTCTCTCTCTCTCTCTCCTCTCTCTCTCTCTCTCTCTCTCTCTCTCTCTCTCTCTCTCTCTCTCCCTCCCCATCTCTCACTTTGTTCTCTGTTCGACTGTCTCCCTGTGCCTCTTTCTCTGTTTTGTCTGTCTCTCCCTCCCTCCCCATTCTCTTTCTCTCTCTCTCTCTCTCACTCTTTTTCCCTCACATCTCTCTCTGTCTTTCTCTCAAGTACATTCATAACATTTTTTTTTCTTATTTCTTAAAACATTTTATTTCTCAATGATTTGCTTTTTCTTTCTGCGTAGTCAACAACTTGAATCCGTAAAATATATTAAGAATTTTGCAAAGAACTTAAGGTGGTGCGTCTATTTTCCAAAATATGAAAAAGAGTAAAAATGTCTCATTAATTAAAGATTACCCATTGTCTTTGGGTATCTGATTAATGCCACGTGTGCCTCTTCTTTTAATGAGGCCAATAAAAGGGGTAATCTTGATTAACTCTCTTATTTTCCTCTAATTTGGCACTAATTATTATCCATTTAGTAAAAAAAAAAAAAAAAAAAAAAGAGAGAGAGAGAGAAGAAGAAAAAGAAAAGATAAAACAATCTACCTCTTTCTCTCTCTCTCTCTCCTATACCCTCGTTCACTCTCCCCCAAGGAAAGAACATAATGCGACACAGAACTGCAAAATTTGAGGATATTTTTATTGGCCACCCGATGGACTGGCTGTGTTTACATCCAGGACGTCCCCGGTAACACTGTAAAGCACTTTCGCAACGACTCTCCCAAAGTTTTCCGGTGAGCTGCAGTTAGGAGAGAGAAAGAGAGAGAGAGAGAAAGGAAGAGGAGAAAAAGGGATTCGTTTTTTTTTTTTTTTTTTTTTTTTTTTTTTTTGAGGGTACTGTTTTACTCTTGGTTTCTTTTTTTTTTTTGGCCTTGTGTGTGAGTGTGTAATGATACATGCACGTACAACACTACTCACTTACTCACACACACATACCACACACACACACACACACACACACACACACACACCACACACACACACTCAATTCTCACCACTTTCACACACCACACACACCACACAACAGCACACACACACACACACACACACTCACTCACTCACTCACAGTAGATGGGAATAAAGAACAGACAATAATTAAGGCTGCAAGCTACACACGAAGAAATAACCTTCCGATAGACATTATATCATCTACATCAACTCGCTACTCCTCCTCCTCCTCCTCCTCCTCCTCCTCCTCCTCTCCTCCTCCTCCTACCTCTCATAAGGAGGTTTCGGAAATATTATTCACACTGCCTCTCTCATTCGTTTTCTTCTGTACGCCTGTCTGTTTCTCCATTCTTTTTTATCCATACACACCTCATTCCCCAGAATCCCCGCTCAAGGTGCTACATAAATAGCATAGTTCATTAAGGAATCCTTTCTCAAGAAGTTTTTTTCTCTCTCTTATGTAAATCTGGAGAAGCGTAGGACTTGCTAAGAGTGAAAACAGAAGGAAATTACACGTTCTTCTGAATATGTATATATGGCGCGTCCTCGAAAATATCACATCCTATGAACATAAAACTACACCCAGTCAACAGTACCCTCTGCCCCTTCCCCCTCCTCCTTCTCCTCCTTTTTGTATTTTTCTCGTTCTTTTTTCTTCTTTTTCTTTTATTTGTCTCTCTCTCTTTCTCTTCTCTCCTCTCTCTCTCTCTCATTCAACTCTCTCTCTCTCTTTCACTCACTCTCTCTCTCTCTCATCTCATCTCTCTCTCTCTCTCTCTCTCTCTCTCTCTCTCTCTCTCTCTCTCTCTCTCTCTCTCTCTCTCTCTCTCTCTCTCTCTCTCTCTCTCTCTCTCTCTCTCTCTCTCTCATCTCTCTCTTTCTCTCTCTCTCTCTCTCCCTTCATCTCTCTATATCTGTCTCTGTCTCTCTGTCTCTCACTTCTCTCTTTCATTCTCTCTCTCTCTCTCTCTCATCTTCCCATCTCATTACAACCGTCATGAATAAATTGCCTCGTGTGTCTAGGATACGAAAGACGGTTTACAAAGGACTCCTGTAAACAAAAGACCGTAAATGGGAACTCCATCTCCCTAGCTTACAGAGTTCTCTCATTTCTCTCATTCTCATTTCTCTCATTCTCATTTCTTTCATTCTCATTCTCTCATTCATGTCACTCGCTCCGTCTCTGTGACGTGGTGACAGCACTTCGTCTTCCCGACTTTTTTTATGCATTTTAATCCTCTTATAGACGGATTTGGTGTTCCTTATTGCGGATTGGATACTGTGTATTGTTTTTTCTTCTCTGTTTCTATGTTTTTTTTCTATTCTTTATTGCTTTTCGGTTGATACGAGGTTTGTAGAAAGGAGAGGGATGGTTCTGTGCTAAGAAGTGACTGGGACTGATATAGTATGTAAAGTAGGAAGGGTTGAAGAAGGATGCTAATACACACACACACACACGCACACACACACACAGACACACACACACAGACACATACATACATACATAATATACTCTCTCTCTCTCTCTCTCTCTCTCTCTCTCTCTCTCTCTTCTCTCTTCTCTTCTCTCTCTCTTCGTCTCTCTTCTCTCTCTCCTTCTCTCTCTCTCTCTCTCTCTCTCTCTCGCACACGTATACACATATAAAACGCAGTTAGAGAAAAGAGAAACAGAGAGGAAGAGAGAAAGAATGATGAACAGAATAAAGTAACTATAAGTTGATAGTGAGGAAGAAATAAGATTGCAAATTAACAGTTAAGAACATTCAGGACAACGTGGCTCCTTTTTCTTTCTTTAAGAAGAGAAAAAGAAAAAAGAAAAAAATGTAGTTAAGTCGAGTTAATGGATTTTTTTTTTTATGCACCAAGACTTTTTTTTTTTTTTTTTTTTTTGTAAGGAAACTGTACTACAGAACCTTAGCTTTTGTCTTTTGTATTTGTTAATTTTTTTTCTTCTCTGTCTTTTCTGTTTTGTTTCTGTCTGTCTTCTGTCTCTGGTCTCTCTCTCTCTCTCTCTCTTTCTCTCTCTCTCTCTCTCTCTCTTCTCTCTCTCTCTTTTCTCTCTTCTCTCTTCTCTCTTTCTCTCTTTCTCTCTTTCTCTCTTTCTCTCTCTCTCTCTTCTCTCTCTCTCTCTCTCTCTCTCTCTCTTCTCGTCTCTCTCTCTCTCTTCTATCTTCATTTTCTCCTCTCTCTTCTCTCTTTCTTTCTTTCTCTTCTTTCCTCTTTTCTCTCTCCTCTCTCTCTCTCTCTCTCTCTCTCTCTCTCTCTCTCTCTTTCTTCTTTCTCTCTTCTTCTCTTTCTCTCTTTCTCTCTCTCTCTCTCTCTCTCTCTCTCTCTCCCCCCATGTATGTGCTAGCTATTTTTATAATATATTCACATTAAATTTCTGCTTATTCCGACATGCCTTTTAACCGTATTCCATTTTTTAAAGATAATTCGACCATTCTTAGATTTTACCTAAAACAAAAGCCTTCATACCAAAAGGAATTATAAGAAAATCGATATTAATTTGCCTCTACAGTTAATGTTGCGATGGTGTCCTCTTGAATAATATTTCTTGCTTGAAAAGTCACTTTATGTCAAGATAATCCTATTGAACTTATATTCAGATTTACCTCGTTCTTAAAAATTAATTCATACAGCCCATACTCATCTAAAGTTTTTGAAAATTATCTTCAAAACTGCTCTTTATATATCCTATGTTCTAAATAAATCTCCACAATTACCTTATGTAATCCACGTTCAAAACCACCTTGTTCCTCATTACAATATTCAAAATCCCCTTTTGTTCAAACATAACATTCTTCCAAACCTTCCTTGTTCAAAATTCCCTCTTTTCCAAACCCCCTTTGTTCAAAATGCCCTTTCAAAAAAAAGAAAACGTTCAAAATGCCCTTTCCAAACCCCCTGTTAAAAAAAAACTTGTTCAATATACCTCTTTCCCCCCCCAAAAAAAAAACTTGTTTCAAATGCCCTTCCCGCCCCAAAAAAAAAAGCTTCAAAAGCCCTTTTCCAAACCCCCTGTTTAAAAAAAAACTTGTGCAATATACCCTCTTTCCCCCCCCCAAAAAAAAACTTGTTCAAAATGCCCTCCCCCCAAAAAAAAAGCTTCAAAAATGCCCCCACCTTCCAAACCCCCTGTTAAAAAAACTTCAATATGCCTCTCTCCCCCCTCCGAAAAAAAAGAAACTTTATTCCAAAATGCCTACTAACCTCCCTTGCTTCAAAATGCCCTCTTGCAACCCCCCCCCCCCTGTAAAAAAAAAAAAAAAAAAAAAAAAACGCTTCAAATTCACCCGGATATATTGCACGCTCCCACAGGTTTTCCAATCCCGCACCGCTGACCTCCCCTCCCCCTTCCGTATCTTTAAGCAGCATCCTTCTAATCCTTCTGCAATTGCCACCGCGCTGTGACTGCAACCAATACAGCAAATTGAGTCTGCTTTATCGCCATATGCAAGAGGTTTGAAAAAATTCTCTTTAAATCGGCGTGATGACTGCCTGCTTGGCTGTGGCGTGACTTGCTGGTGTTGATGTGATCATGAGGGGGCTTTTTAAGGATGGCAGGTGTGGTGGTGATGGTGGTGATGATGACGTGGCGGTGGTGGTGGTTTTGTCTTGATGGTGGTGTTGGTGCTGTGGTGATGGTGGTGCGTGTTTTGTGGTGAATGTTTGATTGGTGGTGGTGTGATGATGGCTGCTGTGGTGTGTTGGTGCGTGATGTTTGTTTGTTGGTGGTGTGGTGAGGTGGTGTTTGTGAGGTGGTTGGTGATGTTTGTGATGGTGGTGGTGTGATGATGGTTGGTTAGATGATTTGGTGACAGTGGTGGTTTTTGTTTTGGTGATGTTTGTTTGTTTGTGGTGGTGGTTGTGATGATGTGGTTGGGTGTATTGATTTTGGTGAACAGTGGTGTGTTTTGTTTGTGATGTTTGTTCGGTGGTGTTGTGGTGATGGGTTTGTGTTTGTTGATGATTATGGACAGTTGGTGATGTGGTGTTTGTGTTTAGTTTGGTGGTGTGATGGTGGTCTTTTGTTTTGGTTTTGGTGATGTTTGTTTATGGTGTGGTTGCGGGTTGTGAGGGAGTGTTTTTTGGTGGTTATGTGCATGGTAATGATAATGTATGGTTTAATGGTTGTTTGTTTAATGGTGATGATTGGTTGTAGAATGTCGTTGTGTTTATTCTTTGTGTTTTGATGTTATGCTAACGATGGTGATGGTGTTTTTTCGGTGTGAAGGTGGTGGTTTTGGTGTCTATTCGTTGATAATGACCATAATTGGTTCGTTAACGCATAATAGGGATTATAGATAATGATGATGCGTGTTAACATATAATACAGCCAAGAAAGAATGATGTTGGTATAACGATTTTTGTTGCTTGATAATGGTTGTCAACAGTTTAATTATTAGATAATTGATAATAATTGATCACTAGCAACAAAATCGATAA
>NW_020871694.1:215355-217855 GCF_003789085.1 Penaeus vannamei | reverse complement strand
TCCATAGACTATAAGATTCATAGACGGTAATTTTCATAGACTGTAAGGTTCATTGACTGTAAGCTTCATAGACTGTAAGGTTGACAGACTGTAAGCTTCATAGACTGTAAGGTTCATAGCCTGTAAGGTTCATAGATTATAAGGTTCATAGACTGTAAGATTCATAGACTGTAAGGTTCATAGATTATAAGCTTTATAGACTGTAAGCTTCATAGACTGTAAGATTCATAGACTGTAAGCTTCACAGACCTTATTCTTCACAGACTCTAAGCTTCACAGACGGTCGTTTTGTTGTGGGAGATTGGTACACTGTGTCTCATGATCCTTGTCTTTGCTGTGGTGTGCTCCGTTGTCTCCTGTTTTGTAGTATTGTTATTTTACTGTTTTTTATTTAAATATTTTTGTTTAATAACGAATGTTCGTTGTCTTTTCTTATTTTGGTTTGTGTTTTTCATTATCTACCTACCTGCCTTTCCTTTTCTCTCTGTCTGTCTGTCTTTCTTTCCCCCTCCCTGCCTTTCTCTCTCTCCCTCGCTATCATTCACTCTCCCTCTCCTATTACCTACCTTCATCCTTCTCCATCCATCTCTCATTGTCGTATTCCCTCTTCCTTTCTCCTTCTCTGCCACCTTAATCTCAGTACCTTTCTCTCACCTTCTTTCCCCTCCCTCTCCATCTCTCCCTCCCCTGCACTACCACTCTCTTACCCTCCCTCCCCCCTCCCTTCTCTACCCAACACTTCCCTGACCCTCTTCCCCCACTCTCTTACTCTCTCCCTCCCTTACCCTCCACCCACCCTACTCTTTCCACTCCCTCCCTCCTCTTCACCCCTCCTTCTTCCTGCTCCAAATCCTCTCCTCTCTCTTATTCCGACCCTCCCCTCCCCCTCACATCCCTCTCTCCCTCCCTTCCCTTCCACCCACCCCTTCCACCCCCCATATCCAACCCCCCTCCCTCACCATCCCTCCCCTACCACCCACCCACACACTCTCCCTCCCATCCCTCTCCCCTCCCTTTCCACCCCCACCCCACCCCCACCCTCACCCTCTCTCCCCTCCCCCCCACCCCACACGCATACCCTCCTCCCTCCCTACCCCCCTCCCTTTCCAACCCCCTACCCCCTCTTCCTCCCCTCCTCCCCTCTCTCCCTCGCCCTCCCCTCTCTCCCTCTCCACCCACACACGCTCTCTCTCTCTCTCTCTCTCTCCTCTCCCTCCCTCCTCCCTCCCTCCCTCCTCTCTCTCTCTCTCTCTCTCTCTCTCTCTCTCTCTCTCTCTCTCTCTCTCTCTCTCTCTCTCTCTCTCTCTCTCTCTCTCTCTCTCTCTCTCTCTCTCCCTCTCGGGGCTCCATTACTGCAAATCAGGTTTTCCTCTCGATTGCTTCACAAGGTGTAGGCGATGATGGTATTCCATTGTGTTTCAGCTGATGACTCTCATGTGCTTGATTAAGTGTCTGTTTGTCTTCGATAATTGGCTCCGTTGTCTGCTGACAATGGCCCGGAGGAGGGAATCGGCTTATCCCGTCTGCTGGGGCGGTCTTGGGCCTCTCTCTTCGTCTGCGTCTTCGTCTGCGTCTTCGTCTGTGTCTTCATTTTCGTCTTTGATTTTTTTTTTTTTTTGTATTCTTGTGTCTTAGGTTTCGTTTTCGATTTTTTTTTCTTTTACTTCGTCTGTGTCTTAATTTTCGTCTTCGTTTTTTATTTATTTTTTTGTCTTCTTCTGTGTCTTAAGTTTCGTTTTCGATTTTTTTTCTTCGTCTGTGTCTTAACCTTCGTCTTCTATTTTTTCTTCTTCTTCTGTGTCTTAATTTTAGTCCTCGATTTTTTTTGTCTTCTTCTGTGTCAAGTTTTGTTTTCTATTTTTTGTTTTCTTCTGTGTCTTCGATTTTTTTTTTATCTTCTTTTGTGTCTTAATTTTCGTCTGTTTTTTTGTCTTCTTCTTCTAGGTCGTCGGTTTCTTCTTCTTTTTCTTCTTCTTCTTCTTCTTCTTCTTCCTGATGATGTTGATAATGACAATGATGATACTGAAGCTGCTAATATTGATAATAATGATAATGATGACAATAGCAATGATAAAACGTTAATGATCATAATATTAAAAATGTCACAGAAAATAAAGATAATAATTACCATAATGATATTAATAGTGATATAGTAATGATAATGATAGTGATAGTAATAGTAATAATGATTATGAGTAATAATGATACCAAAAATGATATTAATCATCATCATTATGATGATAGTAACAATAATGTGTACATACATATATATAAATATACATTTAGGTATGTGTGTGTGTGTGTGTGCGTGTGTGTCCCTCCCTAGCGCACCTGTGTGTGAGTGGGTGCAGGTGTGTGTGTACGTGTATGTGTATGATTCAGTGAGTACACACGCAGATATCAACGATTCTTTTCTAAAGGATCCACACTAAGCAAAGTCCGCTGCGTAATATATACCCAGCTGTTGACTCTCCAAACGCAGTGTGAATAGTTAATACCC
>NW_020871694.1:205355-210355 GCF_003789085.1 Penaeus vannamei | reverse complement strand
CTATCTATCTATCTATCTATCTATCTTATCTATACTATCTATCTAATCTCTCTCTTCTCTCTCCTCTCCCTCTCCCTCTCTCTCTCTTCCTCTCCTCTCTCTCTCTCCCTCTCTCTCCTCCTATCTCTTCTTTATCTAATCTATCTATCTTTATGTCTCTTTCCGCCCTCTTTATGTCTGTTTATTGCTCTCTTACTCGCTGTCTATCTGTCTGTCCTTGATGAGTCTATAAATAACTGATCTAGCTTTGCATTTTTTTTTTTTTGTCCAAACTATCATGAACAGTAAAAAAAAGAAAAGAAAGAAAGAAAGAAAAAAAATGCTCGGTTGCCCCGTTACCCTGTCGGGCGCCATGAAAAAAGTCTTTTTTTCTCATCGTCGCCACTATGATTTAAAGTCGTACCTTTAATTTTTTATCTTTTTTTTATTATTATTATTATTATTTTTTTTTTTTTACTATCTACTATTCTACTTCAGTCTTCGTGTCCTTCTTTGTATTACTTTCTTCTTTCTCCTCATTTTCCTTTCCGTTGTGTTCGGTTTGTTATTTACGAGAGATAGCATAATGAATATAATATATATATATATATATATATATATATATATATATAATATATATAATATATATATATATATATATATATATATACATATATATATAATATATATATAATATATACTTATATATATATATTATATATATATATATATATATTTATATATATACATATATGTATATGTATATCACATAATATGCACATATAGCCCACACACACACGCCACACGCATAACCACCACGCACCACGCATACACACACACACACACACAACAACACACGTCTCTCTCTCTCTCTAACTCTCTCATTCTCTTTCTCCCTACTCTGTCGGTTCTTTCTCTCTCTCTCTCTCTTCTCTCTCCTCTCTCGTCTCTCTCTCTCTCTCTCTCTCTCTCTCTCTTCTCTCCTCTCCTCTCTCTCTCTCTCTCTCTCTCTCCTTCTCTCTCTCTCTCCTCTCTCCTCCCTCTCTCCCCCCTCCACCTCTCTTTCTCTCTCTCACTTCTTGAATAATGTGACAGTAACAGTTTTCATGAACTTTCCTTTTTAACAGCAATACTATGACCTGCAACTTTTCCAAAATGTCGTTGTGTATATATTGTAAAAGTCAAATGAATTCACGACTTTGACAGCTGACCTGTCCTGGTCGGGAGGGGCAGTTGTTCAGAACACTTGCTCTTTCTGAATTTTACATATATCTATCGCGTCTGTCTGTAAGCATACGCACATACGCAGACACATACGCGAACATGCACAAGCATAAATGCACAAATTTTCTTTTCTTTTCTTTCTTTGTCTCTGTCTATCTATCTATGTACACACACTCTCACACATACACACACACATATCTCTTCTTTACACATACATTCTTATTCCTCTCTCTCTCTCCTCTCCTCTTCCTCTCTCTCTCTCTCTCTCTTCTCTCTCTCTCTCTNAGAGAACCAGAAATAGGAAAACCCTCCATTACAGTTAAGCTCCCTCCCACCCAAACCCCTCCCAGCCCCCTCCCCTCCACCACCAGCCCCCCTCCCTCCTCTCCCCTAGTACCCAGCCCCCCCTCCCCCCTCCCCCCTCCCCTCATGCACGCCCTTAGACCATAGAACAGACACTTGAGCGGTTCAAGGTTGGCGCGAGGCACTCAAAGGGGTGAACGGGATCTGGGAAGAGGAGGATGGAGGATGAAAGAAGGAATGAGGGAGGAGGGATGGGGAGAAGAAGAGGGAGGAGGGATGGAGGGAAGATAAGGAGAGTGCGATGGAAGGAAGAAAGGGAGGGACTGAGGAGAAAAGGGAGGAGGGATGGAGGGCAAGAAAAGGGATGAGAATGGAGGGAAGGAGCAAAGAAAGAAAGAATAGGGGAGGAGAGAGGAGGGGAAGAAAAGGAAGGCGAGGAGGAGGATGGAGGGAAGAAAAAGGGGAGGAGGGAAGGAAAGAAAAAGCCGTCGAAAGAAATCTGTAGAAGAAGCGACGAAAAAAAAGAAGGATGGAAGAGAGAAAAGAACTAAAATAAAGAAGCGAAACGATAAATTCAAAACATGTTACCACCATTTTCTTCAACCCTTATATCTCCATCACTCTCTCCTCCTCCCTTCTCCCTTTCTTCCTCTCTCTCTCCTCCCTCCTTCCTTCTCCCTTCCCTCTTCCTTCCTTCTCCCTTCCTCCCCTCCTCCTTCTCCCTTTTCTCCCTCCCTCCCTCCTTTCTCCTCCCTCCTCCTTCTCCCTTTCCTCCCTCCTCCTTCCTTCTCCCTTTCTCCCTCTCTCCTTCTCCCTTCCTCCCTCTCTCCTTCTCCCTTCCTTCCCCTTTCTCCACCCTTACGACCCCACCAACCCATTAGCAATAACGACCCAGCTAAAAGCACTGCAGGCTCTTAGCAATGGGTAGTTAGGGTAAAGGGTTGTTTGGAAGGTCGTTCGAGAAAGGTTCAAGTGCCAAGACTGGTATAGAAGGAGTGGAAGGAGGGAGGAGGAGGGGAGGGAGGGGAAGGGAAGGGAGGGAGGGAGGGAAAGGGGGAAGAGGGGGAAGGAGGAAAGTGGAAGAAGGAAGCAGGGAGGGGGAAGGAAGCAGGGAAGGAGAAAGAGGGAAAGGAAGGAGGAAAGAGGGAAGGAGGATAGGAGGGAAAAGGCGGAGAGAAGGAGGGAAGGAGGAAAAGAATGAAGGGGAAAGAAAATTTGAGGGAAAGAGGAAGAAAAAGAGTAGGAGATGGGTAAAAGAGGGGAGGAGAGGAAACAAGGGAGGACGGGAAAGCGGAAAGGGGGAAGGAAAAAAGGAAATAGAAGGAAGGAAAGACAGGGAAGACAAATAAAAGAGAGAAATGCTGACTCTGTGTATGCGTGTGTATGCGTGTGTGTGTGTTGTGTGTATGTATGTGTGTGGTGTGTGTGTTGTGTGTGTGTGTGTGTGTGTGGGTGTATGTGTGTGTGTGTGTGATGTGTAGTGAGTGTGAGTGTGAGTGCTGAGTGTGAGTGTGAGTGTGTGTAGAGGAGAGAGAGAGAGAGAGAGAGAGAAGAGAGAGAGAGAGAGAGAGAGAGAGAGAGAGAGAGAGAGAGAGAGAGAGAGAGAGAAAAGAACAGAAAGAGAAAGGAAAGAGAAAGAGAGAGAGAACGAGTGAACGAGAAAAGAGAAAAGAGAAAGGAGAGAGAGAGAGAAAGAGAAAGAAAGAAAGAGAGACGAGATAGAGATTGAGAGAGAGAGAGAGAGAGAGAGAGAGAAGGAGAGATGAGAGAAACTGAGAGAGAGAAGAGAGAGAAAGAAAGAAGAGAAAGAGAAGAAAGAAAGAAAGAAAGAAGAAAGAGAGAGAGAGAAAGAAAGAAAAGACGAAAAAGAGAGAAAAGAACGAGAAAGAGAAAGAAAGAAAGAGAGAGAGAGTCTGCACGTCGTATCAACACGCTACCTGGCAACTGACCCAACCAGCTGGGACTGCTGGCCATTACTGCTCGATTCTCCTCCCAACTTTTCTTTCTTTCTTTCCCTTTTTCCTTCTTCGTTACAATTCTCTCCTTCCTCTTTCGTCAAATCAGGTCCTCTGCCTCTTTCTTGTAGTCACCTTTCTTTCACTCTCTGTCTCTTTCTCTCTCTCACTTCTGTCTGTCTCTGCTTTCGTCTCTCTGTCTCTGTCTGTCTGTCTGTCTGTCTCTCTATTTATCGCACACTTCCTACCCATCTTACGTCCACTTCACATCACATTACCCGAACATCTCCCAAAAATCTTTCCCTTAAAAAAAAAAAAAAAAATATATTCAATTTTCACTCTTAAATAATCCGATATATTTTTTTTTAATAAACAAGAAAACACCTTTTTTTCAAACAGAATTTTCTCTATGACCACACCTTTCCAAAAGTCATCTTGCCTGCGTTGTGGGCGCCCACGCTTCTACGGAGATCCCGTGGGCGGCTTCACCATCGCACTATAGAACACTATCTCCACCCTCACAATCCTGGGCTTTTCAAAATCACTCTAACTCAAAAAAAAAAGTCCAAAAAAGTATTTTTCTCTTAATATTCCTTCTCGTCACACGCAAATTTTCCTTCGATTTTATTTTAAGACACTCCCACTCCACAAGGTCTTCAGGAGGTCGAGGACGACTCGAAGGGGGCGTGACCGTGCGCGGGAGATGAGAGAGAGAGAGAGAGAGATGTCTCCTCCTCCAGCATCTATCCCCGCCCTCCGCAAGCCTCTCTCCTCGCGACCCTCCGCCAGCCCGGACTGAAACCACGCTCCCCTCCGCCCGTGAATATATATTTCCGCGCGTTGGGCTTTTCCTCGGAAACCCGCTGGCTGGCTGGCGTGACGCGGCAAGAAAAAAATGAAAAAAAGATAAAATAAAAAAAAGAGTACGCACACCCATCCACATACGCACACTCACCTCCACACGAATCGTGAGAAGAGAGAGAGAGAGAAAATACGTACGTACACGCTGCCCGCGGTGTGTCAGCAGTCAGCGAGCATATAACAGTCTGACCGGCGAGTTCTGGTAACTCTTTTCTTTCTTTATCTTCCTTTCTCTTCTCTCTCTCCCTCCTCTCCCTCTCCTCCCCTCTCCTCTCCTCCTCTCCCCTCTCTCTCCCCTTTCTTGGAGTGTGTCCCAAGGTGCTTTATGGCGTCTTGACACCGTGCCAGAACGAGGGGACACTCCTTAATCTTTTTTCCCCCTTGCATCAAAGCAGCCTCCCTTTATTCCTTAAGATGCCATACGGTCTCATAACCCTCACCTCCGTATCGAAGAAAAAAACAAAACAAGACCCAACGACCCAACGACCTTGTCAACATAAACATAATCCATTACTCGTTTCCATTTTGGATGAATTTCGCTTTTTTTTTTTTTTTTTTTTTCCTTTTTTTCGTTTCGCTTCAGACGTATCGGGCTCAGTTCCTCGTACCGGCTACGTCGTCGCTGCTTTTCCGCGAGAGGGTGACGTGCCCCATACCCCGCTTTGGGTATGGCATGGC
>NW_020871694.1:185355-195355 GCF_003789085.1 Penaeus vannamei | reverse complement strand
AAAAGCTGCAATTGCTTCGCCAAAAAAAAAAAAAAAATAAAAAAAAATAAATTTGAGTGCCACCCGAACCCCAGATCAATAGTTCTAAAAAAATAAAAATAATAATTATAATAATGCAAACGATAGCATAAAAAAGAAGAAAAAAATAAAAATAAAAAATAATATAACATGCAAACGAATAGCAAAAATAGAAGAATAATAATAATAATAATAATATATACAAATTCCCAGTAACAAGAAAAAATATTTTGATCTTTGACAGTTGACTTGATAGTCTAAAAAAAAAAAAAAAAAAAAAAAAAAAAAAAAAAAAAAAAAATATATATATATATATATATATATATATATATATATATATATATATATATATATATATATATAATATATCCCAGTAACAAAAAACAAGAAAAAAATGACCTCTGACATTTGACCTGATGCTCGGAGGCAAAGAAAGGTCGCTTATCAATAACCTAAAAAAAGAGAGAAAGAGAAAAAAACGTAAAAGAAAGAAAGAAGAGAAAGAATAGATAGATAGATAGATAGAGAGAGATAGAGAGAGAGAGAGAGAGAGAGAGAGAGAGAGAGAGAGAGAGAGAGAGAGAAGAGAGAGAGAGAGAAAGAGAAAGAGAAAGAGAAGAGAAAGAAAAGAGAAGAGAAAGAGAAAGAGAAAGAGAGAGAGAGAGAGAGAGAGAGAGAGAGAAGAGAGAGAGAGAGAGAGAGAGAGAGAATGAAAGAGTGAATTCTCGATGACCTTCCCCAGCCGACCTCTCTCACCGGCAGTCGTGGGAAATTTCACAAACCTCGCCAACCCACCCGCAGAACCCCCCCCCCCCTTAAGCAAGCCACCTGCAACGACCCCAAAACCAAACACTGACAAGGCAAAAAAAAAGAAAAAGATAAAAAAAAAGAAGGAAAAAAACAGAAAAAGAAAAAAAAAAAAAGAGAAAAAAAAAATATCACAGCTGGACAAACATCCCCGTTTTCTATGCTTCTCTCCCGGAAGAAAAAAAGAAATGGGGTAAACATAAATAAATTGAAAGTATATTTGGGCAATGCGGGGGTAAATTTTGGAACCTTTAGGTACAATTTGGCAAGCAGGTAAAAAATGATTTTGCAAACACACACACAGAAAGGGTTAGGAAGCCTTGCGTGTGTGTGTGTGTGTGTGTGTGTGTGTGTGTGTGTGTGTGTGTGTGTGTGTGTGTGTGTGTGTGTGTGTGTGTGTGTGTGTGTGCGTGTGTGTGTGTGTGTGGTGTGCGTGTGCGTGTGGTGGTGCGTGTGCGTGTGCGTGGTGTGTGTGCGTGTGTGTACGAAAACATATCTTCACTGGACCACAACCCATGACGTCACAAGAGACACCACAACAATACAACCCATTTATATAATCCTTTACAACAGCACTATAGGCCTAACACCCCAATCTCACGCTAGTTTCAGAAACATGTAGGCCTACGCATGAAATCACTTTCCCCATAGTTTCCGAAATATATAGGCCTATGCATGAAATCACTCTTCCCAATCGGAGACAAAGTTTTCCAATATATTACGAGTGTGAGAAAGGGGATTCACAAACAGTGAGATAAAAAGAGGATTTAATCCCCCTTGGCACTTTGGGATTAATCTTCAGAGACGGAAATCCATTTTTAAAAATCTATTTTTTTATTTACGAAGAAAACCATGACTTTGGCGCGGTTTGGTTGACAATACACGTACCGAATACGAAATAAAATAAAAAAATATATATATATATATTCTCTAAACGTACCGAATACGAAATAAATAAAAAAAAACATTCTCTTTTCTGGATATTTACCCGTCATGGAGAATTTTTCAAAAGAATCTTGGGTGTCCTTTTTTTCCTTGAGAACCGACGACAAAAGACGGCGGGAAAATTCGCGAAATAACACACAACAGCAATTGTGCTGATCACTGGACACCAACGCCACACAACCGCACGCACACACGCATCCTCCCGCACACACACACACGCACACACAGCAGAACACACTCGAGAGAGGACGAGAACGCACACTAGGAGAGGGGGGGCACTTCCACTTAAGACAACAGAAAGAACACTGGCCAAAAGACCTACTGGTGGAGTGAGGAAGGGGAGGGAGGAGGGAGAAGGAAGTGGGGAGAGGGGAGAGGGTGGGGGAGGGAGGGAGAAGGAAGTGGGAAGTGGAGAGGGAGAAGGTGGGCGAAGGAGTGGGAGAGGGGAGAGGATGGGGTAGGGAGGGCGAAGGGAGAGGGGAGAGGATGGGGTAGGGAGGGCGGAGGGAGAGGGGAGGAGGGAAGGAGGGCGAAGGAATGGGGAGAGGGTGGGAGAAGGGAGAGAGAGGGGGGGGGGAGGAGAGGGAGGTTGCGGTAGGACACACATGCCCAGGTTGCAAGGACAGGAAAAACATGTTGGGAACTTGTCGTACAGCCTGTCCTTACCTTCTCGGCTTTTATCTTTCCTAACACAATGATTATGGGGACAAGGAAAGTGACAATCTCTATGAAAAGGAGGAGAAGGGAGAGGAAAGGAGGAGAAAGGAGAGAAAGAGGGGTAGAACGGACGGGAGGAAAGGAGGGAGGAGTGAGAAAAGAAAGGAAGGGTTAGGGAGAGGAGAGAGGAGAGAGAGAGAGAGAGAGAGAGAGAGAGAGAGAGAGAGAGAGAGAGAGAGAGAGAGAGAGAGAGAGAAGAGAGAGAGAGAAGAGAGAGAGAGAGAGAAGAGAGAAGAGAGAAGAGAGAGAGAGAAGAGAAAGAGAGAGAGAGAGAGAGAGATAGAAAGTACCTAAAAGAAGACGCAGAACCAGAAGACACAAAATCCAATACAACCCAAGCAAAAACACACACACACACAACCACACACACACACACACACACACACACACACACACACAACCACACACACACACACACACACACAACCAAGACACACACACACACACACACCTCACTCACACACAACGTCCAGAATTCCTCATTACTCGAGTAAAAATTTCACAGACTCCAGGCTACTCAGTATCAGCTTTCAGACAGAAGGGGGGGAGGGGGGGAGGGGGAGGGGTGTAGAATGCTTTCAAGGGGAGGGGGTGGGGCGACAGGGGAGAGTGTGGGGGGGGAGGGGGGTGTAGAATGCTTTCAAGGGGGAGGGGGGTGGCGACAGGGAGAGTAAGGGGGGGGGGGTGTAGAATGCTTTCAAGGGGGAGGGGGTGGCGACAGGGAGAGTGGGGGGGGAGGGGAGTAGGGAATGCTTGAAAGGAGAAGGAAGGAAGGGGGGGAGGGACTGAGAAGAGGGGAGAAGGGGACAGAGACAGAGAACCGATACATAAACATCTGCATAAGTAAAGATCATGCATATAGTAATACATATAGTTGATATATTTTTTTTCGTCTTAATATAACGAATAGATTATAAACGAAAGTAAGTCATACATATATATCTTTTTTTCGTCTTAATATAACGAATAGATTATAAAGGAAAGTAAGTCATACATATATATTTATATTTTTTTCTAATATAACGAATAGATTATAACCGAAAGTAAGTCATACATATATATCATTTTTTCGTCTTAATATAACGAATAGATTATAACCGAAAGTCAGTCATACATATATATCTTTTTCGTCTTAATATAACGAATAGATTTTAACCGAAAGTAAGTCAGTCATACATATTTTTTTTTCTTAATATAACGAATAGATTATAACCGAAAGTAAGTCATACATATATTTTTTTTTTCTTCGTCTTAATATAACATAAATGATTATAACCGAAAGTAAGTCATATATATATCTTTTTTTTCGTCTTAATATAACGAATAGATTATAACCGAAAGTAAGTCACACATATATATCTTTTTTTCGTCTTAATATAACGAATAGATTATAACCGAAAGTAAGTCATACATATATATATTTTTTCGTCTTAATAATAAACGAATAGATTATACCGAAAAGTAAGTCATACATATATATTTTTTCTTCTTAATATAACGAATGGATTATAAACGGAAGTAAGTCATACATATATATTTTTTTCGTCTAAATATAACGAATAGATTATAACCGAAAGTAAGTCAACGCATATATCTTTTATCTTCTTATATAACCGAAAGATTTATAACCGAAAAGTAAGTGCATTACATATATATATTTTTTTCGTCTTAATATAACGAATAGATTATAAACGAAAGTCAGTCATACATATATATCTTTTTCGTCTTAATATAACGAATAGATTATAACCGAAAGTAAGTCATACATATATATCTTTTTTTCTTCTTAATATAACGAATAGATTATAACCGAAAGTAAGTCATACATATATATATTTTTTTCGTCTTAATATAACGAATAGATTATAAACCAAAGTCAGTCATACATATATTTTTTTTCTTCTTAATATAACGAATAGATTATAAACGAGATAGAACGAGTAAAAGTGTTGCGATAGAGATGGCTTTTGACATTCACTTCCTCGCTAAATATCGTTCAAAATCTTCGAAGTCTTAGAAATGGCGACGCGGAGTGAAGTGAAGGTGACACTGCACATGTCCCAGACGCAATAGACGGGTCACGTGACTTTTCAGACCTTGTGACGTGATTTTTTTCAGACTTTTTGACGTGATTTTTTTCAGACTTTTTGGCGTAATTTTTCATTCAGACTTTTTGACGTGATTTTTCATTCAGACTTTGTGACTTTTTTCAGACTTATTGAGGTGACATTTCAGACCTCGTGACGTGATTTTTTTCAGACTTTTTGACGTAACTTTTCATTCAGACTTTGTGACTTTTTTCAGACTTTTTGACGTGACTTTTCATTCAGACTTGGTGACGTTTTTTTTTCAGACTTTTTGAGGTGACTTTTCAGAGTGTGTAAAGTGATTTTTCAGACTTTGTCACGTGACTTTTCATTCAGATTTTGTCACGTGACATTTCAAACTTTGTTTCGCGACTTGCCACACTTCCTACAAGTACAGAAGAAGAAGAAGAAGAAGAAGAAGAAGAAGAAGAAGACGAAGAGAAAGAAGCGAAGAGGAAAAAAAAAGAAATAAAAAACTTTCTACCTAACCAATGGTATAGAATTACTTAGACGAAACTTCTGAAGACTCAAAAACAATAAGGTATTAGGTCCAAAACATGTGTTGAACGTGTTATGGGCTGTTGTGATGGACGGGAGAAAAGCCTGTATTGATTGCATGATCAGCTGATGGTACCTACACTGCAGGAGGAGGGAAGGGAGGAGGAGGAAGGAGGAGGAGGAGGAGGAGGAGGAGGAGGAAAGGAGGAGGGAGGAGGAGGAGGAGGAGGGAGGGAGGACAGAGGAGGGAGGAGGGAGGAGGAAGGAAGGAGGAGGAGGAGGAGGAAGGAAGGAGGAAGGAGGAGGGGAAGGAGGAGGAGGAGGGAGGAGGGGAAGGAGGAGGAGGAGGAGGAAGGAGGAAGGGAGGAGGGAAAAAGGATGATAGAGAGAGGAGAGAGAGAGAGAGAGAGAGAGAGAGAGAGAGGAGAGAGAGAGGAGAGAGAGGAGAGAGAGAGAGAGAGAGAGAGAGAGAGAGAAGATAGGGAGAGGAGGAAACACAAGAACACAGAAAATTAAATAAGAAATCTCTAATTCCGAAAGAAAAGAAAAGAAAACAGGAAAAGAAACAGACAAACAAAATAAACAAGACACATAAAAAAGAGCATAAAACAGAATACTAACTACACGGCAACAGAGTCCGCAGTTCCTACCCCTTCTCAACGGCTATCTTATAGGCAAGAGTGAGATTCGAGAGCACTCCCCCTTGTCCTACCCTGTACTTACCCTACACACTGCTGCTTGGTAAATCCCCTCCGTCTTTCCACGTAACACCGACCGATGGGGCCCTTGTTCCGCCCGAATACTGTGGCAGCCCTGTCAACCATCACTTTGACAATATACACATCAAACCATATTTTCGCTGCAACCTGAAGGTCACGCAACACCACGCACAGCCAACGTCAAGGTCATCGTCAAACGCAGATAATGCGGAGAGGAGTCCCCCAGGGGTAGCTCACAGGAATCCCCCCCCCCGGGAGTAGCCACCCAGGAGGAGCCCCCTGGGGTAAGCCATCGGGAGGAGCCCCCTGGGAGTAGCCACAGGGCCCCGCCGGTAGTAGCCACAGGAGACGCCCCTCCGGTAGTAAGTCCACGAGAGAGCCCACCCCGCCAGGGAGTAGCACCAGGAGCCCCCCCGGAGTAGCCACATGGCAGCCCCCCCCCGGGAGTAAGCCCACAGGACCCACACAGGGGGCTAGGCCACAGGGGCCCCCCCCAGCCGCCAGGCAGAAGTAGCCAAGAGCCCCCCCCGTACGGCAGAGGCCGCCCCCCCCACGCGGGAGTAACACAAGGAGCCCCCCTGGAGTACGCCCACGGACCCCCCCCGGAGTAAGCCACCGGAGCACCACCCCCACCAGGGAGTCAGCCACAGAGATGCCCATCCCGCCCCACCGGAAGTCAGGCAGAGGAGCCCCCCCCCGGAGTGCAGAGTAGCCACAGGAGCCCCCCCCCCACCCCGCTCCGGGGAGTATAACGCATTGCATGACAAAAATTTGCCACGGGGAAAAAAAGATTGAATTTTCAGGCGTTTTAAGATAGATGGCGTTTTATTCGCATCGTCCTTGGTTATACAAGTTTTTATAAGGTATTTATAATTTATAAGTTTAATTAATTTATAGTTTATATATATTTATAAGTTATATATATTTTATAAGGTATATATAATTTATAAGTTATATATAATTCATGTTATATATTATTTATAAGTTATAATTTAGAAGTTATATATTTATAAGTTATATACAATTATATATTATTTATAAGTTATAATTTATAAGTTATATATTATCTATAAGTTATATATTATTTATGTTATATATTTATAAGTTATATATAAGTGGTTTATATTCGTAAAGTTATTTTAAGTGTTTATATAAAATGAATAAAAATGCTGTGCTTGCTTCATCGTTCGGGGGAAACGAGTAACCAGATGAACAATAACTAAATGATAAAAAGATACATAAGAAACAAATAATAAATAAGCAATAAAAAAAATAATATAATAAAATAAATAAAAACGTAAAACTGGGATGCCACATTCCTTCCTCGCCAAACCACAAAAAAGAAGAAGAAAAAAATCACCGGAATCAAAAAAACATCACGAAAGGATACGAAGGAATAGAAGACAGAAGAAGAAGAAGAGGAAGAAGGAGAGAGAATCGGGAAGAACGACCTGGTCCTCCCATCCCGAGTGCGAAATCCCGAGCGCACGAGAATTTGCACAAGGTAAAAGGAAGTCTATTGATTCTGGTTCGTTCTGGTCTCTCTCTTCCTCTCTCTCCTCTCTCCTCTCTCTTTCCTCGTCTCTCTCTCTCTCTCTCTCCTATTTTCTATTTCTATTCTCTCTCTCTCTCTCTCTCTCTCTCTCTCTATATTATTATATATATAATATATATATGATATATATATATAAGTCTCGTCTGGTCTTGTCTGTCTCTCTGTTTCTCGTCTGTCTCATCTGCTGATCATCTCGCTCTATCTCTCTATGACTATCATTCTCTCTCTCTCTCTCTCTTCTCTCTCTCTCTCTCCTCTCTCTCTCTCTCTCTCTCTCTTCTGCTCTCTCTCTCTCTCTCTCTCTCTCTCTCTCTCTCTCTCCCACTTCTTCCCACTTTCCCCTTCCCTCCTCCATTCCTCCACTTTCTCCTTGAATGTCCCATTATCAAATTTCATCTCCAATCTTGTCCCACCGTGTTTGCACTTCTTATGCTCGTCTTTTTACCCCTTTTCACACGACAATGGAAAAGTCCGTTCAATATCCAAACCTCTTTTCTGTTCCATTAGTCTCGTTTATCCATGCTTCACGTCCTGCTTCTTATCCTCTATCCTTCTGCCCATACCATTATCCTTCATCATCCTTACTTATCCTTCTCGACCTCGTTTATCCATTTTATCCATAATAATATATAAACACATCGTCCATAACAATATATATATACGCATCATTCATTACAATATACATATATATATCTTGCCCATAACAACATAATATATATATTATATCTATACAAACAAACAATCTATCTATCTATCTACATTATATATCCCCGTACACACGCCCACACAACCTATCTATCTCCTCTACATATCCCCCATACACACGCCACACGAAACAATAATCGTTCACGAGAACAAACAAGAACCCGGATGATCAAAGCGCTAAGACTTTATAACAAACAAATGTTACCACGCGCCCGCTGCAGAACGATAACCTTGCCGATAACACAGACATGGCAGCACTGATGACTGTTTCTCGTGGTTGTCGGGAATAGTTCGGAATGAGGGAGGAGGGGGTGGAAGGGAGGAGGAGGGAGGGAGGAAGGAAGGGTGGTGAGGGGAAGGAGGGTGGGAAGAAGGGAGGAAGGAGGAGAGGGAGAGAGAGAGAGAGAGAGAGAGAGAGAGAGAGAGCAAGAGATGAGAGAGAGGAGACAGGGACAGAGACAGAGGAGAGAGAGACAGAAGAGAGAGAGGCGAGAAGGTGCGAGAGAGAGAGAGACAGAAGACAGGAGACAGAGAAGACGAGAGAGAGAGACGAGAGAGAGAGAGAGAGAGAGAGAGAGAGAGAGAGAGAGAGAGAGAACAGAGGAGGAGAGAGGAGGAGGAGAGAGAAGAAGAGAGACAGAGAGAGACAGACAGAGAGAGAGACAGAAACAGACAGACAGAGAGAACGAGGTCCCTCCTGCAGTCCATATTCCCGCCCCCGATCCCTCCAAACCCGCCAGCCAATCAGAAGCCGCGCATGAAGTCACGTGACACCCTCGATCGCATGCAGCCCGAAAAGAAACGAAACTGGAACACGAATCACGACACGAGGACCGAAAATACAACCGCATGACACCGTACTGCATGACACCGATACGGAAATAGACTCCGTGGCGCATGCTGAATAATACAGACAGACACCAACGTTCATATCAGTCGGGAAGCGAAGATAACCGAGCAATAAAAAAATATTTTGTCATTGCATGTCTCTCTCTCTCTTCTCTCTCTCTCTCTCTCTCTCTCTCTCTCTCTCTCTCTCTCTCTCTCTCCTCTCTCTCTCTCTCTTCTCTCTCTCTTTCCAGTTCTTACTCTTGCATTCTTTTCCCTTCCTTCCACCTCTCTCCGCCTCCTTCCATCTATCACCATCTATTTCATCTATCTTCCACTTTGCTCCATCTCATTCTATCCGTTTTACCCCCTTCCACTTTCTTCCACTACTTCATTCCACCTCTTTTCCCTATCTACCATCCCTCTCCACTTCTTCTGCCCACTTACCCCCCCTATCCACCTGTACTGATCTTATTCCACCTCTTTCCCCTTACTTTCCACCTCCACTTATCTCATTTCGGATTCTTCTCACTCTCTCTACCTCCCCACATCCATTAGTCTCATTCCACCGCTTACCACCTTTCTCTCTCCACCTTCATTTACCTCCTTCCACTTCCTCTCACTTCTCTCCACCTCCTTCCACTTCCAAAGATCTCACTCCACCTCTCTCTCCACCTCCTTCACCTCTCCATTTACCCCCTTCCACTTCCTCTCACTTCTCTCCACCTCCTTCCACCTCCATTTACCGTCCTTTCCACCTCCTTCACTTCTCTCCACCTCTTCCACCTCATTTACTCCTTCCATTCTCTCACTCCTTCCACCTCTCCACTTCTCTCCACCACCTCCTTCCACCTCGGGTCAGTGAACCCAAACGCACACCTGGCGTATCGATTGCTTGGTAGATCTGCGGTCGCTCCCTCCTCCCACCCACCCCCCTCCCCCCTCCCCCTTCCCCCTTCCCTTCCCATTCACGCCACCTGAACCGAGTGGGCTGCGAATGGGAAATTAGCCCTTCCGTGCGCCTGTCCTAAGGGTCAATCTCGCGGGTCATCTTGGCCATCGTGAAAAAGGTCGCGTTTGCCGTCACGGAATTATGGCGTGACGTCATCCGTTAGCGTCAT
>NW_020871694.1:169647-174647 GCF_003789085.1 Penaeus vannamei | reverse complement strand
TCCCCCCTCCCCATTCACCCTCCCCTCCTCCTTACCCCTCCCCTCTCCCTCCACCCCCCCCCCCCCCACAACCCCTGGAAGAAGGTAATTACAATGTCAACAGATTCATCAGGCATTCAGTGGAGCTCAAAGGCGTTTTAACCCCCAGAAGAGATCTCAAGACTCTGAGAAGGCGAAGTCAGGTGTCTAGCCCATTGTGTTGGGATTCAAAGCAAAGTCCTTTTTTTTTCTTCTTCTCTCTTCTTTTTTTTTTTTAATCGCCATCCTATTTTTTTTTTTTTTTAAGGTTGGAGAGTTTAAGTGGAGTTTAAAAGGAAGGAAGCCATTTCTGTGGTGGTGGGGGTTTTGAGACCCTAAGATGCAGGGAGGAAAGAGAGAGAGAGAGAGAGAGAGAGAGAGAGAGAGAGAGAGAGAGAGAGAGAGAGAGAGAGAGAGAGAGAGAGAGAGAGAGAAGAGAGAGAGAGAGAGAGAGAGAGAGAGAGGGGGGGGAGATTGATAGAAAGAGAGGAGAGAGTGGGAGAAGAGGGGGAGATGATAGATATATAGATGTTAGATAGAGAGAGAGAGGAGAGAGAGGGCGATGAAGAGAGAAAGATAGTAGAGAGAGAGTGAGGGGGGGGGGGAAGGGGGAGAATGTAGATAGTAGAAGAAGATAATAGAGGGGAGAGAGTGAAGAGAGAGAGAGAGAGAGAGAAGAAAGAGAGACCAGAGAGAGGATCCGAAGAGAGAGAGAAAGAAGGAGGGAGAGACGAGATGAGATATAAAAAGGCAGGTTTATCTTATTGTATGTTGCAAAATAGCTGATGACAGTGCAATAAAAGAAGAAGAATACCTGGCTGGTTCTCGCCACACCTTGAGATGAAAACTGTTGAAGGGGCTCTTAAAAAAGATAATTATAAAAAAAAAAGAAAATGAAAAATAAAGAAATAAAAAATAAAAATTTGAAATGAAAAAATACATTATCCACGTTTTTGCATAACTCTTCGTTCCAATACCAGGATTCTGATGTAGATATGATATAAGAAAAACATAGAAATAACATTATTAATAATCAAGTATTAGTCCTTTTGTGTGATTATTCATTCCAATAACTTTTTTTTTTCCTTTTTTTGCACGTTTTAGGAATTCTTCTGTCTTTCTTATTTCTTTTAATTTATTCATCTCTTTCTTCCTCTTACTCTTCGCAATTAAATCATTGTCCTTCGTCTTACATCCTTATTTTCTAATAACTCTTTTTCATTATCATATTTTCTCCCATTTCCTTCTTTTGCTATTCCTTTTTTATATCATAGTGATTATCTATCGCTACGTTATCATCATATATACCATTATCTCCATCTTCCTTACTAATATCATCGTTACCATTATTATTATCCTTGTTATTATCAATGAAATTATCATCATCATCATTATTATTATTACTATCATTACTATCATATTATTAATAATTATTATTATTATTATTATCATCCTTATCATTATCATAATTAGTATCTTCATTTGTTTATTATCACTATATCATTATTATAATTGTCATCATTATCACTATTATCATCATTATTATTGTTACTATTTTTATACTATTATTGTGTGTTACCATTGTTATTATCATCATTATTATCATTATCATCATTATCATCGTTATCATTATCAATACCATCATTATTATTATTATCATTTATCATCAATTTCATATTATTATATTTCTCTCATCTATTCCTCTTTTTATTCGTTATCTGTAAGCTCTACTTCCTTCGTTATCTTCTCTTCCTTATTTACTGATTCTCTACTTCTTTCTTTTTTTCTTTTCGTGTTTTTTTTCTTTCTTTTCCAGATTTTTTTTTTTTTTTTTTTTTTTTTTTTTTTTTTTTTTTTTTTTTTTTTTTTTTTTCGCATCACCTAATTTTGCCACAATAAATCACACTGAGCCTCTCCTGTCTCCTGGAATTATCTCCATCTATCAATTTCCTTTTCTTTTTTTCTTTTTTTTGTCGGCTTTTGTTTCTCGTGTTCGTTAATGGTATTCGAGTCTCACTGCCTCTTTTTTTTTTTTTTTTTTGTTTTTGGCTGTTTCTGGTTTTCTCTCTCTCTGTCTGTTTGATTGTTTGTTTGTTTGTTTGTTCGTGTGTGTGTGTGTGGTGTGTGTTTGTCTCTGTCTCTTCTCTTCTTCTCCTCTTTCCTCTCTCTCTCTCTCTCTTTCTCTCTTCTCTCTCTCTCTCTCTCTCTCTCTCTCTCTCTCTCTTCTCTCTCTCTCTCTCTCTCTCTCTCCTCTCTCTCTCTCCTCTCTCTCTCTCTCTCTCTCTCCCTTCCCCCTCCTCCCCCTTCCCTTCCTTCCTCTCTCTCGACCAATCAGCTTCTGATCACCGGCCGTCTATAGGCCTCTCCTTTAATGAACACTTCCACGCAATCCTCTTCTTAGACATTAATAACCACAATATTACACCTTTTGCCACAACGTCGTATACCTCGACACCTCCTCCAGTTTTTTTTTTTCTCTCTCTCTCTCTCTGTCTCTGTCTCTCTCTCTCGTCTGTCTCTCGCTCGCTCTTCTCTCTCTCTCTCTCTCTCTGTCTGTCTCGCTCTCTTCTCTCGCTCTCTTGTCGCTTTCTCTCTCTCTCTCTCTCTCTCGTCTCTCTCTCTCTCTCTCCTCTCGTCTCTCTCTCTCTGCTCTCTCTCTCTCTCTCTCTCTCTCTCTCTCTCTCTCTCTCTCTCTCTCTCTCTCTCTCTCTCTCTCTCTCTCTCTCTCTCTCTCTCTCTCTCTCTCTCTCTCTTCTCTCTCTCTCTCTCTCTCTCTCTCTCTCAATATTACATCTAGGGATTCTATTAATTATTCGGCAATGCATACAGCCATGGGTGTATATAAGTAAATAGATAAATATATGTGTATCTGTTTATACACATAAATGTATAGTGTGTATGTACATAAACACAATGAAACTCACACATACACACACGCGCGTATGCATACACACACACATACATAGACATACACAAATATATATGTGTGTAAATATAGCACTACCATCATCAATACTATTATCACTATCATTATCGCCAATATTGTTATTATTATCATTATTTCACTGTTACCATAATCTTCTTTACTGTAATGTATTTTCCTATTATAGAATATGATATACAGATACATTTAAGAGAGTTAACAATGACTTTTATTTCTTATTGTTAACAATATTTATTTTTTTCTCTCTCTCGCACATAACTTCAAATTTTCTTATTTCCAAAAATATATTTTTTTACAGTACACAATATTCGTGACTGAGAGATTTGTTCAAGTGTTTGTGTGAGTGAATATATATGTTTATAGAAATGTGTGTGTGTGTTGTGTGTGTGTGTGTGTGTGTGTGTGTGTGTGTGTGTGTGTGTGTGTGTGTGTGTGTGTGTGTGTGTGTGTGTATGTGTGTGTGCATTCATCATCCTTTTACGAATATCACTTACCTTACATAGGTACATGTGTGTATATATATATATATATATATATATATATATATATATATATATATATATATATATATATATATATATATATATATATATATATATATATATATATATATATATATATAAGCTACGTGTATATAACTACATCAGATTACATCTACAACAACCTAACCACAATTAGCCTTAGAAAGAGATCCTAATCACAACACATAAACCATAACAACCATCTTCTATCACATGAGAGATAAAGAGGGCGATTAGTAAAAAGAATGAATAAATGAATAAAAAAGAATAAAAAAGAATAAAACAAAGAATGATGAATAAAATAAGAAAATAAAAAAATGAAAAATAAAAGAATGAATAAAAGAATAAAAGAATGAATGAAACAATATAAAAAAATGAAAATGAAAAAAGAATGCATAAAATATGAACGAAAAAATAATAAAAAATAATAAATAAAAAAATGAATAAAAAAGAAATATGAAATTTTCAAAAAATGAATACAAAAGAATGAATAAAAAAATAAAAGAAAAAAAATAACAAATCAAAGAAAAAAAAGTAACAAATGAATAAAAAAAACGTAACAAATAAATAACAATAACAAAATGAAAGATAGAAAACAGAGAACAGGTCATAAAGGCTAAGAAACAAGCCGTGTGAAGGGATTATAAACAAGGGAGTTACCTCGGCCATGTTATAGCCCCATAAAACAACGTGGGAACACCCCCAGGATCCGATAGATAGATGGGGGGGGGGGAGAGAAGGATATGGGGTGGGGTATGAGGGGGGGGGGGGAAGGAGGAGGGAGGGGGGGATGTAGGGGGGGAGGGAGGGGGGAAGGAGGGGGAGGGGGATGAGGGGCAAGGGGCAAGAGGGGGGAAGGTATTGGAAGGAAGGAGGGGGGTATAGGTGAGGGGGAAGGGTATGGGAAGGAGGGAGGGGGTAAAGGTGAGGGAGGTAGGGGGTTATGGGGGAGGAGGTAAGGATGAGGGGGAAGGGTATTGGGAAGGAGGGGAGGGGGGTAGGGTGGAGGGAAGGGGTATAGGTGGGGGAGGAGGAGGGGGGGGTATGGGTAAGGAGGGAGGGGTAAGGGGGTAGGGTATTGGGAGGAGGGGGAGGGGTAGGGGTAAGGGTATAAGGGGAGGGGTGAAGAGGGAAGGGGATGAGGAGGTGGAGGGGGTAGGGGGGGGAAGAGATGAAGGGGGAGGATATGAGGAGGAGGGAGGAGGGAAGGGTATGGGAGGGGGAGTAGGGGTGAAGGGAGGAGGGTATAGGGAGGGGAGAAGGATAGAGTAGGGGAAAGGGAGAAGAAATAGGAAGGATGGCGGGGAGTTAAGGAGTGGATAGGAGCTAAGGGCCGAGGGAGGATAAGGGAAATGTAGAAGAGGACACGGGATAAAGAAAAAGGTGATAAAAGAAGGGAGAAGAGAAAAAATGAGGAAGAGAGTGAGGAAAAAATCAAGGAAGAGTAAAGATAATAAAACAGGGGAATGGTTGAATAGAAGAGGGAGAAGAGAAACAGAGGATAATGGGAAGAATAA
>NW_020871694.1:162147-164647 GCF_003789085.1 Penaeus vannamei | reverse complement strand
CCAGTGCGTAGCCCCAGCGGTAGCCCCAGTGGTAGCCCCAGCGGTAGCCCCAGTGGTAGCCCCAGCGGTAGCCCCGAGTGTAGCCCCAGCGTATAGCCCGCGGTAGCCCCAGTCAGCCCAGCGGTAGTAGCCCCCAGCGATACCCAGCGGTAACCCAGGTACCCAGCAGCGGGCCCCAGCGGTAGCCCCAGTGGTAGCCCCAGCGGTTAGCCCCAGCCGGTGCCCCCGGTGTAACCCAGCGGTAGCCCAGTGCGTAGCCCCAGCGTAAGCGGCCCACGCGGTAGCCCCAGCGGTAGCGGTAACCCCAGCGGTAGTTAGCCCCAGTGGTAGCCCCAGTGGTAGCCCCAGCGGTAGCCCAGTAGGCAACCCCAGCGGTAGCCCCAGTGGTAGCCCAGCGGTAGCCCCAGTGGTAGCCCAGCGGTAGCCCCAGCGGTAGCCCCAGCGGTAGCCCCAGTGGTAGCCCCAGCGGTAGCCCCAGTGGTAGCCCCAGTGGAAGCCTCCAGGTAGCCCCAGCGGTAGCCCAGCCCCGGTTAGCCCCACTGGTAGCCCCAGCGGTAGCCCAGTGGTAGCCAGCGGTAGCCCCCAGCGGTAGCCCCAGTGGTAGTACCCCAGCGGTACCCCAGCTACCATGGTAGCCCCAGTGGTAGCCCCAGCCCCAGCCCAGTGGTAGCCCAGTGTAGCCCAGCGTAGCCCCAGCGGTAGCCCACCCCAGTGTAGCCCCAGTGGTAGCCCCATAGCCCAGTCGGTAGCCCAGCCCAGCGGTGCCCAGGTTAGCCCAGCAGCCCCACGGTAGCCCAGCGGTTAGCCCCAGCGGTAGCCCCAGCGGTAGCCCCAGCGGTAGCCCAGGCCCGTCATCTGGGCGGCGGGCGACTCCGGGAGACCAGACCACGCGCGCGCCCACAAAGCCCTTCCCGGCGCGCCCTCGTCACCATATCTCTTCATTCAGATTCAGAAAGGAGGGGACGTTTTCTCCGGGGGAAAGGCGGGCGGGGTGAGCGATGCTTTTCTTTTACGAGGCGGGGGGAAAGGAGAAGAGGGGAGGGGGTAGGGTGGGAGGGAGGGGGGAGGAGGAGGAGGGGTGTGGAGGGTAGGGGAGGGGTTAGGGTGGGGATGGAGAGAGCTGGAAGGGGGTAGGGAGAGAGAAGGGGAGGAGGGTGGGAGGGGTGGGGAGAGGAGGGAGGGAGGGGTGCTGTAGGGAGAGGGAAAGGAGGCGAGTGGGAATGGGGGGGGAAAGGGGAGGGAGGAGGCGAAGGTGGGGATGGGGTAGGGGGAGGGAGAGGAGGGAGAGGGGAAGGTGGGAGGAGGAGAAGGGTATGGGGAAGGGTAGGGGAGGAGGGGATGGGTAGGGGGGAGGGATAGAAGGGAAGGGTTAGAGGGAGGAGGAGGGAGAGGATAGGAGGGAAGGAAGAGGAGGGGAAAGGTAGGGAGAAGGGAGGGGAGGGAGCAAAGAGCTGGAAGAGAGAGGGAGAGAGAAGAGAATGGAGGGGGAAGGGAGAGAGGAGGAGGGGGGGGCAGAAAGGGCACGAGACGAGGAGAGAGAGAAGGGAGGGGAAGGGAAGGATGGGGAGGAGGTGGGGAGGGGGTGGGGGTAAGTGGAAAACCCAGCTGGGATGATAGAGAGCTTGAGCGACGTAAAATACCCACTTTCCCCCTAAATGATATGGGAGGGGGGGGGGTAGGAGGGAGGTGGGGGCAACGTGTGTGCCGTGTTGTGTTCCTGCTTGTGTGTGTGTGTGTGTGTTTGTGTCTGTGTGTGTATGTGTGTGTGAGTGAGTGTATGTGTGTGTGTTTGTGTGTCTGTATGCTTGTGTGTGCGTGTTTGCGTGTGTGTGCGTTTGTGTCTGTGTTCGTGCTTGTGTATGTGTGTGTGTACGTGTGTGTGTGTGTGTATGTATGTGAGCGAGTGTATGTGTGTGTGCTTGTGTGTCTGTATGTGTGTCTGTGCTTGTGTGTGTGTATGGGTATGCGTCTGTGCTGTGTGTGCTTGTGTGTGTATGTGTGTGTCTGCTTGTGTGTGTGTGTGTGTATGTATATGTGTCTGTGCTTGTGTGCTTGTGTGTGTATGTGTGTGTGTCTGTGCTTGTGTGCTTGTGTGTGTGTATGTGCGTGTGTTTGTATGTGTGTAGTTATGCTTGAGCGTGTGTTTTTATATACGCGTGTGTACCTGTGTTAATTTAGGCAAGCGTATCAAAAAAGTGCCATGTCATCTCATCTATACGAAATTGATACAGCTGTTCCTGTCATGACCCTTAAACACCTAACTGTGATGTGTTGACGCGGCTGTCATGTCAAGCTGTCATGTGAGAGGTGACATGAAAGTCGAGAATTAGCACATGAGTAGAACCTTCCACGCAGAAGTAATATATATAAGTAATTTCAGTTGCGAATATTGATCATATGCAACTCATATTTACAGCATGTCTGCATATTAGTTTATATATACCAAATTTTATATATATATTCAAAAAAGTATATCTATATATCAATTTGATTTCTGTAC
>NW_020871694.1:147147-157147 GCF_003789085.1 Penaeus vannamei | reverse complement strand
CAAGTTATTACGCGAGCTAAAGAATTATGCTTCGAGACCAAATACTAAGATGGCTATATTAGGATCTTGGGGGTGAATGGAGGAAGAGGATGATGAAGAATAATGGAGGAGAGTGAAGAGGTAAGGAATGAGAGGGATGGGAGGAGTAGGAGAGAGGGAGAGACGAGATGGGGGGGGGTCGGGAGAAAGGTAGTGAGAGAAGGAAGAGAGAGGGGAGGGAGAGGAGAGAGAGAGAGAGAAAAGAGAAAGAGAAAGAGAAAGGGAAAGCCAGAAAAGAGAAGAGAAAGAGAAGAGAAAGGGAAAGGGAAAGGGAAAGAGGACAGAGCAGAAAGAAGAGAGAGAGAGAACGCAGGATAAGCGGAAAAGGGAAAGTCGGAGCGAGGAAAGCAGACAGCAGAGACGCGACCAGAGAGAGAGAGCAGAGCATGAGAGAGAGATGAGAGAGGAGAGAGAGAGAGCAGAATCGATCGAGGCGCCGACGAGATGCACGGCACCAGAGAGACGCGGCAGCTGTAACCAGGCAGAAGAGGCCGAGGGAGAGATGAGAGAGCAGAGAGCAGGCAGAAAAGGCGCAAGCGGGCAGAAGAAAAGAGACACCGAAGAGAGAGAAAGAGAGAGAGAGAGCGACAGAGAATTAAGCAAAACAGACAAACAGCAACAAACAGGAAATCGAAATAGTAACAGAAACAGAAACGGCAGACAAACAGACAAACAGAAATCGGCAGAAGCTACAGAACAAAAACGGCAGACAAACCACACCAACATCAACAAAACCAAACTAAATCACAAATAACGAATAAACTAACAAAACAAAACATAAAAAAAAACAAAACAATCTTACACCACACAAAAAAAATTACTATACCACACCCCCAACCCTCTCCAAACACCAAACTCTGCCATCAAACAGACCCACACACAGCCTACACAAGCCACGCGACACACACTAAACAAAAAAAAAAAAAAAAAAAAAAAAAAAACCACAGAAGAAAGAGCGAAAATACTCAGGGCAGAAAAGAAGAAAAGCCCGGGACAGTTCCGAGACGAGATAGTCACACCAAGATTTTTTTCCAAGATTTAGATATAAACACACAGGAAGACGGTCCACTTTCTTACCACAAATTTCACCGGACCATATAATTACCAGGGGCTATCTACGAGGCTACAGGGGCCTACGGTATTAGGCTATGGCCTAAGGGGAGAGAAAGATGCAGAGAAGAGAAGGGAGAAGAGGACGGTGGGAGGGCCTGTCGGAGGCGAGGGGGAAGGCAAGGAGGGTGGCCAGGAAAGACAAGGGGGAAAGAGCAGAGAGCGGAGGTGGGGATGCGTGTGGAGGCGGAATGGCGTGGGAGAAGGAGGGTGGGGGAGAGAGCAGAGCAGCGACGAGGACGGTGGGAGCGTCTGGAGGGGGAAGGCAGGGGCGCACGAGGGCAGAGGCGGGGGCGGAAGAAGCTCGGCAGCCCAGTGGGAGCGCGTGTGAGAGGGAGGTGGAAGAAGGGAGCGCGTGGGACACAGACGGAGAGGGAGAGAGGGAGGTGGGGAGCGCCGTGTGGCGAAGAGAGGGTCCGGCGCAGAGGGAAAGGGGAAGAGGAGGAGGGGATGCGTTTTGCGAGGAGCGGGGGAGACAGTGGGGAAGAGACGAGTGGCAGCAGCAGGAGGAGGTGGGGAGGAAGCAGAGGGCAGGGGAAGAAGGGAGGTGCGGGGGTGGGAGGACGAGAGGGAGAGAGGACGGTGGGTGGAGGATGGCAGCGAAGGCCGGGAAGGGCAAGACATTGAGGCGTGGGGGAGAGGAGCAGGGAGAAGGCTGAGAAAAGGAAGTGAGTGAAGGATTGGGGAAAAGAGAGAGCGAAGCGAGAGAAGGGGTGTAAAACGGGGGAAAGGTGAACTTGAGGAAGAGCTAAAAGAGAGAGGAGAGAGAGAAGGGACTAAAAGGAAAAGCAGGGGAGGAATGGTGACAAAGAGGAAGACGTAGTGAAGCAAGTGCAGCCGAAGAGACAGAAAAGAGTAAAGAAAAAAAAAGAAGGTAAAAAGGAAATAAAAAAGATATTTTAAAAACGGAAGAATACCTACACGCGAGTGTTAAAAACTAAAATAAATAAAACAGAATGAAGGAGAGAACAGGAGGGAAGAGACCGAAAGGACAAGAGAGAGACGAGAATGAGAGGAGAAAGAAAAGAGAGAAAAAAACAAAAAAAGGTAGACACCAGCGGAACCACCCGAGCGTCAATCTCTGCCCCTGAGACCGACGAGGTTAATAAATGACTCGGTATTTTAACCCTTTTTGCTGATCAACCGGCCTTTTTGACTCGGCATGTCGCAGGCAGGACTTGTCAACGAGAGGGGGAGTCCGAGTGAGGGGGAGGAGGGGGTTGCTGGAGGGCAGGAGAGGGAAGGAGAAAGCGTGGGGTTGTAGCGGGAGGCAAGGGCGGCGAAGAACGGAGGAGCGCGTGAGCGTTGTGGAGGAAAGAGGAGGAGGAGGAGGAGGCAAAAGCGCCGGAGGGTGGGCCGTGCGGCCATGGGGAGGAGTAGCAAGGCGGGGTTGTGGATAGGGCCTGGGAGGAGGAGAAGGCGCAGGGCGTTGTCTCGTGGACTCCGGATGGGGGGAGGAGAAGCCGGGGGTGCTGGCCCGCACTGTGGCCACACCTGGGGCAGGAGCGGGGGCAGGAGGAGGAGGAGCGTTGGAGAAGGGGGCCGGTGTCGTGCTGAAGGGTGGGGGAGGCAGGAGAAGGCGGGCTGGCGGAGAGGGCGGGAGGCAGGCAGCAGCAGAAGGGAGGGGTTGTGGCGCGGAAGGAGGGCAAGCGAGCGAGGATAAAGGCGGGATTGTGCGGGGAGGGGGGATGGGCGGGAGGAGGAGGAGAAAAAGGTGTTCCTTGTGGGGGGAGGATGCCGGGCTTGTGATTTGCGGAGGCGGCGACGAGAGAGGTGCGGAAGCGCAGGGGGCGTCACAGCGATGTCAAGAGGGGGGACGGGGAGCAGGAAGGAGGAAGAAAAGGGAGCGCGTGTTCCGTGCCCAACTGTGGCGGAACGGGGAGGAGGAGGAGGAGGAGGGCACAAGGGGGGGTGGTGCGTTCATCCCCTGCTGGGGAGGGAGAGCGGGCGAAGCGGGGTCACAGCGATGGTCGTCACATAGGGGGGAGGGTAGGCAGGAGGCAGGAAGAGAACGCGGATTGGTTGCTGGCAGTAGGGGGAGAGGTAGGAGGAGGAGGACGCGAGAAGGAGGATGTGCGGCTTCGAGGCAGGAGTCGAGGAGGCGGGAGGGGAAAGGCGCGAGGTCACAGCCCGACTGGGCGTCAAGCGGCTCTGAAAACTTTATTACCTCCGATGGAAGTCACGATCTTACTGGATTGCTCGCGACAAAGGGCTAATTGACGGACCGGGGTTGAGGTGGCAGGGGGAGGTAGGGGCGTGAGGGGGGATACGGTTCGTGAAAAGGGGATGGCGGGGGGGCGGGTGCGGCGGGGGCCGCGGGGAATGATAGAGGCGCATGCGCGGCGCGGGCGCGGGGGAATGATATGAAAAATAAAAGTTACATGTACGGTGCGGGAGGGAATGCCTTATAGGGAGTGGCATTAAGGGGACGAGGGCTGACCGAGGGGAGGCGCGAGGTGAGGAGAGGGTAGTCTGGGACGTGGAGGAGATAGTAGGGGAGGTAATGAGAGGGTCGAGGAGAGGAAGCGAGGTTGCCGAGAAGGGTGAGGACGAGGACCGCGTAGGGAAGGAAAGGCAGCGGCGGAGGAGAGGGCAGCACGGCCGAAGGAGAGGGCAGAGGAGGGCGAGCGATCGAGGGCCAAAGGAAGGGTAGGCGGTAAGGAAAGGCAGCGTGGACGAAGCGGCAGCCGAAAAAGGAGAGGGAAAAAGCATAGACGGCAGGTCGCCAGGTTTTACGTTCGCTTAATACACAGCGCTTTCCCGCCCGCGGCTACCCAGGTATAAACGACATCAAAGAGGAGCGTGCCGTGGTATGGTGTCCAGGGATCAGTGCCCCCAATCAAAACCCGTTTTTCCCCCGTTGCAACCCAAAGCATTATGAAACGACATAAAGGCCGAGAGTATAAAAGTTCAATTTATATCCCCTTCTTCCCCCCCTCTCTCCCCTTACTTCCCCTCTCTGCCGTTGCCCGCGGGACTCAAGGCACTCGCTAAACGTCTTTTAAGAATATTTGCGATTTTAATTAGTATGATATATTAACGATAATAATAATAATATATAATAATACTATAATAGTAATGATGATAATAATAATAATAATAATAATGAAATGATAATAATAATATTTGCGATTGATAGTAATGATAATTAACGATAATAATAATAATGGTAATAATAATAATAATAATAATAATAATATAATAATTAATGATAATATAATAATAATAATAAATAAAATAATAATAATGATAATAATAATATTAATAATAATTAATAACGATAATTAATAATAATAATAATATTTGCGATTGGATAGTATGATAATTAACGATAATAATAATTTAAAAAATAATAGTTGCGATTGGATAGTACGATAATTAACGATAATAATAATGATAATAATAATAATAATAATAATAATAATAACAATAATAATAATAATAATAATAATAATAATAATAATGATTGCGAAGATGCATGATAATTAACGATAATAATAACAATAATAATAATAATAATAATAATAATAATTAATAATAATAATAATAAGAAGAAGAAAGACTTTTATTTTCTCAAGACGAACTCAAAGTCTTAATTAATAGAAATATCTTGAATATTTCTTAAATTTTACATTGTCTCAAGTTTTACATACACTTTTGATATACTTTTACTTATATCTTACATTTACTTGCATTTTACATTGAGTCTACTTATATGTTACATTTATTTATATTTTAGATTACTTACAATAAATTTTTACTTACACTTAATATTCACTTACATTTTACATTTGCTTAGAATTCACATTTAATAAACAGTTTTACATTTATTTTTACTTATAATTCACATCTAATAACAGTTTACATTTACTTATATTTAAAATATATATTACTATCTAATCTAATTTTATCCTTAAAGATTGTCTTTCCGTACACAAACAAACAAAAGAAATAGAACAAAATAATAATGAAGAAATGAACAAACATATTAAAAGAGAAAGAAAGAAAAAATAGAGAAATGAACAGAACAATTAAAAAAGAAAGGAAGAAAAATAAATAAAGAAATGAACAGATTAAAAATAAAAAAATAAAAATAAAAAAAAAGAAATGAACAAACAAAATTAAAAAGAAAAAAGAAAAATAAATAAAGAAATGAACAAACAGATTAAAAAAAAAAGAAAGAAAAAAAAAAAAAAATAAAATAAAGAAATGTACAAACAGGATTAAAAAAGAAAGAAAGAAAAAAACAAATAAAAAATGAAAACAGATTTTAAAAAAAGAAAGAAAGAAAAATAGATAAAGAAATGAACAAACAGATTAAGAAAGAAAGAAAAATAAATAAAATGAACAAACAGATTAAAAAAGAAAAGAAGAAAAAATAAATAAAAATGAACAAACAGATTAAAAAAGAAAGATAGAAAAATAAATAAATGAAACAACAGATTAAAAAAGAAAGAAAAAAAAAATGAAAATAAAGAGAAAGTTACAAACAGATTTGAAAAAGAAAGAAAAGAAAGAAAAAAAAAAGAAAACGTACAAACAGATTAAAAAAGAAAAAAAGAAAAATAGATAAAGAAATGAACAAACAGATTAAAAAAAGAAAGAAAGAAAAATAGATAAAGAAATGAACAAACAGATTAAAAAAAAAGAAAGAAAAATAGATAAAGAAATGAACAAACAGATTAAACAGAAAGAAAGAAAAAAAATAAAGAAATGTACAAACAGATTAAAAAAGAAAGAAAAAAAATTAATAAAGAAATGAACAGACATTAAAAAAGAAAGAAAGAAAAATAAAATAAATGAACAAACAGAATTAAGAAAGAAAGAAAAATAAAAAATTAACAAACAGATTAAAAAAAAAGAAAGAAAAATAAATAAAGAATGAACAAACAGATTAAAAAAGAAAGAAAGAAAAATAAATAAAGAAATGAACAGACAGATTAAAAAAGAAAGAAAGAAAAATGAATAAAGATAAAAAAATAAAGAAATTAGATTAGAAGTTTCTCATCATCAGAACGAATTATTCCAACCCTTGTTAATAAGGCAACTTGCAACTAAATGATCTGTGAAATGCATCGTGCACAATGTAAAAAAAAAAAAAAAAAAAAAAAAAAAAAAAAAAAAAAAAAAAAAAAAAAAAAAAAAAAAAAAAAAAAAAAAAAAACAATGTTAAAAAAAGAATAAAAAAAAAACATAAGACCAAGCAAGTTCTCTAGATATTATAGCTATTATCTTAATATCTTTGGGAGTTTATTTCATTCCTCGTTACGTTCTAAGTCAAAGTAAAAAAAAAAATAAAATAAAAAATAAAAATAAAAAGAATAATAAAAAAGAAAAGAAAATGATATAAAATAAAAGAATAATAATAATAATAATAAAAAAAAATGGTGCTTGTTTTTATTATGATTGTGACGTAGCTCTACGATGGTCGATATTTGTTCATATTAAAAAGACACGGATGTTTTATTTTTATTGCTAATATTATTTTTTCATGAGGTTTAGAATTTGCCTCCTTCCCTCTCTCTCTTTTCACTTTCTTTCTTTCTTTCTTTTCTATTTCTGTCTCTGTCTGTATCTTTAGTCTCTCTGTCTGTCTGTTTTGTATGTTGGTCTATCTGTCCGTCTCTCTGTGTCTATATCGATGTCTGTCTGTCTATCTCTCCCTCCTATCTCCCCTTTCCCTTCTCTCTCCCTCTATCTCCTCTCTCTCTATCTCTCTGTCTTTATCTTTCTTCCTTTCTCTCTCTCTCCCTCTCTCTCTCTCTCTCTCTCTCTCTACATCCCCTTCTCTCTCTCTCTCTCTTCCTTTCCCCCCTCTCTCAATCGCTCTCTCTCTATCTATATATCTATTTATCTCTCTCTCTCTCTCTCTGTCTCTCCCCCCCCCTCTCTCTCTACCTCCCTCTTCTCTCTCTCTCCCTACTTCCCCCTCCCCCTCTCTCTACCTCCCTCCTTCTCTCTCTCTTTCCCTCCGTCCCCCATCTCTCTCGCCCCCTCCCCCTCTCCCCCCCCCTCCCTCTCTCTACCTTCCCTCCCCCCTCTCTCTCCCTCCTCATCAAATCGCCCATATCAACAAGTTTTCAAATTAGTTCTTTATTGTCCGTTACAGTATTTAAAGGGTTAGCTCCCTGTTCAAAAATTTAATTGATTAATATATCCATTTCGTTATTAAGGGGAAGGGAGTGAGGGGGAAGAGGAGAGAAGGAGGGAAGGAGGGAAGGGAGGGAAGGGAAGAAAGGGAGGAATAAAAGGAAGAGGGAAAGATGTTTAGAAGGTTAGGGAGAGGGGAGAGGAGGAGGAAAGGAGGGAAGTGGAAGAATAGAAGGAGAAGAGGAGGAGAAAGATAGGAAGAGGAGAGAGGATAGAGGAGAGGGATAGAAGATAAATAGGGGGAAAGTAGAGAGAATAGGAAAGATGATGAGAGGGAAGAATGGAGGTAGGAAGTGAGAGGAAAAAGAGGGGGGAGGAAGAGGAGAGAGGGAAAAAGGTGGAATTGGAAGAGGGGGGAGAAGAAAAAGAGGAGAAGAGAAGAGGATATAAGAAGACAAGAGGGGAAGCGAAGAGGGAAATAAGAGGAAAAAGAGGAAATGAAAAGGGATTAGAGGGGAAGAGAAAAGACAAAATGAGAAGAGACGAAGGGAAGAAGAAAATAACCTAAGAAAAGCGGAAGGAAACAGGAAAAATAAGAGGAAAAGGAAGAGAAAGAAAGAAGAAAATAAACAAAAGAGGAGGGGAGAGGAAGAGAGGAGAGAGGAAAGGGGAAAGAGGTATTTATGCACCAAAAGGTAATTTTCCGCCTCGCATGGCTGACTTTTGGCGGGAAAACGATGCCACGTGTTCTCAAAATAAAACAATTCGAGTTGCCAATTATCGATTTTCCCCGCACGATCACATAAATAATAAATCTTCCTTCAAAAAGAGCGGTACACATCCTATATAAATAAATACTCTACAGAATATATTTAACAATCTAAACTCAATACACCGAAAGAATAAGAACAAAAACGATATAAAATAGATCAAAATATAAAAGGCAAACTCGATCTTGCCACCCTTAGCAGCGCTCATTAAGCCCGTGACGAGCGCCCAATGAGCATATCCCGCTAATGATTATCTAGCAGACGCCGCCACTTATCACAGATGTTCTCGCTAAACACCGCTCGATACGACGTAAATGAACAGGACGGAGATAATGACTTCTCCCATATATAATTCAGCTAAATGTAGATCAGCCTTTAATGCATGATTTTATGACCTCGGGGATTGTTCTAGAATCCGATTGATGACTTTTTGGAGGGGGAGGAATAATGGCGGGTGTGTTTCGCTTAATGGCCGCCAGGGGGACAGTATTTTTTTTTTTCTTTTCTTTTTTAATTTGCTTTGCGTGTGTTTTGGGGTTTTAACTTTGATTATGCTTTTTCTTTTTTCATGTTTTTCCTTTCTCTTCTTTTATTTTATTTTATTTTGTGTTGTGATATCTTTTAGTTGCCTTTTGACAAATTCTATTGTTATTGCTGTTATTCTATTATTGTTATTATTATCATCATTATTACTAATTTCATTATTTATTTATCTATTTATTTTTGTAATTTTGGATATCATCAATGTCATGTCACTATTATCCTTATCATAATTGAGATAAATAACAAGAAAATATTTGTATGAAATAAATTAAACAGCCTAGATACATAGATAGATACATAGATAGATAGACAGATAGATAAATAGATAGGTATATATACATATAGATAGATAGATAGATATAGATAGATATAGATAGACAGAGAGATAGACAGACAGATAGATAAACAGATAGATAGATAGTCACAGATAGAAAAATAGATAGACAGATTAATAGATAAATAGATAAAGAATGAAAGAAAGAAATAACAAGAAAAAATATATGTATGAAATAAATTAAACAGCATAGATAGATAGATAGAGAGAGAGAAAGATAGATAGTTACATAGATAGATAGCTAGATAGATAGACTGACTGATAGATAGATAGGTAGATAGACAGATAGATATAAATAAGTATATAGACAGAAAGATAGATAAATAGATACATAGATAATTAGACATATATATAGAAAGATAGATAGGTAGACAGGTAGATAGACAGATAGATAGGTAAATAGATAAAGATAGATAGACAGAGATAGATAAATAGATACATAGATAAATAGATACATAGATAGAGAGACATATAAATAGAAAGATAAATAAACAGATTAGTAGATAAAAAAATAAAGAATGAGAGATAAATAACAAGAAAAAAATATATGTATGAAATAAAATAAACAGTTTGGAAACCAACAAACTTGTGGGCTGAACTGTACCTCCAGTAGAGCCTAAATTTGTAAATTATTCTCAAACCGTTTAAGCATTTGGGTTAATTATAGCTCGCTACCCTGCCTCTTTTACCCACCTTGCCACCCACTTCACCCACCCACCCGCCCACCCCGGTCATAGGGCTAGCCAATCATTTTTTTTGTTTGTTTGTTTCGCTTCTGTTTCAAAATAATAATAATAATAGATAAATAAATAGATAGATAGATAGATAGATAGATAAATAGATAAATAGAATAAAAAATAAATCGATATTTTTTTTCGTTCCCTGTACCTATGTCTCATCTTTCTCTTTCCTAT
Source organism: Penaeus vannamei (assembly GCF_003789085.1). Taxonomy (NCBI): domain Eukaryota; kingdom Metazoa; phylum Arthropoda; class Malacostraca; order Decapoda; family Penaeidae; genus Penaeus; species Penaeus vannamei. The sequence goes on along the minus strand of NW_020871694.1, from coordinate 147,347 downwards.
GTCCTATTTATCTCTCTCTCTCTCCCTTCTCCTTTAACAGTCTCTCTCTCTGTCCCTTCCCCCCACCCCCTCTACCCATTCCTCCTCCACGCTACCCCTCTACCCCAGACCCCACCCCCTACCCTCTTACCTCCCCCCACCCCCCACCCATACCCAAAACGCCTGACCCTCCCCTCCCCACCCCCATGATCCCCTCCCCC
>NW_020871694.1:127147-137147 GCF_003789085.1 Penaeus vannamei | reverse complement strand
GAGAGAGAGAGAGAGAGAGAGAGAGAGAGAGAGAGAGAGAGAGAGAGAGAGAGAGAGAGAGAGAGAGAGAGAAATAGACATTATGGATAGACAGATACAGATACATAGATAGATAGATAGACATACAGATAAATAAATAGATAGATAGATAGAAGATAGAAGAGAGAAAAAGAGGTAGATACAAATAGATAGAGAAATAGACAGATAAATAGGATAAAAAGAGAGAAAGAGGTAGATACAGATAGATAGAGAAATGAGGCAGATAAATAGAAAAGAGAGAGAGAGAAGATAGTCAGGATAGGATAGAGAGAGATGTAGAGGACAAGAAGGAGGAAGAGAGAGTGAGAAGGAGAGAGAATGAGAGAAGCGAGAGTAAGGGGATGAGATGAGGAGGGGAGATGAGATGAGGAGAGATGAGAGAGAGGAAGGGAGCCGGAGGTCTGTTTTTTATGTGTTTATGGATGTCTTATTTTTTCTGGTTTTGTTGTTTTTTTGATTTTTTTGTGAGATGTATTTTGGAGAGACGATTGAGGATAGAGTGACGGATGAGGAGCGGGCAGGTGTGAGATGATAGGGTATGTGTTTGGAGAGAGAGATTTTATGGATTTGTATGGGGAGGAGTGTAGGGTAGATACAGATGAAGATAGTAGAGAAAGAAAAGAGAGGTAGATTACAGATAGAGAGAGAGAGAAGAGAGGAGTGATCTTAGAGGAGAGTGAGGTTGTGATTTGAGGAGAGGGAGATAGAGGATGACAGATGGAGGATAGGAGGGATGTAGATTGGATGGGGGAGTATGAAGAGAGGGGGAGGAGAGAAATGGAGTTGGAGGGAGGGAGGGGAGAGATTGGAGCGAAGGGGTAAGTAGGTAGAGAGGAGGAAGAGAGAGAGATGGAGCGGTAGGGAGATGAGGGAGATGGAGATGAGGGGGAGTGAGGACGGTGAGGTGGTCAAGATGTGGTGTGGGGGGGTGGGGGGTGGAGGTGGAGGAGGGAGGGGATTGGGGGGTTATTGGGATGAAGGTAGGGTGGGAGGGGAGAAAGACGGTATGAAGAGGGGGGAAGGAATAGTGGGACTGGGAGGGATGGGGATTGGTACGAAGGATTTGGGTGGTAAGGAGGGGTGGGATGATAGTATTGATGTATGGGGGAGGAGGGGGAGAAGAGGGGGAGAGGGAGAGAGATGAGGAGGTAGAAGAGTAGAGGGACTAGGACAGATAGAAAGAAAGAAAGAGAGAGAGAGAGAGAGAAAGGAGATTAGAGATAGATAGACAGATAGCATAGAAAGAAAGAAAGAGAGAGAGAGGAGAATAAAAAAGAAGTAGGAGACAATTAAGACCGGAGAGAACAAATGTACAGAGAAGGAGGGTAAAGGTCATGAGCTGTTATATTCAAGAAGAGGAATGCGCAATGGTATAGATCCGGACCGTTCTAATTACCGGCGGTTTGATTTAAGGCCCTTTCGTGGTCTACTGGGCCTGGGAATTGTAACTAGTTCGTATGCTGGATTGGTATGAACTTCTGTGCAACTTTATGTAGTGTTACGCTTTTGTCTGTGTTTTGCTGCGTGCTGTGCTTCGAGTCGCTTTTTCTTGTTTTTTTGTCTTTTCTTTTTTCTTCTTTGAAGAGAGTGTTTTATTTGTTTATATTTTTCATTTTTTAGGTTATTCTCCTTTTTTCTTTTTCTTTTCCTTTTGATGGTATTGTTGATTTTTCTTCTTCTTCTGAGTCTTTCTGCTTTATATTTTCATTTTTCTCTCCTTCTTCTGCGCTCTTCTCTGTCTCTTCTTTACATTCTGAAATCTGTACTTGCTTCTTGAACTTCTTCTTATCTGTGGCAATGTCTTCTCTTCTTCTCTGCTTGCTTCTTCTTCTTCTCTGTTCTCTTCTTCTTCTTCTTCTTACTCTGCGTCCTCACCTCCTCCTCTTTCTTCTTCTTCTTCTTTCTTTTGAGTTTTTATTCTTATGTTTTGCAATTTATCCAACAACTAGTACTTAGTACCTAATAGTGACAGCGATCAATAAGTGAAGTTACTATTTATATTCAACTTCCATTAATTGATCATTTCATAATTATTAACCTAATATCATCATCTATTGTAATAACCATCATCACATTATTCATTCTAATTGCTATTATTGTTTATTTATTGTTATTACTATGATTTGATAGTGAATGATGATTACTGTCATTTTGTTACTATTTAGTGCGATTTACTGGTCAATTCATTATGCAGTCAGTATTAACTAGGTAATAATTGAAAATGACAAAATAATGAGTCTATAACGGATAATGTTACAAATGAGATCAGAGCAGAACGAATGATTATGACAATGATAGTAATAACGATAATAATTGCCGACATAATAATAATTAATAAAAGCACTAGTAACAATTAATGATAACAATTACAATAATGATAATTCAAGCAGTATTAGTCAATATGATAATAACAATAATAATAATTTAATATAATGATAATAGTAGATGATAGTGAAAGTTGATAGCAATAATAAACGAATATAAAAAAATGATAAGTATGATGAAGATGAGATTAGTGGATGTGGGATGATGCGTGGCATAGAGTGAAAATACAATTGTTATGATAATAATGAAGACAATCTTAGATGACAGTTAAATGATTATAATAATAAGAAAAATTATCAATATAATAATGATTATTGATAGAATAGATGATGGAATAATACTGATGAAAATAGTAAGTAATATTAATTAAAATAACAATAACAATAGTAATTAATGATAATAAAATAATAATAATGAGGCCAATAATGCAGTACATGATGATAATAAGATAATTACGGAGAGGAAAATAATAATTATTTTCGTTAAACCTGAAACAACAGAAACTTATTTTTCCGGTTCTCCAACCCAACCCCAACCACCCTTATCATTTTTTCCTTCTCTCTCCTTTCTTCTGCTCGTTTTTTTATGCCATAACGGACATAATTATCCGGACATTATGACAAAAGGGAACGGAATCCGAAGTGACATTTGATGGCGTGCGGGGCGCCGGTTGCACCGGAAGATTCACGAGTTTTGGGTTTGCGGTGGAGTTGTTCGGGGGCTCGAGAGGAGAGGGGGGAGGGAGGGATGCAGGGAGGGAGGATGGGATGGGAGGAGATGAGAGGGAGAGGGGGGGAAGAGAATAGAAGGAGGGGAAGGATGGTGGGAGAGGGGGAAGAGGGGGAGGGAGAGGGGAAGGGATGGAGGGGGATGGGAGGGAGAGGAGAGGGGAGGAAGTGAGAGGGAGAGAGGGATTGGAGGGAATGGATGGGGAGGGGGAAGGATGGTGGGGAGAGGAGAGGCGAGGGTAGGGAGAGGAAGTGTGATGGAGGGGGGGAGATGGGAGACGGGAGAGGGGAGGGAGGAGAGGGGAGAGGGAAGGGGATGGATGGGGGAAGGAGGAGAGGGATTAAGGGAGAGGTGGAAGGGAGAGAGCGGAGAGGAGAGGAGAGGAGGGAGAGAGGTGGTGAGGAAAGAGAGGCGAGGGAGAGGGAGAAGGGGAGGAGGGAGGGGAAGAAGGAGGAGGAGGGAGGGAGGGAGAAGGTGAAGAGGGATGGAGAGTGGGGAGGAGAAGGGGAGGGGGAGGAGGGAGGGAGGAGAGAGGGGGGGAGGGGAAGGAGGAAGAGGAGGGAGGGAGGAGGAAGGGAGCGGATCGGAGGAAGGGAGAGGGATGGTGGAGGGAGAAGGCGAAGGGATGGAAGGGAGGGAGAGAGGGAAAGGGGGAAGAGGGGAGGGAGTGGATAAAGGGGAGAGAGGGGAAGAGAGGGAGTGGAGAGAGGAAGGTGAGGGAAGGAAGGAGAGGAGGGAGAGAAAGGAAGGGCAGGAAGGCAGGGAAGGGAGGGGAGAGGGAGCGGAAGAAGGGATGGATTGGAGGATGGGGATGATGGAAGGGGATGGAGGAGGGAGGGAGGGATGGAAGGGGGGATGGAAGGAAAGGGAGAGTGGAAAGGAGAGAGGAGGGAGGGAGGAAGAAGGAACGAGGAAGGGAGAGGAAAAAAGATTTAGAGGGAGGGAGGGAGGAGAGAAAATGGCGAGAAAGAGAGAGAGAGAGAGAGGCGGAGGGAGGGGCTCTCGGAGATGGGAGGGATGATAGCGGATGGGGCAGGGGGGGTTGGTGGGGGAGGTGGGAGGATGGGTGAGGAAGGAGATGAGGAGGTTTATAGATAGGGATATAAAAAGAGGGGAAAGAGAATAGTGGGGAGCGAGAAGAGGGAGAGAGTGGAAGTGATGTTGTGAGTGAGATGTGGTAAGGAGCGTGGGAGCAAGAGACCAAGAAAGATGATATATATATATATATAGTATATATATATATTAGTATATAGTAAAATATATATAGAATAATATTAAGAGAGAGGAGAGAGAGATGAGAGAGAGAGAGGAGAGAGATGAGAGAGGAGAGAGAGAGGAGCAGAGATGGAGATGAGAGAGAGGAGAGCATGTATGAGAGAGAGGAGGAGAGAGAGAAGAGAGAGAGCAGACGGATTGATTCTGTAAAAGAACGCCCAATTTCCGAAGCAGGCTTTGAAATAAATCTATTAGAGTAGCCTTAGAAATATGGGAAGGGAGAACATGTTGAATTCTATTTAAAGAAGTGATATAAAATTAGATAGAATCGATATAGGCATTACTGATTTTTAATAAAGAAAGATGAAAAAATGTAGAAACAAGAGAAAAGAAAAATTGGGCATAATTCAATTCATTCATGATGATTTCCTTGATTAAACTGTCGGGTTATCGAAAAATATGACATTAATAATGCATATCATAAAAATTGGTTGGATTATTTATGAAGTATGCTTGTGAACCTTAAAAAATGTTTTATGGTTTATTAAGTCTAATATAATCATAGCCTAGAGTCTGACCTTATAAATTGTGATGAAAAAGTATCATTCTTTATATATGTTCATAAGGTTCCAGAATAGAAGGAGAGAACAGGAAGGTTTGAAAGAGTTATGTCCGAACTTATATCCAATGAGGTGGTCATATTACTGATGGTACAGATATAGTAAATGGAGGAATAAAAAAAATCGTTAAGGGATATCATTAAAAGGGCTGATATTCGTGTAAAGGATTAACCGGAAATGATCAGATAGATAAAATTAACAGCAGCCCGGGTGCCGCCATTGGAAAAAACCACCCATATGGATTCTTTGTCTTAAGGTCAATTTTGTTTCCGTAAAACCAGAGGAGGGAGGATAACAAGATTAATTGACTGAGAGCGGAGAATTTACCATAAGAGACCTTATAATGTATTTCTTTTCAGTTATTAAGAATTATTATTTGTGGAGTTAGTATCTGTATATGTGGCAGAATCTCTCGGGCTCTCAGTCTCTTCTGCTATCTGTTATCTCTGGTACTCTGGTTCCTGTCCCTGGCGTCTGTCTCTCTCTGTCTTCTCTCTCTCTCTGATGTTATCGTAGTGGCTATCATCTGACAAGTCTCTGTTCCGCTGGATAAGCTGTCTGTCGTGTCGCTCTCTCAAGATCAGCTCTCTCTTCTACGTGCCTCGACTCTGCGTGCGCGTCTCTCTCTCAATCTCTCTCTCTCTCTCTCTGCTCTGCTTCAATCTCTCGTCTCTCTCTCCCCTCCTCTCGTCTGAACACGTCCCTCGCTCATCCCTCTTCCTCATTACCTCTCATCTCTTCTCTCTCTCTCTCTCTCTCTCTCTCTCTCTCTCTCTCTCTCGATCTGAAGGTTTTATCTCTGTCTCAATGTTACTCGAGTCGAGCACTGCNGGGGGGGAGGAAGGAGAGCGGGAAAGCAGGAGAAGGAAAGAGAGGGAGAATGGGGGAGGAGAGGGGGGCGAGAAAGAGAAGAAGAAGCAGAGACAGACAAAAGGGAGAGAAAGATGGGGGGGGAGAGAGGATGAGAAGAGAGGCGAGAGGAGGAGGGAGGGGAGATGGAAGAGAGATGGAACGAGAGCAGGATGACGAGAGAGAGAGATGAATGGAGACAGAGAGAAAATGAAGATAGAGGTAGAGAGGAGAGGAGAGAGAGAGATTCGAGTAGAGGATGCAGAAGAGAGAGAGTGAGAGAGAGGAGCAGAGAAGAGAGACGACGAGACAGACGTGGAGAGAGAGAAGAGAGAGATGAGAGGGGGGAAAGGAAGGAGGGTGATATGGAGGTGATTTACAAGAAAAAAGGGTTTAGGATTGTGAGGAGGAGAAAAGACAGAAAGAGCGGGAAAGAAAAAGAAAAGAGAGAGTGAAAAAATTGTGACAAAGGAGCGGTGAGATAACGGAGAGAGAGAAAAAGAAAGAGGGAAGGAGGAACGGGAGTGAATGACGAATGAAAGAGAAAACGCTATGGAACAAATTACAAAGGGGGAGGGAGAGAGCGAGAGAGAGAGAATAAATGCCCATAACATAATCTCAAGATGCCTTTGACGTCCCACCACAACAATAGGCTCAGATGGAGATTCCTGGCCCCCTTTTTATCAGTGTCCCCTCAAAATCTCCCGAAAGAAAACGGTACAAGGAACAACTTGAATGGGCTGCGCGACGTTTGTGTGCGCTCTCTCTCTCTCTCTCTCTCTCTCTCTCTCTCTCTCTCTCTCTCTCTCTCTCTCTCTCTCTCTCTCTCTCTCTCTCTCTCTCTCTCTCTCTCTCTCTCTCTCTCTCTCTCTCTCTCTCTCTCTCTTCTCTCTCTCTCTCTCTCTCTCTCTCTCTCTCTCTCTCTCTTCTCTCTCTATCTCTTCTCTCTCTCTCTCTCTATTTCTCTCTCTCTCTCTCTCTATTTCTCTCTCTCTCTCTCTCTCACTCTCTCTCTCTCTCTCTCTCTCTCTCTCTCTCTTCTCTCTCTCTCTCTCTCTCTCTCTCTCTCTCTCTCTCTCTCTCTCTCTCTCTCGCTCTCTCTCTCTCTCTCTCTCTCTCTCTCCTCTCTCTCTCTTCTCTCTCTCTCTCTCTCTCTCTCTCTCTCTCTCTCTCTCTTCTCTCTCTCTCTCTCTCTATCTATCTATCTATCTATCTATCTATCTCTCTCTCATTCTGCTGTCTGCCTGTCTGTCTGTCTCTCTCTCTCTCTCTCTCTCTCTCTCTCTCTCTCTCTCTCTCTCTCTCTCTCTCTCTCTCTCTCTCTCTCTCTCTCTCTCTCTCTCTCTCTCTCTCTCTCTCTCTCCTCTCTCTCTCTCTCTCTCTCTCTCTCTCTCTCTCTCTCTCTCTCTCTCTCTCTCTCTCTCTCTCGCTCTCTCTCTCTCTCTCTCTCTCTCTGTCTTCTACTCTCTCACTCCCTTAGTCTATTTATCTATCTCTTCTCTCATCTCTGTCTGCCTTTCTATGTCTGCCTACCCTCTCTTTCTCTCTCTATTTATCTGTCTCTTTATCTCTCTCTCTCTCTCTCTCTCTCTCTCTCTCTCTCTCTCTCTCTCTCTCTCTCTCTCTCTCTCTCTCTCTCTCTCTCTCTCTCTCTCTCTCTCTCTCTCTCTCTCTCTCTTTCTCTGTCTACTCTATCCTCTTCTCTCTTCCCTGTCTACATGTCTGTGTGTCTCTGCCTCTCTCTCTCTCTCTTCATTCTTCTCTCTCTCTCTCTCTCTCTCTCCCTCCCTCCCTCTCTCTCTCTCTCTCTCTCTCTCTCTCTCTCTCTCTCTCCCTCCCTTCCCCTCCCTCCTCCCCCCCTCCCTCCCGCCCTCCCCCTCCCCCCTCCCTTCCGCCTCCCCCCCTTTTCCTCTCCTCTTTCTCTCCCCCTTTCCCCTCTCTCTTCTCTCCCCCTCTCTCTTTGTGGCCCAATTTCTCAGTTATTTCCTTATCTACGTCTTTGTCCGCGCTCGCTGTTGCTGTCAGTCGTATGTGTATCGCCTTGACGGAAGAACCACAAGACGTTTGCAATTGCCTTAGGAGGGAAGACCGCCAGATAAAATGGAACCGGAGATGAGTTCGGGGAAAAAGGGAGGAAGAAGGGTTTGAGAAATGCAAGGAACGAAAGGAGGGAAGAGAAGAGGAAGGAGGAATTAGAGCGAGGGGGAAGAACGGCGGGATATGTGGATATTGGCGTTTTATTAGGGAAATCTATCTTTTTTTTTTTTTTTTTTTTTTGGCTTTCTTGTGTTTTTAGTCTGTCGTTTGCTCTTTCTCTTTTGATCTCTCTATTTCTCTCTTTATTGCTCTATCTCTCTACTTTATCTTTCTCTGCGTCTTTCTCTTGATCTTTCTCTCTTGCTTTCTCTCTATCTTTCTCTCTCTCCTCTTTCTCTTTCTCTCTCTATTTCTCTTCTGTCTCTCTCTGTAAATATATATCACTCTTATCTATCTTTCTCTTGCTCTCTCCTCTCTCTCTCATCTACTCTCTCTTCTGTACTCTCTCTATCTTCACATCTATCTCTATCTCTCTCTCTCATCTCTCTTACTCTATCATCTCTGTCTATCTCATCTATATCCATGCATATCATCATTTTATACTACATATCTCATATTACCGATCTATCTTTCTCATCCTTTTATCCTCTCTTCTGTTCTCTAAATCTTTCTTTTTTCTTTGTCTTTCTCTCCCTCCTCTCCTCCATTTCTCTTCTTACCCTCCTTCTCTTCCCTCCACTTTCTCATCTTTTCCTCTGCTTCTCTCTCTCCCTCCCTTTCCTCACTCTCCTTCTCACCCTCTCCTTTTTTCCCTTTTCCTCCTTTACTTTCTCTCCCTCACCCCCCCCCTTTTCTCCCACTTCCCCCCATCACCTTCAGTTCCTATATTAATCCTTTTTTGAATTATCTTTTATATCAATACGCCATTTTTTTTTTCTTTTCCTCATTTACTTGCTCCCTCTCAACCCCCCCCCTCTCCTCTCTCCTTCTCCCCCCCCCCCCGACCATCAACCTCAGTTCCTAAATTAAGCCTCAATTTAAAAACATCTTTTATATCAATACGTTATTCATTTTTTCCCTCTTTTCCTTTGTTTAAGTAATTACCTTAATAGCAGATCTTCATGTTTTGTAGAAAAAAATAAAAACACTCAAAGATGAACTATATATGGGCTGAGCTGTTGCGAGTTGAGAATAATTAAAAATCTTTTCAAGAAAGACTGATCTGTAAACACTCATTCGAGAGTCTGTTTGTTCGGATTTCTGTTACTGTTGATTCTTTCTCTTATGTTTGCATTTTCTTTTTTCTATTTCTCTCTGTTTTCTTCTTTTTCTTCTGGTTTTCCGTTTTCTTTTCCTGTTCATTTTATATAACTTATAATTTCATTTTTCTTTCGTTTTCATTTTTTTTTCTCTCTCTATCTGTTTTCGTTTTAACTCTCTCTCTCTCTGTCTGTCTCGGTCTCACTTTTCTCTCTCTGTCTCCGGTCTCTCTTTCTCTCTCTTCTCTCTCTGCCTCGTTCTCTCTCTCTCTCTCTCTCTCTCTCTCTCTTCTTCTCTCTTCTCTCTCTCTCTCTCTCTCTCTCTCTCTCTCTCTCTCTCTCTCTCTCTCTCTCTCTCTCTCTCTCTCTCTCTCTCCTCTCTCTCTCTCTTCACTCTCCTCTCGCTCTCTCCTCTCTTCTCTCTCTCTCTCTCTCTCTCTCTCTCTCTTCACTCTCACTCTCTCTCGCTCGCTCTAGCTCTTGCCCTATCTCACATTACCCCCCCCCCCGCACTATCTCCTCCTTCTCTCTCTCTCTCTCTCTCTCTATCTATCTATCTATCTATCTATCTATCTATCTATATCTATCTATCTATCTATCTTTCTCTATATCTATCTTCTTCCGCTCCCTCTTCTACAAAATAAGTACAAGCGACCCTCATTACTTATTTCTTGCACGTTCCTCTTATCACATCTACATCGCATTATACCAATTCATTATTCATCTCAGTTCTTCCTTTTCCAGGTCAACTAAGAATACAATGCAATTTATTCTTGGAAAAGAGACCAAGGGAAGAGGGGACAGGAGAGGAGAAAGAGGGAGGGGGTAAAATGGGAGGATGACAGAGGAAAGGGAAAAAAGGGAATAGAGAAAAGGGAAAGACAAAGGGGGAAACGGAGGGAAGGGTGAGAAGAGGGTGAAGGGGGG
>NW_020871694.1:99647-114647 GCF_003789085.1 Penaeus vannamei | reverse complement strand
CATCTCCTTCTATTTCCCTCTCCCTCTTCTTCTTCTATTTCCCTCTTCTTCTTCTTCTTTTATTCCCCTCTTCCTTTTCTTCTTCTTCTCATCTTTTCATTTGTCAGTCTGGTTGATGAAGCTCCTGCCAGACGAGAATCACCCCCGTTTTAATACAGCTGCATTAACTTTTCCTTTTTCTTCTTTTTTAAACGTTACCCCCAGGTATATTTAACGACTCGTGTGTGCGTCATTCAAGCTCGAGATTTAGTAAAAAAAGGGAAATAGAAAAAGAAGGAGAGAAGAATTTTTTAAAAAAGGTGAAGGAAAAACAGAAATTCTGCGTCAACAAGATGTTAATTGCACAGAGATATAAGCTTCGAAGATTTTCAAGAAACTCGACTGGATGAGAATATCGCAGTCCAGAGCAAAGGAGAATACAGAGGAAGGAAAGAGAACGCGAGAAGAGAGAAAAAAGGACAAAAAGAACGAGAGAAAAGGGGTGGGATAAGCTTCAGCCGGAAAAATAGCGACTATTTACAAGCATTTTGTCTGTCAATATTTGCTTGCATTCGGCCCCCTCGTGTTTGGCAATCTGGTGAGCCTCCGCCACACCGCTCGCGAATCTTGTGTTTCACCAGCCTCCCCACCTCACTCTCTCCTTCCCCCTCTCCCTTCCTTCCTTACGAATTTCCTTCCGCTGATTTCCCTCTCTCCCCTTCCTTCGCTCTCTTTTTGGGTGCTTCTATTTTGTTTCCTTTCCTCCCTTTTTCGCTATATTGTTCACTCTCTTTTTGCCCCTCTGCCTCTTTTTCTTTTCTTTTCTTATTCCTTTTCTTCCCCTTCCTTCATTTTCCCCTGCTTTCCTCCTTATTCCTTTCCCTCCAACCTCTCCCTCTTCCCTTCCACTGCACGCTTTTCTCTTCTCGCCCTCCCTTCCTTCCCATCTCCTCTCTCCCCAACGTCCACTTTCTCTCCCTCTCCCCTCTCCTTCCCCTCTTTTATCCCCCTTCCCTTTGTTCCCTCTCCTCCCCCCTCTCTTTTCTTCTCGTTAGTGCCTGTAGGGGGCGATGGGGGAGACTGGTAAGGGGAGGGGAGGAGGGGGGGTTGGGAAGGGGAGGGGAAGGGGGTGGGTGGGAAGGGGAGGGGGTTGGGGATGTGTATAGAGAGTGAGTTATGGTACGCGACTGTTTTTGTCAATCAGGGGATTTATATATTTATTTAATTTTATTATTTATTTACTGTATTACTTTTTTATTTATTTATTTTTGATGGGGAGAGGGGAAGGGGGGGGGGGGATATTTCAGCAAGAGATAAATGTACGTGAATATGTACATGTGTGTACGGTCAGATGCGTCTGTATTGATACATGTACACACAATTACCAGAATTGCGATTTTGCAATAACACTTAAAGCAAACGCATACACATGCATCCATACAAACAAACCTCATTACTCCACTCTTCTCCACACGCTAACTATATAAACATCGTATCCTATATTCCTCTCACTCTTCCCTACTACTTCCAATCCTCTCTAACATCTTCTCAGACATCAACGCATTCTATACTCATTGCACCATCATTACACTTAATCCATCATTCACACTCACTTCCTCTATCCAACTCATTAACATCATCTCACTTACATTTCTATACACTCCATTTTTCACTTGTACACCCAACTCAACACTAACATTCTAATTATACACACTCAACATCTCCTAATCAACCTCTCTCACTATACATACAAAACCACTCATTCTCTCTATTCTGTCACTTGGCTGCACTCTTCACAATACTGATTTCTCACAAATCATTATCCCAATCACACTTCTACCATATTTACTTCCTCCTAACCTATAATACAATTACCTCTATTACCATTCTTCACCTACAAGATCTTTTCACTTCACTTACTTCTCTACACTAACTGCTAAACTTAATCTCTCTTCCCTCACTTCCTTCTCTTCTCTAACTCTTTCTCTCTTCCCCTCACTTCCTCTTTCTTCCTCACTCAAGTCACATCTCCATCACATTCACATACTTCCTCCCATATCACTTTTCTCTCCATATATTTACATCATCATGCACCTATTAAAACGTAGAACCATCCATTCAATTACAAATCATAACACATAACATCATTCAATTCTCCAACTTCTTCCTTACTCTTTCTCTCTTTCCCTCATCGACCTATCTCATACTAATTATCCCTCTTACAATCATACTACCACACTCTTCTATAACCAACTATCCACATTCCCTTAACTTAACCTTTTCAATCTCCTATAACTCTTACTACGTCTCATCCCAACAACTTCAAACTACTACACTAGGATCATATACACCTCGCAACTGCTCTCTATACCATACTAAATCTACATGTCACTATTGCCTTCTACATCTCGCTCTTCCACGCCCCCTCACGCACTTCCCTCCCTCTTCCTCCTTACTCGTCTCTCTCACGCTCCTTCTCACGCTCCACCTCTTACCGCTCCCCTCATCTCTTCTTCGCTTGATTCTTCTACCGTTCGCCCAAAGTATCCTCTTCCTCTCTCACTCTCTCTCTCTGCATATCTTTGCACTTAGAACTGATCGCACTCCCTCTCTCTCCTACTGACTAGTAACTGCTTCGCACTCAGTCACCTTATACATTCACACATACCGTGCTTATCACTCGTTACTAACTCCATAAACGTTTGTTCTTCCCCTCACGTTACCTTCTTTTAGTGCTCTCATTCTACCTTTCCTTTGTCTCGCGCTTACCTCGTGCGCATGTGCTGCTCTCGTGCGCCTCGGGGCGTGGGGCTCGCGGTGGTGGTTGCTGGTCGCGGGGGCTGTGTATCTTCGCAAATCGCCTCACTTTGGGGAGCTGGCAGGTGTGTATGTATGCTTGGTCTGTGCTGGGCAGCGTTAGAAGTACGGTCTTGAGGGGGATTGGCGCCGTCGGCTTGTTCTGGCTATTTGAATGTTTCGCGTCGGGACTCTGCGCTCACGTCGTCTCGCGATGTACTTGCATGGTTGGGGGGAGGTGGGCGTGCCCAGTAGTGACGTCTTGACTTCCCTCGGAAGTGGTGCCGGGTGACTTGTTGTATGAATGTTGGGGGCGGGAGGGTGTGTGTATTGGGTTCGGTTAGCGGGGGCGTCGTGTGGTTAGTGATCCTTTGTCATGCGCGCGCGACGTGGGCCGTGTGTTTGTCTGATCATGAATGTTGGTGGGCGTTGTGCTAGGGTTCGTCATTGCTATGTTTGTTATTTGGCTGTGGGTGGGCGGGCAGATGTCGCTGTTGTAGTGTGGGAGAAGATTGGAGGCTTCGCGGAAGGGTGGTTATGTAAATGCTCTTCGCGGGGGGGGGAGTCGTTTGCCAAGTGGATGGTGGTTTCTGGCGGGCGTTTTGTTCGTTTTGATTTTGCTTTTGCGACGATGCGGAGGGAGGGTGTCACTCTGACATGAGTGGTGTGCTGTATGCGGGCGTGGCGGTTGCGTCTGTGTCTGCACGGGGACGGGGCGGTCGGGGGGTTGTGTATGAATGTTTGGAGGCGCGGTCACTCGGGATGTATGTAGTATGAGTCTCGCCTCATTAGCGCGGAGGGATGTACTTATCCTCCATTATTCTGCTTTTTCGCGGGTGCGGGCGGTATCGTTTGCAGCGCGGCTGCGTGCATTCCGTTTCTCTGTGCTTATGGTCCCCTGTAACGGCCCTCCCGTTCACTTAGTATGCTGCGCGTGCCGGCGCGTGAAGTCCTGTTTTGTCTAGGGAGCGCGGACTGGCCTCTCACTATTAACTTTCTCTCTTCTCCGTTCGCGTACGCGTCGGGACGCGTTCGGCTGGTTCTCTGCTCGCTTAACCTCGTACGTCCCTACTCTTCGTCTTCTAGTGCACGCTGATGTCTTCTTGCGTCTACTTCGTGATGAGTCTTGGCCACGCTTCTCTGCTCTTCGAGTCGCCTCTCTACTAGCGCTCTCTTCTCTCGTTAGACCGTACGCAGTCCCTACTCTCTTTGGGATGTAAGGCAGGATGTGTATGTGTTCTCCTGGGGAGCTAGTCATGGGTCTCTGTTTCTCCCTGCTCAGTCGTCCACAGGTCCCTCTCGGGCTACTCATTACGCCCCTAGCCGCCCAGTGTCTCCCTCTGTGAGTGCTCTCGAGGCCGACTATGCCCTCATTCTCCGCTAGTTCCTCTTTTGGAATGCTATCGCGCGGCGTCAGGAGGGTTGAGATGGTCTTGGTGTGTGTATCGCCACACGTGATCGGCCGCAAAGGATAATGGTCGCTATGTTTCAAACGCGTCTCCCGCGGCGTGGTTGTCGGATTTTTGTCGCCTTGCTACGAGGTAGGAAGCTGCCAGGAGGAGAGTGAGGTAGAGAGTGAGAGAGTAAGGGAGCAGAGAGGAGAGAGGAGAAGGGAAGAGTCAATGCTATGAGGGAATGCCAATATGAGCGCGAGAGCGCACTTAAATCAGAGTGTGGTAAGATCAGGTGAGGAGGTAGGCAGAGGTATGGTAGTAGAGGGGATCGGGTGGGGGCCGATATGCAGGTGGACGAGGGTAGATTGGGGTCGGGGGCGTACAGATGTGGATATAAGCGGTTAGTAGTGAATAGGTTGAGAGAGGGTCGCATAAGAGAGACGGGAAGTGGGATGGGGTGGGGAGGTGGAGTGGAGTGGCGAGACATGAGCATGAGATTAATGTTGGTGCGAATGGTTGTTACTAATGTGGTGGGATTATGTGAATGCGATCAATCATCTTCTCTGTGGCGTTCTTGAAGAATTAATTACTTGAATCAACCTAATTCCATATTCCTGTATAGAGATCAAGTCATCATAAGATCTCTCTGTCTTGGGGAAGAAAGAAGCGCAAAGGAAGTTCTAGTGTTGGAAGAGAGGTAAGTTAGAGTGGAGTGGAGAGTAAAGGGAGATATGAGGAGAGGACACGTGCACGCTATTATGGATAAGATATGAGGCAAGATTAGGTAAGTGACAACACGGAGAGAGAGAAGAGAGAGGAAGGGACAGGGGTGGAGAAGAAGATGAGAAAGACAGGCAACGAGAGAAAGGAGAGTAGCGAGAGAATAGTAAGAGAGATAGTAAGAAGTAGAGACATAGCAGAACGACAGAGAGAGAGATGAGAGTGGAGAGAGAGAGAGAGAGAGAGAGGCAAGAGACAACCAGAGACACACAAACAATACACAGAGACAGAGAAGAGAGAAAGAGAGACAGACGACGAGACACACACGACACCAACAGCACAAGACACACAACAGACAGAAAGAGAGAGAGCACGACAGACACGACAAGACAGAGGAAGAGAGAATGGTATGATAGCGTAGTCAGGAACACACACACACACGGACGCACACTACTACAGACGAGGCGCAAGTGAATAACAGTATCAGAAGGTAAGATGATATATAGTATAAAAGTATAAATAGGAGTAGGAGGGAGGGAAGATATTAGGGAGGAACAGGAGTACACGCGACAGAGCCTAGAATATAAGATAAGGAGCAGGGAGTGAATAGAGGTATGTGAGATAGGGCCGAAGATAGGAAGAAGAAGAAGTAGAACGGAGAGGTGAGGTATAGATAGGGTGAAGATGGGAATAGTAAAATGAGAGAAGTGTAGAAGTATGTTATATATATAGGGGAGGTAGAAAGTTGTAATGAGTGAGGGATAATAAGGAATAATAAGTAACCTAAGAAAATGATATTGTCCGTGAAGAAAATATGAAGGGCTAATTATTTATATAACCCTCTATCGGTAACTCACCGCGCCGACTCACTTTATATTACTCATTTTATTACCATTATATATATATGTTATATATCATATTAGCGTCTTATTCAATATAACTTATTATCTATGAAGGGGAAAGATATATATATTAGGGGTAGTATAATAGCTATGGATAAGCTATATAAGTATAGAGAGGTGTGTGGATGGTGTGTGTGTGTGATTGTGTGTGGTGTGTGTGTGTAGTGTGTGTGTGTGTGGTTGTGTGTGTTGTGTGTGTGTGTGTGTGGTGTGTGTGCGTGTGTTGTAGTGTGTGGTATATATAGATATATATAGTATAATATATAGTAAATTAAGATATAAAGAGTATAGGAATTAGTGAAGTATAATAGCTAGTAATAATGAGAAAGGAAGAAATGGAATGAAGAAGAATTAGGAGGGAAAATAAAGTAAATAAGGAAGTGTATTGAGATAGAGGATGATGATAGTATGTATATAAAAATAAATGAAAAGGAACGAATGAAGAAAATTAATAGGAAGGTAAATTGATAGAAAGCATGAGATAATGTAATGAAGTAGAAGTTATAGATAATAAGGTAGGGTAAATAGAAAGAAAGGAATGGAAAGAAAGAATATATAATATATAAGAAAGCTAGAAGGATATAGAAAAACTAGTATTAAGGGGAGATAGATAAGAGAATAAGATTAGTAAGATAGGTAGTAAAGGAGTTAAAGATAGATAGAGTAGATATATGGAATTATTATAATATATATATTAAACGAAGTAGGGTAACAGAAAGAAAGGATAAGTAAAATGAAGGGTGATAGGTAAAAGCTGGGAAGTAGGATCATACGTATATAATAAAGAAGTAAGGATATGTATATATTAAGTAAGGTAATAATGGTAGATGGAAGATAAATATATGAGTAAAAAGGAGGAGGAAGTAAATAAAGGTAGTAATATACGGTAAATGGAATATAGATACATATACTAGAATAAATAGAAGAAGCATAAAGGAAGAGAGGAATGAAAAGAGTATATTAAAGAAGATGAGTATAATATGAGATAATATAAGTATAATATTATATATATATAAGTGAAATATATAGTAGGGTAGTAGGAGAACTTGGAAGAGAATAGTTAAGTATAAGTATATAACGAAGGTGGAACAATGTAAGATAACAAAGATAGAGTGAAAGAATAGAGTAAATGAATGAGAAGATAAGGAAAGGATACACACAACTCAAGCACAGAAAACAAAGACAACAGAACACAAGCACAATAAAATAAGTAATAGAAAACAAGAAGAAAAATAGGGAAGAAGGAATGAAAAAAGAAGATGAAGAGAGAGAAAAAAAGAACGAGGGGAAGGAAGGAAGAAAGGAAAGAAAAAGAAAGGAATAAAAAGAAAAAGAATGAGGAAAAAGAACAAAAAATAGGAAGAAGGAAGGAAGATATATAATAAGGATATAGTATATATATATATATATATATATATATGATATATATATATGTATCATGAATGTACATGTGTGTTTAATGTGATGTATGTGTGGTGTGTGTGTGTGTGTGTAGTGTGTGTGTTGTGGTGTGTGTGTGTGTCTATAGATAAATTATTACTTGGTCTGAATTACAATTTATAATATATAGTAATATGATAACGTAAAAAAAATAGGAAAGAGATAAAAATATAAATTGAGAATAATAATATAGAAGAAAAAGATAATAATAACTATGAAGAGAAAAAGAAAAATACAAGAATAGAAGAGAAATATAACAAAATAAAATAGAATACAAAACTAAATAATAAAGAAGATAAGCAGGACTCGGAAAATCAATATAATCAGATTAATACAGCAGCAGGCTGAAGAATAGTACTTGATTTTATGATAGTGAATACGCAAAAGCGTAGGCCAGGAAAAAAGAAAAAGGAGTGACAGAGAGCACGACACAGACGTATAGAGACGCAGGAGCACTCGATAGACGAGCCACTTTTCCCTGAAGGGATGACTCACAAAACACTCTCATTGCCGAGTTGCAGACAAGATCACTCACGGGTCCGTCAGACTTGGGATCACAGGTATGTATAGAGTCAAACATGATGGAGAAGAATGATCTGAAGACTGTTTTTTTGTCCGTTTGTCCGAGATCAATTGTGATCGGCGGCTTACACGAGACTGTAATTACTATTGGTAAGTGAAGATTGTTCGTATGCTATTGCCGACAATTTTCAACTTCAACGGATGTGAGAGTCGACGAAAAAACGGATAAAGGGAAGCGGAACAAATATATATATCAAAAAAACAAACAAAAAAACTGGGTTATTTTTTTTTTTTTTTTTTTTTTTTTTTTTTTTTTTTTTTTTTTACGTTTCTGTAGTATATACTCATTGTCCGCTGATGTATTGATCGTTATCCCAGTATTTGCAGATATTTTTCCGCTCTAGAATAAATTTTTATCTTGTAAACTCGCACGGGACTTGTGAATAATTTTCCAACCTACTGTGATCGAGTATGTATGCGTGTGCGTTATTTTTTATTATTTTTTTTTTTTTTTTTTTTTCCTGGTTTGGTGTTGTAGTATTGTAGTGTATGGTTTTGATATATTTTAGTCTCATGTAGTGTACGTGTGCACGTTTTATATTTTTTTATTTTATATTTTTATATACCTAGGTACTTAGTGTATGTGTGTGTGTTTTATGTGTTATTGATCTGAGTAGTGGTGGACTAGTTAGTTTATTAATTATTATTTATTTATAATATTTACAATTACCTCATGTTTATCTGTGTGTGTAGTGTTTGGTTTTGTACTTAGATGTTAGGCGTTTTTAATTATTATATTATTTATTCACTCCAATATACTAGTGCTCGTGAAGGATATATATTTATTTATAATATATTTGTATACTTGAAGTGTGGGCGTATTTTATTATTATTATTATTATTATTTATCTCGCTATGTTGTTTCTGATGGTTAGGTAGGTGTCGCGATGATCTCATAGCTCATCTCTATCCGACACATTCAGTTAAGTTGAAGATAGAATTTTTTTTCGTATAGTACTTATTAGTGTGTTAGGTGTCTGATTGTTATATATTCTACCCTTATTTTATTTTATCTGTCAGATATTTGTGTGTTGTTGATGTTTATATTATTTATTTTTCTCTCACTTATCTTAACTATCTAGTACACTAAGGTGGTGTTTTATTTTATAATATATACTGTTTTAGTCGTATTGATTGATATATTTTATAATTCTATGTATTATCGTGGTATATTAGTTTTTTTTTTATATCGCTGTTCGTATATATGTATTAAGTGTATATATCTAATAACTTTGTATGTACTAGTATTTTTTTCAATTTTCTGTATGTTGATGGTATTTTCCTATTTATTGTGTATATCACTCTTTATATTTTATATTACCTACCTTCAATTTACTCTATCTTGTGTTAATATATGTTTACGTTCTTATTTTATATCTTCACAATTGTATGTATGTATACGTATATTTTATATATTCTATTGATAATATAGTGTATAGTAATCAGTATAGTTTTCTCAATATAAATTATAGTTATATATTAGGACGTTTATTTATTATATATTATATTTATATATTATAGTAATATTCCCTATATATATATAATATAATTATATTATAATATATATTTTCTTCAAATATTTGTGTATCACATATGTATATAACGTATTCATATATTATTACTCTAATCTCTCATAATTGTACGTATAGTATTAACGTAAATATATATATATATTTATTCACTCAATATGTATGTATAGCGTTTTAATCTATTATTACCTATCTTGTAACGTTAACATGTCATAGCTTTTTTATTTATTTCTTATTATACTATTATTTAAGTTATATATATTAATGTGGCTGTTTCTCATTATTTCCTTTTGTGTTGTGCTTATATATTAATATCACTCCTATGCCTATTTCTAGAGTATATTAGTGATAGTTTTATTTATTATTTTATCCCTCTTTGTTTAAGTGTATATAATATATATTATTTATATTATTAATAACATACTGTCTTCCTATCTAGGTAATACTTTTTTTCTCGTTTCATTTTTATAGCATGAATTTTTTTTTGCTTCAAACTTTGACGTTGCATTAGAAACGGGATATTGTATTCAGGAACAATCAAGATATATCGTAAAAATGACAATACAAGTCTTTGTCTGTGCAACTAGAATATGCGTTTCATTGCACTTGTAATCACAAAGCAACAATTCTCTTTTATGTGTTCATGAAAAAATGTACACATACGTAACTATTATGTTTGTTTTGTGGATGTTTTGATATATAAAGATTGGTTGATAAATTATTTAGAAAACACGTATGATGGAATTTTGTATAAATAGTATGATAATTATTAGAGCAGTGATGATATCATCCTTAACGATAACAGTGATGATGATAATGATATCAATGATAATGATAATGGTAATATAAACCATAATCACGACGATAATAAACAACATCATGGCAATCATAATGACAAAAGTGATAATAGCCAATAAGATGATAATAACAGTATTGATAGTGATTGAAAATCATAATTTCTATCATCAATATCATAATCAGAGAGAAATCACGAAAGGAGAAAAAAAATCACACCAATAATATTAACACCAACGAAAGGAAATAGCAAAAAGAAAGCACTAAAACAGCAAATAAAACACAAAAGAAAAATAACAGACAGGACTTCACGACTCAGACGATTCCGGATCAGCCATTAATCACTTGAGGATTCCACGCGAGCACAGTTCCCTGCACCACTACTACAGTATCGGTAAAGTTTCCATGTTAATCATACGTGTTGTGGGGAGAGTTGGTTTCTGTAGCATTGGAGTGGTTTTGGACATTCTCTCTTTTTTTAATCTGTCTTCTTTTTTTGTCTGCATGTCTGTCTCTTTGTCTATTTGTCTATCTGTCCATCTGTATTGCTATCTACCTCTCTCTGTCTGTCTCTATGTTTCTCTCTCTTTTTCTCTTTCTCTCTCTCTCTCTTCTCTCTCTTCTCTCTCTCTCTGTCTCTCTCCCTCTCTCTCTCTCTCTCTCTCTCTCTCTCTCTCTCTCTCTCTCTCTCTCTCTCTCTCTCTCTTCTCTTCTCTCTTCTCTCTCTCTCTCTCTCTCTCTCTCCTTCTCTTCTTGCCTCTCCCTCCCTCTCTCTTATATTTCTTTTTTTTTTCTCTCTCTCTTTCTCCCTCTCCCTCCCTCCTCCTCTCCTCTCCTTTCCTTCCTCTCAATCTCTCTCTCTATCTTTCTCTCTCTCTCTCTCTCTCTCTCTCTCTCTCTCTCTCTCTCTCTCCTCTCTCTCTCTCTCTCTCTCTCTCTCTCTCTCTCTCTCTCTCTCTCTCTCTCTCTCTCTCTCTCTCTCTCTCTCTCGCACCAACTCTCCTTCCTCTCTCTGCTCTGCCTTTCTCTTTTTTTGTTCCATTCTTGTACCTGAATGAGAAAATGCAGTCGGATTATATATTAAGAAAAGAAAATGGCATTAGTAAATTTTCACTCTTAGTTTCAAAAAGAATTAAGATACTTCTCTTTTTCGGGGTAAGGGGTGGGGGGGAGACGAGAGGGGGAAGAGAAGAAGTGGAAGACGAATAAGAGAAAAGGCGATAGGGAAAATCAGGAAAATGGAGATATGTAGAAGTATAAGTAGATGACTAGATTTAAATAAGTGGGTGAGCAGATAGACAATAAATATAGGTGGATGAAAGTATAGATAGAAAAATAGAGATATATAGATGGATAACAGTATCGGTAAAGTTTCCATGTTAATCATACGCGTTGTGGGGAGAGTTAGTTTCTGTAGCATTGGAGTGGTTTTGGATATTCTCTCTTTTTTTAATCTGTCTTCTCGTTTGTCTGTATGTCTGTCTCTTTGTCTATTTGATTATCTGTCCATCTGTATTGCTATCTACCTCTCTCTGTCTGTCTCTATGTTTCTCTCTCTCTTTATCTTTCTCTCTCTCTCTCTCTCTCTCTCTCTCTCTCTCTCTCTCTCTCTCTCTCTCTCTCTCTCTCTCTCTCTCTTCTCTCTCTCTCTCTCTCTTTCTCTCTCTCTCGTCTCTTCTCTCTCTCTCTCTTCTCTCTCTCTCTCTCTCTCTCTCTCCTCTCTCGCTTCTCCTCTTCTCTCTTTATCTTTCTTTTTTCGCTCTTCTCTTTCTCTCTCCCTCTCCTTCTCCTCCCTCACTCCTTCCCCCTCCCTTCCTTGCTCTCAATCTCTCTCTCTCTCTCTCTCTCTCTCTCTCTCTCTCTCTCTCTCTTCTCCTCTCTCTCTCTCTCTCTCTCTCTCTCTCTCTCTCTCTCTCTCTCTCTCTTTCTCTCCTCTCTCTCTCTCTCTCTCTCTCTTCTCTCTCTCTCTCTCTCTCTTCTCTCTCTCTCTCTCTCTCTCTCTCTCTCTCCTCTCTCTCTCTCTCTCTCTCTCTCTCTCTCTCTCTCTTCTCGCCACCAAACTCTCCTGCTTCTCTCTGCTCTGCCTCTCTCTTTTTGTGTTCCATTCTTGTACCTGAATGAGAAAATGCACTCGGATTATATATTAAGAAAAGAAAATGGCATTAGTAAATTTTCACTCTTAGTTTCAAAAAGAATTAAGATACTTCTCTTTTTCGGGGTAGCGGTGAGGGGTGGGGGGGAGACGAGAGGGGAAGAGAAGTGGAAGAGGAATAAGAAGAAATACGATAGGGAAAATCAGGAAAAGAGAGACATGTAGATGGATAACTAGATGACTAGATTTAAATAAGTGGGTGAGCAGATAGACAATAAATATAGGTGGATGAAAGTATAGATAGAAAAATAGAGATATGTAGATGGATAACTAGATGAATAGATATAAATAAATGGGTGAACAGATAGACAATAAATATCGGTGGATGAACGAACATAGTTGGATAGATAGATAGGTAATAGAGTTAGTTCTGCTGATGGATAGGTGGATGAACACATAGCGAAATGTAGTGAATGGGCTTAGAGGTGGATGAATGGAAGGATAGATAGCTTGATGCATGGATGGATAGACGGATAGACAGATGGATGACCGGGTTGATAGATACACACGTCAATAAGAGATAGATATATCTATACAGACGAAGATATAGGAAAATAGACAGGTGTGTATCGCTATGGTATGTGTTTGTTTGTGTGTGTGTGCCTTTTTCTATGTCATAAGTTAATGTGTGTTTGTCAGTACGTGGTTGTATTTGCTATGTTTGGGAGAGAAATGGATAAGGAGAAAGAGAAATAAAGAAAAAAATGATAAGGACGTAAAAATAAATGCAGAGAGGAACCATAAACAAAAAAAAACAAAAGAGAGACAAACAAAAAACTATGAGAGAGAAATTAATAAGAAGAAAGAGAGAAAAAAAATAAATGCAAAAAACGCGAAAAATAAATGCAGAGAGAAGCCACAAACAAAAAAACAAAAGAGAGACAAACAAAAAATATATATAAAAAGGAAAAAAGAAAAGCGATTGTCAGGAAAGCGAAAGTAAAAATCATAAAAAAAAAGAATCAGACCTAACGACTTCGCAAATTAATGAACATAATGAACAGCGAAGATAAACGATACGAGGCAAATGAAGATTAATTTGACGTCAGATATGAAGCTTGGGAAAGAATGGAATGGGAAAAATTACAATAAAAAGGGAGAGAAAAAAAATATAAAATAGAATAACGTAAAAAAAAAGAAAAAAAAATGAAGGGAGATAGAGAACCATAGATAAAGATGGGAAGGAGGAAGAAGAAAAGATGATATGAGGATGGCAAATGACGGTTATTTGCAAAATGAGTGGTTGGTGGAGATGACGGTAAATGAGAAGGGGGGAAGTGATGAAGTAAGTCAAGATAATTAGCGAAGGGAAAGAGGATAATGGATAATCACGAAGGAGGAAGAACGACAAGTGATAATGAGAGGGAGATAGAGAGGACAGCAGATAACCAAAAAGGCGATGAGGAAGAGGAAGAAGGCAGAGAATAGAAAGAAAAAGAAATAACAAAGGAGAAGGAGTAAGAGCAAAGCAAAATAAGAAAAACAAAACAACAAAAACGTTACCAACGAAGAAGAGAAGAAGAAAAAAGAAGACAGAATATAGAGGAAGAAATCAACAAAAAAAGCAAAAAAAGAGGAAAAACGGAAAAAAGAAGCAAGGAAAAGTAAAAAATAGAGAATGAAAATATCTAAATTCTATACAAGAAAATAAATAAAGAATAACGAGCCATAGCAGTACAACAAATAGGATCATAAACTAAGATCCTAATAAAAAAAAGATAATTAAAAAAAAAATCAATCTCTAAATGACAGACAGCGATTAACGAGGCGATATTCCACCCGGCCTTGCCCTGGACGTAATATTACGCTACCCGCCGTTGTAGCATTAAAGACAGAAAAAAATTAACAAAGCGCAGAAAATGGAGTAACAAATGAACGTTTTATTGTTATTATCATTATTATTATTTATTATTATTATTATTATCATTATTATCATTATTATTATTATTATTATTATTATTATTATTATTATTATTATTATTATATATTATTATTAATTATATTATTATTATCATATTATTATCATTATCATTATTATTATTATTATTATTATCATTATATATTATTATTTATTATTATTATTATTATTATCATCATTATTGTTATTATTATTATCATTATCATATTATCATTATTATTATCATAGATTGGAAACAATAACGTCAGATGCAAAACGAAAAGGATACCCAAATAGACAGTAATTAAAATGCATACTTCAAGGAAAACAAAGCAATTAATTACAGCAAACAGGTAAGACATCAGAGCAGTAATCCAGGTAGGTTTTAACGCAGCTTCAAAAATAACATTTCATTGTTAAAACAGAATCAACAGGAACACAAGAAAGCACTAATTAAGCTTATAACCTCAAAGTGTAATATCAAAGCTTAGTAAAAGGAAAAAATTAGGATATTAATTAAGGATTCCCGCTTTTGAATAAGATATCAAAACATCGTAAATTGGAATTAGGGAGAATCTAGTCTTGAGACGTGAGAGCTAAGATAAAAGATAGCTTTACGATAAGACGAGGAAAGCCCACAGCATGGAACATTGTTTCGAAATAATACGAGAGAACAAACAATCGTAAAAAAAAAGAAAAAAAAGTAAATAAATAAACATGGTAAAAGTGCACACAGTAATTAACTCAAGCTCTCCTTTCCCACCTCCTTGAGCTCTCTCCGCCCTCCCCCCCGCCCCTCCCTCTCCAGCTTCTT
>NW_020871694.1:92147-94647 GCF_003789085.1 Penaeus vannamei | reverse complement strand
GAAAGGGAAAAAGGACAAGAAGCAAAAGACAGAGTGAGGAGTATAGAACCATATGCACATATATATATGTGTGTGTGTGTGTGTGTGTGTGTGTGTGTGGTGTTGTGTGTGTGTGTGTATGCATGATGTATGCATACCTATATACACACACGCGCCGCACACACACCACAACACACACACACACACACACACACACACACACACACACACACACACACACACACACACACACACACACACACACACACACATACACACACACACACACACACACACACACACACACACACACATATATATATATATATATAATATATATATATATATATATATATATATATATATATTATATATATATATATATATAAATCAACACTAAATAGTCTTATGAACATCACAGGCTCATTAATTAATAACATCCAATAAACAATGTTACTGCTGCAGCAAGTCTGTCTGGGAATCAGTGTGCTTGAAATTCTTGTTATTAATTACATTGCACTGTGGAAGTCTGCATTATGTACGTGTTAATTACAGCCCCAGACTCACTTTGTTTACATACATAGCATTTCATAACAGAGGATCAAGTTTATATATATGTTATCAATTTCTCTCCCTCTTTGGATGACAGTTAATTGTGTCTCTGTTGATGGTTTTTTTTTTTTTTTTTTTTTTTAATCTTATGTAGGATATATTGGTTATATCAATTGACAGATACAATATAGAAATACTGGAACTGTTTCATTTCTAATTCTCTTTATTACTATATGTTCATTCCTCTCGGTATTCAAGATCTTCATTTGATATACTATTCTCCGTTATATATCTCCGTTGGTATGACATAAGATATAATAAAATTTTACGAAATAAGAAACGAAAGATATTTCTGCGCAACAAGTCACACTTAAATCACCATAACAAAATATATCCATATGATCAGACTATCACTGATTAATGTTTTTTTTTCTATCTTATATTCATCCTTATTCATCTATTGAAATAAAACAAAGAGAGATATTACAGCACTCAAAAGACGCAAAGAACACGGTATCGACGCCACACAACTGTTATTCATCTCGTTAATACTCATCAGAGAGAGAGACATGTTGTGCACTATGGTCGTCGGAGGTATTTCTCATTTTCCTATTTCCAATTTTCCTATTAAAAAGATGCGGAGTGATTGCGATCAGTGATAATGTCTGAAAGCTTTTGAATATGTTAATTTAATTACAGTTCAGCTCTCAAAGAATAGGGGGAAAAAATCTGTTAGTAAGAAAATACGTTGATTGAATTATGTTTTTTTTCCTTCACTTGTCTCAAATGGTTTCTGTCTGTCTGTCTGTTTGTTTGTCTCTCTCTCTTTTTGGTAATCTGTCTGTCTGTCTGTCTGTCTCTCTCTCTCTCTCTCTCTCTCTCTCTCTCTCTCTCTCTCTCTCTCTCTCTCTCTCTCTCTCTCTCTCTCTCTCTCTCTCTCTCTCTCTCTCTCTCTCTCTCTCTCTCTCTCTCTCTCTCTCTCTCTCTCTCTCTCTCTCTCTCTCTCTCTCTCTCTCTCTCTCTCTCTCTTCCTCTCTCACATCATCATCATCGTCACTCTCCCCACGATACGCTGAAGATGATCATAATAAAAACAAAAATAACAATGACAGCAATAAATTCATAATGAATGTAGTGATATCAATTATACCCAGCAATAATGATAATCATAAAATCAATTTTTTGGGGGGTATGTTATTTTGTAACCATTATCGTTATTATTGCACCAATGATGTTCACATGCAGATGATAACTCAACATTGCCAAAAGTAAAAGGGCGCGATCAGCATTCATCAAACAGCTGATATTATAATCTTCATGTCCTGTTTCACGGCTCATGATATTAGCAAATTGGATTATTATTACTACCCACCCCTGAACCCCCCCCCCTCTCCCTTACCCCCTCCCCCCCTACCCTGGCTCTTCCTCCTACCCCCTTGGCTCCCCCTACCCCCCTGAACTCTTCCCCCTCCCCCCCTGGCCCTTCCCCCTCCCCCCTAACCCTTCCCACACCCCCCCCCCTGGGCCCTTCCCTACCCCCTGGCCCTTCCCCTACCCCCCTCCTGGCCCTTCCCCTAACCCCCTTGTTTATCTTTTTAGTATTACGATATATTTATTTTTTTCTTTTTTCTTTTTTTCTGCGTAGATGGAATTTGGTAATGATGGGACGAGGTAACGAGCGGCAAGAACCAATAATGGAATGTAGATAACTAGTTTAATTAGTTCATTATTGTGTGAGTTCGGTGTGTATTTCTCTTTTTTTCGAATGCTTTTGACACTTGGAGTGTGTGTTATTCCCCGCTTTTATGGTGTGTGTGTGGATTTTTGGGGAAGGATTGGAAAATGTGAGTGAAAATCATAACCGCTTCATGTGAAGTATTTTGGATATATATAATGTGTGTGTGTGTGTGTGTGTGTGTGTGTGTGTGTGTGTGTGTGGTGTGTGTGTGTGTGTGTGTTTGTGTTTGTG
>NW_020871694.1:82147-87147 GCF_003789085.1 Penaeus vannamei | reverse complement strand
CTTCTTCTCTCTCTCTCTTCTCTCTCTCTTCTCCTCTCTCTCTCTCTCTCTCTCTCTCTCTCTCTCTCTCTCTCTCTCTCTCTCTCTCTCTCTCTCTCTCTCTTCTCTTTCTTTCTCTTCTCTCTCTTTCTCTCTCTTCTCTCTCTCTTCTCTCTCTCTCTTCTCTCTCTCTCTCTCTCTCTCTCTGTCTCCCCTGCCTCGCCTCTCGGACTCGCCTCTCCTCCCCGCCTCGCCTCTCGGATTCGCTCACTCGCCTTCTCGGACTCGCCTCCTTCGCCTCCCGCTTCGCCTCTCGGACTCGCCTCGCCTCCCCGCCTCTTGGACTCGCCTCCCTGGCTCTCGACTCGCCTCGCCTCTGGATCGCCTCTCGGACTCGCCTTGCTCCCCGCCTCTTGGACTCGCCTCCCCTGCTCGGCCTCTCGGACTCGCCTCCCTCCTCGCCTCTCGGATTCGCCTCTCGACTCGCCTCTCGGACTCGCCTCTCGGACTCGCCTTCTCGGACTCCCCTCCTCTCGGACCGCCTCCCCGCCTCGCCTCTCGAACTCGGCCTCTCGGACTCGCCTCCCCGCCTCTCGGACTCGCCTCTCGCCTCTCCTTCTCGGACTGCTCCCCGCCTCTCGACTCGCTCTCCCCGCCTCTTCGGACTCTCGCTCTCTCGGACTCGCCTCTCTCGGACTCTTCGCCTCTTCGGACTCGCCTCCCCCGCCTCCTCTCGGACTCGCCTCCCCGCCTCCCGCCTCGCCTCTCGGACTCGCCTCCCCGCCTCTCGGGACTCGCCTCTCGGACTCGCCTCCCCGCCTCGCCTCGGACTCGCCTGCCTCGCCTCTCGGACTCGCCTCGCCTCGCTCGCCTCTCGACTCGCCTCCCCGCCTCTCGGACTCGCCTCTCGGACTCGCCTCCCGCCTCGCCTCCCCGCCTCCTCGGACTCGCCTCCCGCCTCTCGGACTCGCCTCTCGACTCTCGCTCTCCGCCTCGCCTCGCCTCTCGGACTCGCCTTCTCCTCTCTCGGACTCGCCTCCCCGCCTGCCTCTTGGACTCGCCTCTCCGCCTCGCCTCTCGGACTCGTCCTCCCGCCTCGCCTCTAGGACTCGCCTCCCCGCCTCGCCTCTCGGACTCGCCTCCCCGCCTCGCCTCTCGGACTCGCCTCCCCGCTCGCTTCTCGGACTTCCTCCCGCCTCTCGGACTCGCCTCTCCGCCTCGCCTCTCGGACTCGCCTCCCGCCTCCTCTCGGACTCGCCTCTCCCGCCTCTTCGCCTCTCGGACTCGCCTCTCGGACTCGCCTCCCGCCTCCTCTCGGACTTGCCTCCCGCCTCGTCTCTCGACTCGCCTCTCCGCCCTCGTCTCTCGGACTCGCCTCCCACCTCGCCTCTCGGACTCGCCTCTCGACTCGCCTCTCGGACTCGCCTCCCCGCCTCTCGGACTCGCCTCTCGGACTCGCCTCCCCGCCTCGCCTTCGGACTCGCCTCCCCGCCTCGCCTCTCGGACTCGCCTCTCCTCCGCCCTCGCCTCTCGGACTCGCCTCTCGACTCGCCTCGCCTCTCTCGGACTCGCCTCCCCGCCTGCCCTCTCGGACTCGCCTCCCCGCCTCGCTCTCTCGCCTTCCCGAACTCGCCTCCCCGCCTCGCCTCTCGGCTCGCCTCCCCCGCCTCGCCTCTCGGACCTCCCGCCTCGCCTCTCGACTCGACTCGCCTCCCGCCTCGCCTCTCGGACTCGCCTCTCGCCTCGCCTCCCGCCTCGCCTCTCGGACTCGCCTCCTCCCTCGCCTCTCGGACTCGCCTCCCGCCTCGCCTCTCGGACTCGCCTCCCCTCCTCGCCTCGTCCCTCGCTCTCGGACTCGCCTCGCCTCTCGGACTTCGCCTCCCGCCTCCCTCGCCATCGCCTCTCGGACTCGCCTCCCCGCCTCGGCTCTCTCGACTCGCCTCCCGCCTCGCCTTCGACTTCGCCTCCCGGCCTCGCCTCTCGGACTCGCCTCTCGGACTCGCCTCCCCGCCCTCGCCTCTCGGATCTCGCCTCCCGCCTCGCCTACTTCGCCTCCCCGCCTCGCCTCTCGGACTCGCCTCCCCGCCTCGCCTCTCGGACTCGCGCCTCTCTCGGACTCGCTCCCGCCTGCCTCTCGGACTCGCCTCCCCGCTTCGCCTCTCGGACTCGCCTCTCGGACTCGCCTCTCCGCCTCGCTTCTCGGGCCTCTCGGACTCGCCTCCCCGCCTCGCCTCTCTTCGGACTCGCCTCCCGGCCTCGCCTCTTCGATCCCCGCCTCCTCCCTCTCGCCTCCCGCCTCTCGGACTCGCCTCCCCGGCCTTCCCTCGCCTCCCGCCTCGCCTCTCGCCTCGCCTCCCCGCCTCGCCTCTCGGACTCGCCTCCCCGCCTCGCCTCTCGGACTCGCCTCCCCGCCTCGCCTCTCGGCTCGCTCCCCGCTCTCGGACTCGCCTCCCCGCCTCGCCTCTCGGACTCGCCTCTCGGACTCGCCTCTCGGACTCGCCTCTCGCTCTCGCTCGCCTCGCCTCTCGGACTCGCCTCCCCCTCGCCTCTCGGACTCCTCTCGGACTCGCCTCCCGCCTCGCCTCTCGGACTCGCCTCTCGGACTCGCCTCCCGCCTCGCCTCTCGGACTCGCCTCCCCTCGCCTCCCCGCCTCGCTCTCGGACTCGCCTCCCCGCCTCGCCTCTCGGACTCGCCTCCCCGCCTCGCCTCGCCTCGCCTCTCGGACTCGCCTCCCGCCTCGCCTCTCCGACTCGCCTTCCGCCTCTCTCGACCGCCTCCCGCCTCGCCTCCCCGTCTCGCCTCTCGGACTCGCCTCCCCGCAACGCCTCTCGACTCGCCTCCCCGCCTCGCCTCTCGCACTCGCCTCCCGCAACGCCTCTCGGACTCGCCTCCCCGCCTCGCCTCGGACTCGCCTCCTCGCCTCTCGGACTCGCCTCCGCCTCGCTATCCCTCGCCTCTCGGACTCGCCTCTCGGACTCGCCTCCCCGCCTCGCCTCTCTCGCCTCTCGGACTCGCCTCCCCGCAACGCCTCTCGGACTCGCCTCCCCGCCTCGCCTCTCGCTCGCCTCTCGGACTCGCCTCCCGCCTCGCCTCTCGGACTCGCCTCTCCGCTCTCGCCTCTCGGACTCGCCTCCCCGCCTTCCCCGCCTCGCCTCCCCGCCTCCCCGCCTCGCCTCCCTGCCTCGCCTCCTCGCCTTGCCTCTCGGACTCGCCTCTCGGACTCGCCTCCCCGCCTCGCCTCTCGGACTCGCCTCCCCGCCTGCCCTCTCGGACTCGCCTCGCCTCCTCGCCTCTCGGACTCGCCTCCCCGCCTCCCCGCCTCTCGGCTCGCCTTCGGGACTCGCCTCGCCCTCGGACTCGCCTCCTCGCCTCTCGGACTCGCCTCGGGAGGTCGCATCACTCGAAAGCTTCCCTCGGTGCTCGGGGGGTGGGGGGTGGGGAGGGGAGGGGTGGGGAGGGGTGGGGGGGAGGTGTCGCATTCCCTCCTCGTTTCCTCTCTTTGTCTGTTTGTCTATTTATAGCGCGAGGTTGGTCGGGTTGTCTGTCTGTCTGTCGGCTTCGTTGTCTCTGTCGTCTCTGTTGCTTTCTTTGTCTTTGTTTGTCTGTGTAACGCTCTTTGGTTGACCGTTTATTCCTGTATTTTTCTATCTATTTGTCTATTGATAGATAGATGAATAGATTGATGAATAGATAGATAGATGAATAGATAAATGAGTAGATAGATAGATGAATAGATAAATGAGTAGATAGATAGATGAATAGATAAATGAGTAGATAGATAGATGAATAGATAAATGAGTAGATAGATAGATATATATAAATGACAAATATATATATAGGGAGAGAGATCTACAGATAGACATAGAAATAGGCATAGACATATAAAAAAGGAAGAAATATATTACTTTCACTCTCTCTTTGACGGTCTCTCTCTCTCTCTCTCTCTCTCTCTCTCTCTTCTCTATCTCTCTCTCTCATCTCTCTCTCTCTCTCTCTCTCTCTCTCTCTCTCTCTCGTCTCTCTCTCTCTCTCTTCTCTCTCTCTCTCTCTCTCTCTCTCCCTCTCTTTTCTCTCTTTCTCTCTCTCGTCTCTCTCTCTCTCTCTTCTCTCTCTTCTCCTCTCTCTCTCTTCCTCTCTCTCTTCTCCTCTCTCTCTCTCTCTACTCTCTCTTCTCTCTCTTCTCTCTCTTTCTCTCTCTCTCTCTCTCTCTCTCTCTCTCTCTCTCTCTCTCTCTCTCTCTCTCTCTCTCTCTCTCTCTCTCTCTCTCTCTCTATCTCTTTTCTCTCTCTCTCTCTTCTCTCTCTCTCTCTCTCTTTCCTCTCTCTCTCTCTCTCTTCTCTCTTCTCTCTCTCTTCTCTCTCTCTCTCTCTCTCTCTCCCTCTCCCTCTCTCCCTCTTCTTCTCTCTCTCTCTCTCTCTTCTCCCTCTCTCTCTTTCTCTTCCTCCCTCATCTCTCTCTTCTTATCTCCCTCTTCTCCCTCCCTCCCCCAATCTCCCCCTCTCTCTCTCTCTCCTATTTCTCCATTCTCTCTCACCTCTCTCTCTTCCCGCTCTTCCCTTCTATCTCATCTTTCATCCACCTCAGCCCCCACCCCCCCTCTCTCCTCTCCTCCCTCTCTCGTCGTCTATCGCACGCCCCCCCACATCTCTCTCGTCTCGTCTCCACGTTCAGTATCTCTCTCTCCGAACCCCCAACCCCATTCCTTCACCCCTACACCTACTCTATCTATCAACTCCCTCTCTAACCCTCTCCCAATCACTATCTCTACCGTTCCCTCCCTCTCTCACTCTCGCTCTTCCCTTGGCTCCTCGGGTTTTCTGTGTGTCGCAACATATTAAGACCGCTCTTAGATTCCCACGCTGAGAGCAGTCACGTAGAATACACAAGGCTTTTTTTCTCAAGCAAGTATGGTGAAATGATATCCGTAATCACAGTTGTGGAGGATCTACTGCGACTCGGGGTCAGTTATTTGTACAAAACATTTTACAATGTTTATTATTATATCGTATACATATACATA
>NW_020871694.1:67500-70917 GCF_003789085.1 Penaeus vannamei | reverse complement strand
ATTTCTTGGGGAAAGGCAGATGAGTGATAACTCTAATTAGGGAGAAAAATAAATGGAAATATTAATACGAGTGTCTTTGTTGTTGTTAGTTTCGTACCACAGCTGTTTTTGTGTTTGTTTGTTTGTTTCTATGTTATTTCGATGCTTTGTGTTTGTTTGTTTGTTTGATTCTATGTTATTCGATGCTTTGTGTTTGTTTGTTCTATGTTATTTCGATGCTTTGTGTTTGTTTGTTTGTTTCTATGTTATTTCGATGCTTTGTGTGTTTGTTTGTTTGTTCTATGTTATTTCGATGCTTTGTTTGTTTGTTTGTTTCTATGTTATTTTGCTCCTTTGTGTGTTTGTTTGTTTGTTTCTATGTTATTTCAATGCTTTGTGTTGGTTTAATTTAAGTTATTGTTATTTTAAAAATCTGTAAATTAAAAGTGATTTTATCGTCTATGTCTTATCAAAATTTGAACTTTGTTTTCATCATTATATGTCTCATTATCATCTATTACTGTTGCTGTTACTTTTATACAGCACTTAACGTACTATCACACAAGCACTTTTTCTTTTTTGTCAGTTTTTTTTCCTCATAAAAAGTCAAATATTTGAGGCGCAACGTCACGCGGGTTGAAAAAGCAATCGTGTCAGTCACGCGAAACGACGATATCATTGTACTTTTTCCTTTTCAGTTTATTCTCTGTTTATCCGCCGCCATCTTTGATATCCCAGAGGTAACGATTCTGAGGAATACTATCGATGAGAAATTCCTCATAAGGTACGGACGTGCAAAAAAAAAAAAAAAAAAAAAAAAATAGGCACGCAAAGACAAAATATGCGCAGCTTTAAAGCGACTTCCAAAACGGCGAGGAGAGATGATAAAAAAAATGATAAAAAAAAATTAATGTCCAGACGGGAAAATTAGCAATTTACATGATATCAAAATTGGAGAGGAATGGCGCGCACTGCTCTCACGAATGTAAACAATCTTGCGAGCACTTAAAACAATTTTTTATCCATTTCAGTAAATAACAAATTTCATATCTACTAATCTATTGTTTTGAAATATATATACCAGATTTATTTTCATATTCTTTATGCTACAATTAATTTCATATGACTTAAATGCAAACATTCTCGATTATAGCTCTTGATTTGACTATGCTTGGCTGAAAAAAGTTGACGGAAAGTGCTAGTGTGACAGCCTCTTTAATGATCATTAATTATTTTCTTACTATTCTGATTGCACTAATAATGATGGCATGAATGATTACCATCATCATTATAACGTTATGAAGATAAATGAAAATAAAAAATATATTACTGTAAGGGATATTGCAGCTAGAAAACAATGCTTGAAATCTGTCTGTTTTGTATGATTATGATAATGAGGATGTAAATAATAAATATACATAACTATGCCTGTGTTATTTTTTCAAATTTTATATATTATGAAAACAAATGAAAATTGAGACTGTGATATTGGTGTCCCAGTGCATTTAGAACTAACAACAATAAATCACAATAAAAAAACACAACCAAAGTCCACACAATAACAAACCACCTTCAAAAGAAACCAAAACACCCAAGCATAAAAGCCAAACCCAGGACACAAACCACGCAATCAAACGACAAATACGAACAAACAAATTCAGAACAGTACTCCGATACCTCAACACGTTCCCTACATGAATTCCCAGCTGTTCACACGCAAATCACATTCAATGAACCGATCGGAAATGTCGACTTAATAGCGATGTGGCTCGACATAATGCCATACCACAAAATTACACTTAAACTCCTCAATTTAGTGCTTTAATACCACTACCCAGCAGCATAGTTTATTACGAAATGTACTATCAGTCTACACCCGTTCTCGTAGGGATATTTAGGTATTTATATGCGACTTATCGGTTTATCGTAATAAACAATAAACAGCGTGTGATGACGACCTCCCGTAATGAGAAAGCGGGGACCCAGACCTCGCGTTCTAATGAGGTGAGGGATGAGGTAATGAGGTCACGCCAACGTTGAAAGGGAGTGATGACCTCATAGCTTAATCTTGGCGAAACAATTAACTCGATTTTATGGCGGTGACTTTTTGGGAGCTTGGGAGGCGGGGGAGGGAGAGGGGGGAGGCAGGGAGAGGGGGAAGGAGAAAGGGATGAGGGAGAGGGGAAAGGGAGGAGGGAGAGGAGGAGGGGAAAGGGAGGAGGGAGAGGGGAGGGAAAGGGAGGAGGAGAGACAGGGTGGGGAAAGGGAGGAGGGAGAGGGGGGAAAGGGAGGGACGGAGAGGGGGAAGCAGAGAGGGAGGAGAAACGGAGAAAAAGAGAGGAGGGAGAAGGGAAAGGATGGAAGTGGAGAGGGAATAAGAGGGAGACAGAGAAAGGAGAGGCAAGGAAAGGAAAGGGAAGAAGACTGGAAAGGGTAAGAAGGAGAGGGAGGGAGGAAGAGGGTGTATGAAAGAGAGGGAGAAAGAAAAAGGCAGCAGAATGGAGGGGCAAAAAAGGAAAGGAAGGGATAGAGGAGGTAGAGAAGATTGAGGTAAGGAAAGAGAAGGCGAGAAGGAGACTGGATAACCAGGAAGAAAAAAATGAGGGCAAGAGGAAGGGAGGAGGTACACAAGGATGAAGCAAGGGAGGAGAGAAGGAGTTAGGAGAAAAGGGAAATATATCGAGGGAAGTAGAGTGAGGAGGAAGGAGAAGGGGAAGAATTTAGCAATTTGTGTCGCTAAGATCGATGGATCTAATATGCATCGCTTGTTTTTTTTTTTTTTTTTCTTCGCTTAGTACTCTGGAACAATAAAGAGAGGTTTTTATATCTCTCTGTCTTCGTCTGTCTGTTTGTCTCCCCCTCTCTCTCTTTCTTCTCTCTCTCTCTCTCTCTCTCTCCTCTCTCTCTCTCTCTCTCTCTTCTCTCTCTCTCTCTCTCTCTCTCTCTCTCTCTCTCTCTCTCTCTCTCTCTCTCTCTCTCTCTCTCTCTCTTCTCTCTCTCTCTCTCTCTCTTCTCTCTCTCTCTCTCCATCTTCCTCTTCTCCTCCTCTCTCTCTCTCTCTCTCTCTCTCTCTCTCTCTCTCTCTCTCTCTCTCTCTCTCTCTCTCTCTCTCTCTCTCCATCTCTCTCCTCTCGCTCTCCTCTCTCTCTCTCCCTCTCTCCCTCTCCCTCTCCCTCTGCTCCCTCTCCCTCTCTCTCTCTCTCTCTCTTCTCTCTCTCTCTCTCTCTCTCTCTCTCTCTCTCTCTCTCTCTCTCTCTCCTCTCTCTCCTCTCCCTCTCTCTCGTCTCTCTCTCTCTCTCTCGCCCGCCGAAAGTTTGAAAGCTCATACATATACTTAAGAACAAATTTTGTATGGAATTCTTTAACAAACTTTTACCCTTTGCGATAATGATAACTGACATTATCACTTTCACCTTTAAGATCTAGATGAAATACTAA
>NW_020871694.1:47500-52500 GCF_003789085.1 Penaeus vannamei | reverse complement strand
ATAATAAATAAATAAATAAAAATAAGTAAATAAACCCCATGTGCTTATAAAAAAATAATAATAATAATAAAAAAATAATAAATAAACCCCATAAATAATAATAAAATAATAATAAAAATAAGTAAATAAACCCCATGTGCTTATAGAAAAAAATAATAATATTAAATATAAAAAAAAGTAAAATAAACCCCATGTGCTTATAAAAAAAAAATAATAATATTAAATAAATAAATAAAAATAAGTAAATAAACCCCACGTGCTTATAAAAAATAAAAAAAATAAAAAAGTAAATAAACCCATGTGCTTATAAAAAAAAATAATATAATAAATAAATAAATAAAATAAGTAAATAAACCCCATGTGCTTATAAAAAAATAATAATAATAAAAAAAAAAGTAAATAAACCCCATGTGCTTATAAAAAAAAAATAATAATAAATAATAATAAAAATAAGTAAATAAACCCCATGTGCTTATAAAAAAATGATAATAATATTAAATAAATAAATAAAAATAAGTAAATAAACCCCATGTGCTTATAAAAATAATAATAATAATAATAAATAAATAAATAACCCCATGTGCTTATAAAAAAAGTAAATAATAAAAAAATAAATAAATAAATAAATAAATAAAAATAAGTAAATAAACCCCATGTGCTTATAAAATAATAATAAATAAATAAAAATAAGTAAATAAACCCCATGTGCTTATAAAAAAATAAACCCATATAAAAAAAAAATAAAAAAAAATAAATAAATAAATAAAAATTAAATAAACCCCATGTGCTTATAAAAAAAGTAAATAAACCCCATGATAAAAAAAGTAAATAAACCCCATGTGCTTATAAAAAAATAAATAAATAAATAAATAAATAAAATAAGTAAATAAACCCCATATAAAATATAATAAACCCCAATAAAAAAAGTAAATAAACCCCATGTGCTTATAAAAAAAAGTAAATAAACCCCATGTGCTTATAGAAAATAAAAAATAAATAAAAAATAAGTAAATAAACCCCATGTGCTTATAAAATAATAATAATAATAAAAATAAGTAAATAAACCCCATCTTATAAAAAAATAAAAAATAATAATAAGTAAATAAACCCCATGTGCTTATAAAAAAATAATAAATATAAATAAAAAGAAGTAAATAAAACCCCATGTGCCCCCATGTGCTTATAAAAAAATAAAAAAAATAATAATAAGTAAATAAACCCCATGTGCTTATACCCATGTGCTTATATATATATATATATATATATATCTGACGCCATGAAACCTCGAGTTACAACTGATCTAGTCTTCCCTATGTACCTTTACCCTTCATTCTCTCTCTCCCTCTCTTGCCCTCTACCTATCTGTTTATATCTATCCCTTCTCTTTTTCTCTTCTTTTCTTGGACTAAGTCTAAAACCGGAGAAAACTGTTTTTATATATTTTTTTGGATAATTTATTTGTTTATGTGTTTGTATATATGTATAGGTATTTTGTGTGTTTATTTATATATCTATCTTAATTAGAAAAGTCTTTTATTTATGGGTTTATTAATCTATTATCTGTTTATTTGTATATTTCAGTTATCGATTTATGGATAATTTGTGTTAATTTATCAATAAGTTTTTGATTTTTCTATTCATTTTGTTTATCCATTTTTTTTTCATTATTCATTTAGCAGTTTATTATCAAGATGAAGAAGTGTTTATCAAATTAGCGATGATTGATGACAAGTTGATAAGTTGATATATCGAAAGGTTGACATATCAAAAGGTTGATAGATTGAATGGGTGAAGAGAAATAGAGAGGAGAAAGAAAAAAGAAAAAAAAAGTTTAGCGGCAATTGCACTAAATATATCTTAAGAATTATTTACATTTATTTCTTTATAAGACATATTTGGCGGCCATTCCACTAAATATTTCCTAAAAATTATTTACATTTATTTCTTATTATTCTGTTTCCTTCTTTATTGAGTGATTGTGATTGCCATGAATTTTCGGAATAAAAAAAGAATATTGTCTTAGCCTTTCCTTTTGTACATCATACCTGCGTAGATTATATTTATAAACTCGTGCCAAGTACGCAGTCTGTTTGTATAAAAGATTCAGAGAGAATGCATATACAACATTGTTACGTTTATTTAAAATTTTAGTATCTCTTCTAATTAACTCGTATTGAAATTTCCTTATCAGTGAGAAATTGAGTATCTATCTAATCTTGCGTGTATATGGATATATATACTTATATATATACATATGTTTATATGTACGTATATATAAATATATATATCTGTATCTGTGTGTATATATATATATGTGTGTGTCTGTGTGCCTGTGTATATATATGTATATGTACACACATACATTGTTTTTTCTTATGTGATGATTTTCTTAAATATGAAAAAACTTGTATCATATTCAGCTCCTTTTTACAGAATACCCGAATTTATAGGCAAAAAATCCCTCCAGGTATGCAGTCGGTTTATATTAAACTTTCGGAGAATTCACTGAAATGTCTGTCTTCTGGTGATATCGAGAAATTTTGAAGAAATTCTTTCCATTTGCATTCGTTTGATTTGTTGTTAACAAGATGTGAAGCGTTTTGTCATGTCTTGAAGTGTTCAGTCGGAAGTTACGGAAAACTGTCGTCTCATTCTAGGAAGTACAAGCTTTTTTAATATCTAACCTGCATCTCTCTACACGCATGCGTATATAATTTCTATCTCCTTTTTTTTATAAATCTTTTATAAGTTTTCACCGTTTTATATATCTTTTAAACTTTTTTTTATCGAGGCTTTTCGTATTCTTGTTATTCTTCCACTCCTCTTACTTCCTTTCTTCTTCGTTATATTCTTTTACTTTTTCTTTTCCATCTCCACCTCTTCCTCCCTTTTTGTTTATTTATTTATCTACGATATCAGCTTATACTCCTTCCCTCCTCCTTCATCATTCATTCACCCTTCCATTCTTACTTTCTCTTTCTCACCTCCTCCAAATATCCCTCGAGTTTAAAATCTTAAAAGAAAAAAGAAAAGAAAAGAAAAAAATATCGCTACTCAATTCCTTGAAAGAAATTGCCAGTGAAAGTCCATTAATTAATCTCAATTTGCTTCTACGTTGAAATCCTTAATGCTTTAGCTGGAAGAAGAGATAAAGAAAAACAAAACAAAACGAAAAGACAAAAGAAAACAAAGAAAAAAACAAGAGGAAGAAAATGGGAATTGAATTATAAATTCTTCAATTGATTCAAATACTTCTTTACGATTAGCGAAAGGGTGAAGGGAAACAGAGAGAAAGATATACCAAACAATATAATAAGCGTATTTACTGGACATTGCATTATATATACTATACCTATTCACACAATCTTTTCAATTGTTCTTATTTTACTTATTTATTTATTAAGTATAAGGTACAATTTTTGGAATACTAAAAACATACAAACTCATTCACCTTCCCTATTACACACCATAATTACATGGAATACGTTTAAAAACTCGCGAGAGGTACGCAGTCCCCTTATATATAGAATTCAGGGACTATAATTTATTTATTAGATTTTTGTCATTTAAAAAATTTTTGAAATGTTTTAAAATGTTTCATTTATACAAATCTTATTAGCAATAAAGTTTAAATCTCATAATTGTGTCTAATGGGTAAAAAAAAAAAGAGAGAATTGGTTTTGTTCAAGTGAAGAGAAAGAGAGAATTGGTTCTGTTCAAGTGAAGAGAAAGAGAGAATTGGTTCTGTTCAAGTGAAGAGAAAGAGAGAATTGGTTCTGTTTTAATTGAGTTGCCTGTGGGAAATAGATGTCGTGTTTCCTCTGTTATGCATGTTTTATTGTGTGTTTTGTTATGCATTTTGCCATATTTTCATAAACGATTTTCTCATTACTTGTGTCGGATTTTCCTTCGTATTTATTTTCTTCTCTCTCTCTATCTCTGTTTGTGTTTCTCTCTCTCTCTCTCTCTCTCTCTCTCTTTTTTTTTTTTTTGATGAAACTGAGATAGTTAAAGAAAAAAATCCAGTGTTGCAGGATTAGGAGTTTCGTCCTACTCGGAACGTAATGGTTTATTGTCTTTGTCCTTTTTTTTTTTATCTATTAATTGATTCTGTTCTTTATCAAGTCATTCTTCCTCTTCTCTTCCTTTCTTTCCTTCTTCAAGGTGTTCTCTTGTTTCCTCTTCTTCAACGTCTTCTCTTCCCCTTTTGGTATTTCACGACTTATCCATTTTCTTTCTTCTCTTTTATATCCTCTTCCATATCATCTTATCCTCCCTCCTTGCTCCCTCATTCATGTCTTCTCCCTTCTATTCTTCATCAATTTCCCTCGAATTTAAACACGACCTAAAAATGGAAAGAAAAAAAAATCTCGTGGCTGAATTTCTTGAAATAAATCACCGAGAGAATAAATTAATCTCGTAAATTTATTTTTGCACTGAATTCCTTTATGGTTTTCGAAATGGGGGCTTGGAAAAGAGGATATAAAGTAAAAAAAAAAAAAAAAAAAAAGGAAGAGATTCATACAAATTTCATATGTACTTTTTTCTTACATTTTTTTTCTTTTCTTTTCTTTTCTTTCCTTTGTCTATCCTTGTTTCTTTTCAAGTAATGGAGATTGACCTGACACTGAGGTAAGAATTTCTGGAAAATATAGAAAAAGCTTTTGTACTTTACATTCTCTTTCCTTTTTGTATACTATACCTGCATGTGAAATACTCATACACTTGCGCAAAGTACGCAGTCTCTTTGTATGTAAGCTTCAGAGAAAATGTATTTTCAGATAAACGAAATTCAATTAATTTTTTAAACTGATCTATATTTAAAATTATTTCAATCCTCCCCAAAGTGTAAAGTGAGGGTTCTTCTATTCTTGTGGCAATAAGATTTTAAATGCAAAACTACGTCGTATCATTCCAGGAAGAACAAAAATGTTGAACATCTCGCCATCACTTCCCCACACCCATACATATATATAATTTTCCTCTCCGTCGAAAACTGA
>NW_020871694.1:32500-42500 GCF_003789085.1 Penaeus vannamei | reverse complement strand
CTCTTTCTCTGTATATATGTATGTGTATGTTTACGTATGTGTGTAAAACACATTTTCCCAGGACTGCCATCCGGTCCTGCTCCCTGGATTTTCAAACGCTGCAGCTTAAGGCCTCTAGATATTTGTGAGAGACTTAGGTTTAGGATGAAGCTGTGCAATTTCCTCTTTCCTTTTCGAGGACAATTTTTTATTGGATTTCGCTGTTGTCGGAAAATTGTAGCAACAATAAATAAATAATAATATATATATATATATATATATATATATATATATATAGAGAGAGAGAGAGAGAGAGAGAGAGAGAGAGAGAGAGAGAGAGAGATGAGAGAGAGAGAGAGAGATGGATAGATGATACATACATACATACATAGATGGATAGATAGGAAGACAGATATTTAGATAGATAGACAGACAGATAAATAGACAAATGGTAGATAAAGAAATGGATTTTTTTACTTGTTATATTTATTGTTGTTGTGGTTGGTATGGGTATTTTCATAATTGTTAAAATTATTATTATTATTATCAATCACCATCATTAATATGTCTATCATTAACATTCTTATTATCATCATGATTATTGTTATCATTTCTATTTTCATTATTATTATGATTATTATTAGCACTAGTTATTTTCATTATCATTGTCATTATCATGATTATTACTATCATTATTCCATCATTATATTATTACTTTGTTATCATAATCATTATTATCATTATCATCATCAGCTCATTATCATTATCAGCATCATTATATCCTTATTATTAATATTTTTATCATTCTTATCATTGTCATTATCATTATTATAATTATTATCATCATTAATATCATCATCATATTTTATCATTATCATGGTCATTATCATTATTATTATCATCAATAATATAATTATCATAATTTATATCATTATTATCATTATTTTTATCATCGATAATATCATCATTATCAAAATCAGGACTTTTACTGTCAAAATCTTCTCTGGCAATATGACAAGCAAAAAGAGCCTCCTGGCAGTGCTTTGTCACTACAATAAACACACCAGTATCACAGTTTTGGTTCACTATTAATATAATATGAAAAAGAAGAAATACATCTTTCAGAATGTAAGACACTATTTACAAGGGAAAAAAATATATATATATTCACCATTCATTTTATTCACCGCGAGACATTGCTAATGGACTCACCAGGCAGTTCTCACGTACAAGCTACTCAGAAAGTTACTTACATTCCTGACCACCAAGGAAGCGGGTGGGCTGTAACCTGTACACGTTGCCACAGGAGATGACTTGGATTGCAAACCAGATCTAACAATGGATGAGCTTGTCCTAGAAGCCTGTAGAGGAACGTCCTCAGGCCCTGATGAGATATGAGGTGATAGAGCATCTTAATCATGACGCTGTGATTAAATTGTTGGAAGTGTACAGTGAAATTTGGAAAAGCCAGATTTTTCCAAACTCAAGGCACTTCACCAAATATTTTTTTTCTTTTTTTTAA
Organism: Penaeus vannamei; assembly: GCF_003789085.1. Lineage (NCBI taxonomy): Eukaryota > Metazoa > Arthropoda > Malacostraca > Decapoda > Penaeidae > Penaeus > Penaeus vannamei. The sequence goes on along the minus strand of NW_020871694.1, from coordinate 40,999 downwards.
TAATAAAAATATGATGAGATATGAGGTGATAGAGCATCTTAATCGTGAAGCTGTGATTAAGTTGTTGGAAGTGTACAGTGAAATTTGGAAAAGCCAGATTTTTCCAAACTCAAGGCACTTCACCAAATAATATTTTTAAAAAATGATAAAAATATGATGAGATATGAGGTGATAGAGCATCTTAATCGTGACGCTGTGATTAAGTTGGTTGGAAGTGTACAGTGAAATTTGGAAAAGCAGATTTGTCCAAACTCAAGGCACTTCACCAAAATAATATATATATTTTTTTAATAATAAAAATATGATGAGATATGAGGTGATAGAGCATCTTAATCGTGACGCTGTGATTAAGTTGGTTGGAAGTGTACAGTGAAATTTGGAGAAAGATTTTTCCAAACTCAAGGCACTTCACCAAATAATATATATATATTTTTAAAAAATGATAAAAATATAGGTTTAACAAAAGTAAAAATTATGAGAAAGAGGAAGGAGGGAAGAGAGGAACGGGGGAAGGGAGGAAGACATTCCTATTTTGAAGGGAAGAGGAAATCCCAGATTCGACGTCACCTTTCCTCCAAATTCCTTTGACAGGTTGCAGAGTCATGGAACATATTGTTAACAGAAGGCTATTGGATTTTCTAAATACCGGAAGTTTATTGGTTGACGAGCAGTGCTGTTTCCTAAGAGGATTCCAACTCTTGATCAGCTAATAAAACTGGAAAGAGTTTTTTGCCAAAAAGCTTTTTTTTTCCAGTATTTTTAGATACAGAAAATACCTGTGACACGACTTGGCGATATGGCTTAATCAGAAAACTGTGTTTTTGGATTACATGGAAACTTAAATTGTTACATTCAGACAAGACGTTTGCTGTTCAAATTGTTCTCTGATAATGTGACTTTTTTCTGACATTTTTTCCAGGCAAACGGAGTCCCACAAGGAAGTGTCTTGTCACCAACATTACTTCTTATGTATGATCCAGAAAATTTTACCAACTCCTTCTTGTAATCTTAAATACTGTACGCTGATGATTGTGATCCATGAAATTTTACGAACTTCCCCTTTGGAATTTTAAATGCTATACGCTGATGATTGTGCATTATGGCATTCCAGCAGAATTCTCGGCAAATCGCATCCAACTGACACTGGATACGATTCATAACTGAGCTTCCACACACACACACACACGCGCGCGCAACACAAAATGAACTGCTGGGTAATATCCTTCGTCAGCTACCCAATGCCAACAAATCAATCAAGCTAACAAGGGTACCAGGTCACTCTGGTATCCATGGCAATGAGCAGGCTGACAAATTAGCCGGGTCAGCTGTGACCTTGACCTTAGCATAGTCCTTAAAAGCCTCAGGTGTTTCTTTTTATATTATTTCATCTATTATTATTATTGTTATTATTTATTATATTTATTAATCTGTGGCAAAGCTAGTGAACCAACCTTTATATTAAGTACACGCACAATACAGTAAAAAATGGGACACAGCCTACTGTTAAATAAGAAGGGAGGGGAGGTCGTCTAAGGGACAACGCTAATGAATACACACCTCACTCCCAAAATGATTATATAATAATAATAATAATAATAATAATAATAATAATGAATCTACCGTTATACCTCCATTGCACACTCAACCTAAAAATAAATCAGATATTAACTTGACATCGATCCAATAACACAAACAATAATAGAATAATAATAAATAAAAATGAATAAATAAAAATCTTAATTGAAAACCCTTTCACTCTAACAAACGTATTAGCAAATAATGAAAGGGTCATCAGTAAAGTGGTCACATTTCTAAGGGAGACGAAGCCTTGTGACCTTATCTGAATTAAAACCAAGACAGGGGTCAATCGACTTAATGACCTTGGACACATGCCACTGGTTCGTAGCCAAGAAATCCGACAAAAGCGTAAGTGCCCCTCACGTCTTTCTTTTTCGCTCTCTCTCTCTCTCTCGCTCTCGCTCTCGCCTCTCGCTCTCGCTCTCTCGCTCTCTCGCTCTCTCTCCCTCTCGTGCACTAGAAGTAAAAAAATATCAATTCAAATCTCCCTCCCTCCCTCCCCTCCCTCTCTCCCCTCTCTCTCTCTCTCCTCTCTCTCTCTCTCTCTCTCTCTCTCTCTCTCTCTCTCTCTCTCTCTCTCTCTCTCTCTCTCTCTCTCTCTCTCTGAAACTGTAATATTTTTATGGTAAGTTATTAACATCGATAATTATTATCATTATTAAACCCATGGTTATGTTCTCATCAAAACCCTAATTATATGATTATTATATTGTCATTAAAAAATGAATTACAGTAATAAAAGATAAATTAACTGAAATGAATCTCTTCGATAATTAAGTTTCAAAGATAAACAGCTGAGATAAGTAGGACTAATTATTAATTCTTGATTAACAATTACACTATAAATTTAGGTCTTAATTCTTGGGTCTTTCATTGTTATTGTATGTAGATCGTCTTTCCTTTGTCCTTGATAACTTGAGATTTTAAGGAACATGGAGAGGTTTATTTTGTTTTATTTGTTTATTTCAACGTTATTTTATTATTGTCGTTGTTATTTTTGCAGTTTTTCCTCTTTTGTTGTCTTTGTTTTTGGATTTATGGATTTGGGAAAGTCGACATCGATGCCTTTCTCTTCTCTCTCTCTCTCTCTTTCTCTCTCTCTCTCTTCGCGATCTCTCTCTCAATTTTTTCATTTTTTTAATGGTGCTGAAAACTGCCTTTATATTATTTTCCTTGGCTTCTTCTCATAAAAAAATCTGATCTTTTGATTCATGGCAAATGAGTTGTGCTAATATCTTCATTTTTTATATTTTTTTGTTTTGATCAGCCTTTCCATTGTCTGTTTTTTTTCTCTCTCTCTCTCTTTCTTGTTTTTTTTTTTTTTTTTTATTGGGGGAGGGTCAGCCTTTCCGTTGTGGATTCGTCAGTTTTTTTTTTTTTTTTTTTTTTTTTTTTTTTTTTTTTTTTTCAATATTGCTTTCGATAAAATGGGACCTGAGAAATTCCTGAAATAACTACGATGAGGCAACTCCTGAAACCTTCGTCCTGAAAGATTGTTTCCGAGAGATTCCTGAAATTGCACAGATAAGCTTGGCTTTGAAGTCTTCATGAAACTGAGACGATAAGACAGGTCCTGAAACTATCTTTCTGAAACTACCGCGAGAGAGAGCTTGATGCCTCTCTTTCCTGAATCATTTTTTGTCTCTGTCTTTCAGTTTGTCTGTCGTCTCTTCTCTCTTTCGTTCTCTCGTTCGCTCTCTTTTTCTCTCTCTCCCCCTCCCTCCACCTCTCTCTCTCTCTCTCTTTCTCTGTCTGCCTCTGTATCTCTCTCTTCTCAATTGACCTGTGGGTCTTTTCTCCTTCATGTTCTTTTCATCTCTCTTTATCAGCTTTTAGTTTAATTTTCTCTTTTCTTCGGTTTCTTAGTTGAATCATTACCCGGCTTATTTATGTCTGTCGATTTATTAGTTCTATTCATTCTTTTATCCATGATTGTCGATATTTTCATTATTTCGTATTTACTTTACTAATTTGCTTCTCTAGATTTCGACTGATGTTTCTCTTCATTTTAGAAAACGTGGACTAGAGTATGGGGTAATTTAATCAACAGCACATAGCTTAATTATGCCGTCTCTACTGCAAGTCATGTCCAATTTTCGTCTCCCTTTTTCAGGAAGTCATTTCGACTCCGGTAATGTAACGGCGTTTGGGTGAAGTAGTTCTGTGGAGGTTTCGTCTACTCATTAGCTTCCCTCTCTGTATGGCTGTCTCTCTTTCTGTCCTTCTCTCCCCTCAATTCCATCCTCCTTCCTTCCTGTCCCACCCTTCCCTCCTTCCACCACCCAACCTCCTTCCCTAATACCCCTCCACCTTCCTCCCTAATACCCTCTACCCTCCTTCCCTAACTCCCTTCCACCCACCTTTTCTCCTTCCCTAACCCTATCTCCCTCCCTCCATCCCCTTCCACCCACTTTCCTCTTCCACTCCTTCCTACCACCCACCCTCTTTTCTAATCCCCTCCCTCCATCCTCTCCGTCCCCTTTCTAACACCCACTACCCACCCACCCTCCTGTTCCTTCCTTCCTACCCGCCACCCTCCTTCTACCCCCCACCCTCCTTCCCACCCCCGCCCTCCTTCCCTTCCAACCCCATCCTCCTTCCCTCCAACCTCCCACCCTCTCCCAACCCCCACCTCCTTCCCTTCCACCCCCGCCCTCCCCTCCAACCCCCCACCCTCCTTCCCTTCCAACCCCCCCTCCCGCCCCCTTCCTTCCAACCCCACCCTCCTTCCCTTCCCGCCCACCCCCCCACCTCCTTCCCAACCCTACTCCTTCCCTTCCACCCCCCCCCAACTTCATTTCCTCCCTTCCCTCCCTGCTTAATATGAAACAGACTGAGTACACACAGGGGCGAAATTTCCATCTTGACTTCGTTTTATCTTCAAAGCCAAATGTCGTACTCGCGTTGTAATTGACGTCCGCACTCATATGCTCTCTGATTAAAAGGATTCATAGTTTGATAAGGCTTCAGCGGTCGTGGGGTAAAAGTTGTGGATAAGAGTATGCTGACATTTCGCCTTACGGGAATACCAATGTTATGAGTGTGTGTTTGTGTGTGTGTGTGTGCGTAAGTGTACGTGTATGTATGTATGTGTGTGTGTGCGTACGTGTGTGTGTGTGTGTGTGTGTGCATAAATACATAAATACCTTTATGTATATATATATATAATATATTATATATATATATATATATATATATATATGTATGTAGGTGAAATAGAAATATTAAATAACTACGATCGCATAGTTAATACCAAATATCACAAGGATATTAAATCCGACTTTTGATGACATTCTAAAGTTATGTCAAAATCTAAAGTCAGACTAGGCCATTTTTATTCATTTATTTATTTTTTCTATTCAGTTTTCTTATTCATGGTTCAGGCAGAAGTCTGAGGGCCACTCAGTGAGCATAGAACTTAGTTTTTACTCTTTCCTTATCTCCATGACCCTCTAAACTCCTCCCCCTGAATCCTCTGACCTAAGACTTGCCTAACTGACCTTTCACTGACCTTCTCTTTTGTTGACCTTAACCAATCAGATGCCAGGGACAGCTCCACCTATATCTCTCTCTCTCTCTCTCTCTCTCTCTCTTCTCTCTCTTCTCTCTCTCTCTATCTTTCTATCGTATTTCTCCTTCTCTCCTCTTTTCCCTCATTCCATCTTTCTCTTTCTCTCTCTATCTTTATCTCCCCCCCTTCCTCTCTCTGCTCTTTTTCATCTTTCTCTCTCTCTTTCTCTTCTCTTTATCTCTCTTTCTTCTCTCTGTTCTAAATAGGTTCAATTTTTGCAAATAGTTAACTTTCATTTTCCATTTTCCTTTTCTTTGTCTTGTTGCGTTTTGTGCTGAAAATCATCTATTTGTTGTTGTCTTGATGTTATTTATTGTGATAATGTGACTTTGCTTAATATATATATATTATATTTAAAAACATATTGAATTAAATAACTTATTCTTAACTTGTAAAAAAAAACACAAACAAAAAATCACAAACAAACAAAAACAAAAATCACAAACAAACAAAAGATTGCACAAACAAACAAACAAAAAAGATCTCACAAACAAACAAATCACAAAACAACAAACAAAACAAAAGACCTCACAAACAAACAAAACATACAAAATCACAAACAACAAACAAACAAAAAGACCTCACACGCAAAACATAAAATAAAACAAACACGAAATGAAACCGAAGCCACAAAACGAAGAGAGAAGCAATATCGTTTCTTTTGTTACTGTTCCTGCCTTTTAGTCCCCCAGTTAAAAGCATTCAAACCCACGCGCGGTGCATTTGACACTCTCTATAGAGCAGCGAATCCCAGCCTTTCCTATTCTGGTCCCTTTAATCACTAATACAATAATCCCCATGGTCCAGTTCAGTTTTCTTGTTATTGCTTGTTATGAATTTCTTGTCTCGTTTACACCTGCCCACCCTATTTCCCTTTTTCCCTCTCATTCCTTCTACCCATCCACCCTCCTCCCTCTCCTCCCTCTCCTCCCATCCACCCCCACCCTCCTTTCCTCCTCCCTCCCTCCCTTCCAACCCTACCCTCCTTCCCTCTTCCCTCCCTTCCAACCCCACCCTCCTTCCCCTCCCTTCCACCCCCCACCTTCCTTCCCTCTTTCCCTCCCCTCCTCTCCTCCCTTCCAACCCCACCCTCCTTTCCTCCCCCTCCCTCCCTTCCCTTCCACCCTCCACCCTCCTTCCCTCCCCTTCCCTCCCTCCCTCTCCCTCCTACCCACCCTCCTTCCTCTTCCCTCCCTCCTCCCTCCCTCCCTTCCACCCCACCCTCCTTCCCTCCCTTCCCTTCAACCCCACCTCCTTCTCTCCTATAGGAAAAAAAAAACTGTATGGATAGGCTCCAATGTATTGATACGTGAGAGATATCTATAGGTACTGTAGGTGAGAAAAAAATTGTTGCTCCATCCCCCCCCCCCACCCCCCAGAAGGTATCCCGTGGTCCTGGTGGTGGTCGTGGCCTCCAGGTTGGGAATCCCAGGTTTAGGAGATTGCGGGATGTGGGTGCGTGTGTTTGCAACTGCAGTCTGCAATCAGAGTCTGTGCTTTCTGGTGAACGTTTTGGGAATCCGATCTCGTGTTTGTAATTTAGAGATCCTTTGTTTATTTATGCATTTATATGTTTGTTTGTATATATATATATATAATATATATATATATATATATATATATATTATATATATATATATAATATATTGTGTGTGTGTGTGTTGTGTGTGTGTGTGTGTGTTGTGTGTTGTGTGTGTGTGTGTGCTTTTTTTTTGAATATTGTTCATTTATCTTTTTATTCTCTCTAATATCTATTTTGCTATCCCATTTCATATCATCATTATTATCATTACCATCACCATTATTATTATTGTTATTATTACTGCTACTACTACTACTATCATTACTATTGTTATGATCAATATTGTCATCATTCTAGTTTTTTTCCCCTAATTTTATATCTACCTATTATTCTTATTTCTTAAAGACTTATTTTCTTATTTTATTTACCTCCTTTATTATGACTATTATATCTCTTGAAATTTTAATCTTATTATTCATTTATTTATCTATTTTTAGGCGAAGATGCAATTAAGGGACGAGTGATAAGTGACTGAAAGTAATTTGTCTGAAAAATGTCTTTGTCTCTCTATCTTTCTTAACATTTATCACTAACTTCTTTGCCTCGATTAATGTCTTTCCCTTCTTCATCTTCCTCGTCTTCTCTTTTCTTTTCTTTGTTCTTTCTCTCTTTTCTGTTTCTTTCTTTCCTCTCTTTTCTCTTTTCTTTTGTCTTTCTGCTCTATTATCTTTTTTCTTCAGTTTTATATTCTTTTCTTTCTTCTTCTTTGGCTGTATTCCTTTCAGGCTCTCTTTCTGTCTGCCTCTCTCTTTCTTTTTTTTTCTGTCCGTTCTCTCTCTCTCTCTCTCTCTCTTCTCTCTCTCTCTCTCTCTCTCTCTCTCTCTCTCTCTCTCTCTCTCTCTCTCTCTCTCTCTCTCTCTCTCTCTCTCCGGGGTTTCTCTCTTCTCTCTCTCTCTCTCTCTCTCTCTCTCTCTCTCTCTCCTTCTATTTTAATATTCTAGGTAGGAAGGGGATTGTCCTCCTCCCTCTGCTCCCCCCTCCCCTCTCCAAAATGAACAGACATACAACAAGTAACTAACAAAATATAACCCGCATGACATAACCTTACTCGTCTGACCGCTAGAAATGAACTGAACATTTCTAGCGGAAAATCGCTCGATTTTTAGCGGAAATTCGCTCGATACCTCCCAGCCGTCAGCAAAGATTGACTGGAATTGCTATAGTTGACTGGCTTTGATTGTCTGACTGATATCCCAGTCAGTCAGTCATGCTGTTAAATCTGTCTGTGTGTGTATTCCTTATGTACGTTCCTGTTAAGTCTGTCTGTGTATGTATGTATGTATCCCTTATGTACGTGTCTGGGAATCTGTGTGTTTAAATGTATGTATCTATCAGTATATTAGTTGCATAGATATGTATCTATCGACATGAGAATTATCAGTAAATCTTTATTTATATATTTTTCATAGCTAAATAAGAGCATCTTTATTCATCTGTCTATCAATATTTATCTTCTTTAAAATCTATTGCATCTTTATCTATCTGTTTATCACTATCATATTTTTTAATCTATACAGCGATATTGACATAGTAATAATTTGAATAAACATTAACCTTATGGGGAAATTATGTAGATTAGATTTGAATTCAATAAACACTATTTCATTTTACACAGGTAGGCCTATATGTAATAATAATAGACTTAATTACCCTCATATTTTATGGTAATACTGTGAAAGCCCATTTTAAAGACAAACATAAGAAAAATACTTTTTTTTTTTACATACATACCTCTTCGCCAGTTCGATCTAAATCTTCTCTCGTTCCT
>NW_020871694.1:7500-12500 GCF_003789085.1 Penaeus vannamei | reverse complement strand
CGTAGTAGATTGCTCTAGTCTATCACCTATGGCGGTTGTCTGAACTATGTCTATTGTGCTTATGGACTTTTTATCAGTATATAGTTCGTATGTACCATGTCGGAGTCGATGTTCGCAGAAAGAGATAGATAAGAGTTAGTAGTAGCAGGAGAGAGAGAGGATGAGAGAAAGAAGATCAGAGAGAGAGAGAGAGCGAGAGAGAAGAGAGAGAGAGAGGAGAGGAAGAGGAGCAGAGAATGAGGCAGAGAGAGAGGGAGGAGAGAACGAGAGAGAGAGAGAAATGACGGGAGAGAGAGAAAAGAGACATAACAAGACAGACAGAGAAGAAGCAGGAACCAGAGACCAAAAAGCAGAGAACGCAGGGACAACTGGGAAAACAGACAACAACAAACAAAACAGAAACTGACAAACAAATACAAGAAACAAAAAAAGAAAAAAACAAAAAACAAGAAAAAAATTAAACACGAGCAGAGAAAGAAACGGTACAAAAACGACCACCGCCGTGAAGAGGGAAGATCATAATGTAAGTAAGGCGGAGATTAACGCACGAAATGCAACGTTGTTGATTAAGCGAGGCAGGTAAGGGGGAAAGAGCGAGGCAGGAGAGGGTGAACCGTTTGCGCTCGGGAACACTTCCCAGGCAAGGGAAAGGGAAGGTCGCGGGGTGCTTGTGAGAGGATAAGGGCAGAGCAGGCGACGAGGGGGACGCAGTGTCAAAGCTGGATGGGAAGGTTAACGTATGGCTTATGGGAGGACGAGAGAGAAAGAGAGAGATAGGAGAGAGGAAGGGGAGGGAGGAGGAGAAGGAGAGAGAGATGAGAGCAGAGGAGGAGAGAGAGGAGAAGAGAGAGAGAGAAGAAGAGAGACGAGAGAGAGAGAGAGAAAGGGGGGGGGAAGAGAGAAAGAAAGAGAGAGAGATGAAGAGAGGGCGGGCGGGTAAGGGAGAGAGAAAGAGAGAGACAGAGAAAGAGAGAGAGAAGAGGAGAGAAGGAGAGAGGTAGAGAGAGAGAGAAGAGAGAGTGGTAATGTTGTGTGAGAGAGCGAAGAGAGAGAGAGAGAAGGAGGAGTGATGTGAGTGAGCAGAGAGAGAGGACAGATGAGACTCAGAGAGCGGCAAGAAAAGGCAAGTGGGAAAGATCAAAGAGAGAGAGAGAGAATTAGAGAAAAGCGAGATCCAACGAATGAATCAGAGCGTAAAATAAGGAGATAGAGTAGAGAGAGGAGACAGAGAGAAGAGAGAGAGAGAAGGAGGTTTGATATTACAACGCGAGAGAGAGCAATGAGATACCCTAGATAGGGTAAGATAGAAATGTAAAGAAGACATGCGGAGAAACGATTCTTGTTTTAGTTCATTTGTGCAGGTGGTGAGAGATGACATCATGCATCTTAAGTGTGCATGCCGCTCACAGGCAGGAGCCTCTAGAGCGTGAGACACTACATCCCATCGAGTTGATAGGCCTAATGTTATATGCCCGGACGTGTCTCTGCTCTGCAGTCTCCCTCGGTGTTAGGCTCCACCTCGTCTGCTTCTCGGCGGCGAAAGAGCGTCGATGCTCTTGGCAGGTAAGTGGCTGCGTCTCTGCTTTCTCGTACTCTTGCTCGCGCTCGTCGTTCGTTTGGCTGATGGTCTTCGCTGAATCGTGTCGACTGCTCGTGTCGTCCGACGACCTCTCCGGCACGGATGGCCGGATTTCCGCTTTCATTTCTGGGGCGATTTCTCGTCTCCTGTAGCTCACTTCCCTCCTCTCATATCCGGATATCGATCCGTTCGAAGTCTCGTGGTTCGTGGCATCTCGGCTTTGGCCTCTCTCTGGTCTGGCCCCCAAGCATTTGACAGTTGTCGTGCGTGAGACATCAGATACAGATAAAAAAATAAACCGTCTTGAAAAAAGTAAAAAAAAAAAAAATAAAAAAAAAAAGACAAAAAAAAATAAAAAAGAAAAAAAAAAAAAAAACAGAAACATACATACCATAGATTCCTCGCATGCCGTGATATCTTCGGTGACGTCAGAAAAAAGAAAATAGAAGGATAATAACGAGAAAAAAAAAAAAAACAAACCAGAATAAAAAACAGGAAAAAAAGAATAAAGATAGAACAAAATAACAAAAAAAAAAAATTAAATTCCGCGAAAAAACAAAGAAAACTAAAAAAAAAAAAATACATACACCAAATCAAATCAACAATCCAACACAAAAAAAAATACAGAAAGATGAAAATAAGATAAAAGCATAAAAAAAAGGTTAGAAGGAACAAGATAAAAAAACAACACATAACAAAAGAAAATTCTTCTCTCTTCTGATTCTCGCTCTCTCTCTTCCTCCTCTTCGTTCTCTGCTCTCTCTCTAAGTTCAATGTGCCCTTGGTCTGTACTGTCTGTTAGTTGTTCTCGTCTGGAAGATCTCATGATGCGTCTTTCTACTTCATCGTCTCTCGTCTCTCACTTTCTCTCCGATTCGTACTTCTCGATCTCATCTCTACTCCGTTGTCACGGGTCCTCCTCACTCTCATCTCTATCTCTCTCTTTCATCTGTATCTCTCCTTCTTCAACCTCACGGACTCATTTCTTCTCATTCTCCTCACCTAATTACCGTTGATTACGACCATGTGCACTCTCTAGTAAGCTGGCCCACATCGATGCTCACGATCCATCCCCTCCCTCCTTCTTTTGTAAATCCCCTTCATGTCTGTCCATTTTCTCTCTTTTTTTTGAACCAGTTTTACGTCTGCCTTTCTCTCTGATGTCTTGCCTTCCTCACCTCTTTGCCCTCTCCTCGTCACCTAATTCTACTTCTTTTCTCGCAAAGTTTCCTTTCTAAACTGACCGTCCCTCGGCTGCCCAGTTTTTCTGTTCTTCTTTTTCGTCACCTTATTTCAAATTAGTTCCTCCCCAACCGTTCTCATCTCTTTTTTCTCTCTCTTCTCTCTCTTCTCTCGGTCTCTCTTCACTCGCTGAAGGAATGTTTATGGACAATTGCGAGGAATTATCCGCTCAACTCAAACCTCCCATCTGCTTCCATCTCTCTCTCTCATACCGCGTCTAATTGTCATGACAAAGGGTTTGTCTCTGCTTATTCCCTTGTGCTGACGATCTCTTTCCATCCTATTTTTTATAAGATCTGCCCTTTCTCCCTCTTCGGTCCCATCCTCTTTCTTTTTTTCGCTGACAAGTTCTCTATCTCTTCTCTCTCCCTGTTGTATATCCGATAAAGCTCCCGTATCATCTGCCGTTCCCTCGCCTCTGACATCTCTCCTCTTTCTAACAAATTCTCCTCTCGAACTCACTCCCATCGAGCTCCCTCTCCCTTGATCTTAAGCAAGATCCGCCCCCCTTTCTCTCTCCCTCTCTCTTTTCCTCTCCCTTTTTCTGACAAGAATCTCCTTTTTCCCGGTTCTACTGTCTAGATCTTCCACCAACTCCCTTTGTTTTATCCCCTTTCTCCCTCCTCGAAATTCGTTCTTAGTGGCTGTGCTCTTTACTTCCCTTTTGTTTTCGTTTCTGGAAGACATAAATGATTCTCGCCTTTTTTCTCCTTTTTGTTGTTGTTTCAAGGAGGTGGTCCCTGAGAATCTTCAACTGGTTGAGACTGTCGACATTTCAAAAACCTTCGATTTCTGTTGATTTAGGGGTGCTTAGGAAAAAGAGGAAGGAAGTCACTTTTCTCTCCTCGTCTCTTTCACTTCCTCCCTCTCCCTTTTTCTTTTTTATCTTGTACTTTCTCTCTCTCTCTGTCACACCCTTGTGCTCCCTATTCATTTTTCTTTAATCTTGTGTCTCTCTTTCTTCTTTTTGTCGGAATTCTTTCTCTTTTTTTTTTATTTCTTCTTCTCTACTAATGCTTCTTTTCTTCGCTTACTTTTCTTTCTTTTATTTCTGCTATGAAGCCTGGGTCGTCTTTAGTAGTTCTTGCCTTCTTTCCTCTTCTCTTTCCTTTATTTTTTTGTAACTTTCTATGATTCTTCTTCTTCTCCTCTTGCTAATTTCTTTATTCTTTTTGTACTTTCTATTTCTGGCTTTCTTGGATTGTTTCTCTTCTTTAGTTTTTTGTACGTTCTCTCTCTCTCTGCATCCTTTCCCTGTCTAATGCCTTTTTCTGCTTTAGGTTTCTCTTATTTCTAGATTATTCCTTGCCCGTACATTTCGATGGCTCTTTCTTTTCATTTATTTTTTTTGTATTTCTCTGATCTATAGCTTCTGTAGCCTTCCTCTTCTCCTCCTTACCTTTTTCTTTAATTTCTTGTACTGTTAAGTCTGCTCTTTCTATTCAGCGTTTCCCTTCTCTTCTTCCTTTTCTTTATTTTGTATTTTCTACTCGTCTCTGTCAACACCCTTCTCGGCTCTTCTTTTTCTTCCTTCATTCTTTGTGCTTTGCTTCGAACCCATTTGTCTCCTTGTCTTCCTTTTCTTTATTCTTGTGCTTCTCTTCTCTATTTTTCCCTTCTTCGGCTTCTTTTCTCTTGTTTTGTTCTTGCGTACGTTCCTGTGTTTTTCTTATATCTGCTATGGCCCTTCTTTCTATTCTTTTTCCTTCTATTCTTGTAGCTAGACTTTCCTACTATTTTTAGCTTGGTATCCTTCTTCGCTTTACTTTCTCTTCCTTTATTTACTTGTAACTCCTCTTACCACATTTCTTCTAACTCTTCTTTCTCTTCTTTAATTGGGTCCTTGCTCCTTCTACTTCTTCTTCTAACTGGCCCTGCTCTTCTTCTTTTATTATTAGATAGCCGTCATCCATCCACATTCTTTGTCTTCTGACTGCCGCCGGCTGAAAGCTGGAGCAGGTCGCGTTCAGTACTGGTGCGGCCCGGGTTGGTCGCAGAACTGCGTTGTCTTCTTGCTTCTTTATATCTATTCCTAGATATACGTCCGTCTTCACATTCTCCTGCTACCAGAGGCTTCTTCCCGTCCTCTTTATTAGCGGTCCCCGCGAAATAAGACAGATAAATAGAGATATAACATAGTTCGTGATAAAGTCAGACAACAGACAAACGACAGAATGAG
>NW_020871694.1:0-2500 GCF_003789085.1 Penaeus vannamei | reverse complement strand
AGAGGGAAAAAAGGAAAGGAGAGAGAAGAAAAGTGGTAAGACTGGCAAAGGATACGGCAAGATGAGACTGGAATAGAAGAACGAAAGAACTGGAGAGATAGATAGATAGATAAAGATGGAGGTAGAGATAGATAGAGAGAGAGAAGATGGATAGATAGATTAGATAGATTGCAGAAGAGAGAGAGAGAGAAGATTGATAGATAGTAGAGAGAAAAAGACAAAGAGAGATAAATAGATAGAAAGAGAGGAAGTATGGATTTAGATAAGCAGAGAGAGAGAATGGTATCAAAAGAGAGGGAGATTGTGAGAGAGAAGAGGACAAGATAGATAGATATAGAGAGAAAAGTATCAAGAGAAGATAGACAGATAGACAAGATAGGGGAAGGAAAGGGAGCGGTGGAGGAGGGAAGAACAGAAAGGTAAAAAAAGTTTCCTGAGGTATGAAAAAAGAATTAGCCTCTTTCTCATTCTTATGCTAAAATTATTATAATATTTTTTCTCTCTTTCGCTTCAATTATCATCGTTATTATTTCTATTTTCTTTTATCCTTAAACTTTTCGTCAGAACCCCCCCCTCCCCCGTTTCGTCACCCTCTTCTTTTAAAGGCTCACCCTACCTTATTTTTCCTTTTCTTTCTTTCTTTTTTATTTATTAATCTCTTTTTTTAATCCACAATTTTGTTTGTTGCTCTCCTTTTTCCACCCTATTCCCAGTTCTTAGTTTACGAATATAGACCCCTCTATTTTTATTTATTTATTTTTTTCTTCTTTCTTTCTTTTGCCTCCACTTTTTAAACTTTTTTTTTCTTTTACTGTTATTCCCATCTTTTTTACTTTACCCTCTACTTCTATTATTTATTTTATTTATTTTTATTTTATTATCTTTTTTTGGGGGGCCGTTTTATTAATGTTAATCTTCTCTCTCTTAATGCTTCTTTTAATCTTTGCATCTCCATCTTCTCTCTGTCTCTCTCTCTCTCATTCTTTCACCCACCTTCTCTTTTCATCATCCTATCCCTTACCCCTCCCTCCCCCGATCATCAAACCTGTACCCCCTCCCCCCTCCTTCCCCAACCCCCCACCTCCCTTCCAGAATTCCCACCTACAAAATGTCATTATCTATTTTCATTCCTTTTTCTGTCTTGTTTTTTTTTTCTTTTTTTAGGAATGCATTCTTGGCGTGATATAGCGAGGTGTTCTCATATAGCGAGCGTTGATGCGGAAAAATTAAAAGCAATTAAGAGGCATTGAATAATTATCCAAGTTTGGGTTCTTGTGTTGTTTTCGGTTGTTGAGGTTGTGTAATGTTTGTTGTTTGATATTGTTTTGTTATTTTGATATTGTTGTTGTTGTTTGTTGTTGTGTATTGTGGTTGTTGTTGGTTACTGCTGTTGCTGTTGTTGATGTGTTGTCTTGATGTTGTTGTTGTATGTGTGTTGTTGTTGTTGTTGTTGTTGTTTGTTGTTGTTGTTTGTTGTTGTTGTTGTTGTTGTTGTTCTGCTGCTGCTGCTGCTGTTGTTTTTGTGGCTGTTGTTGGTGTTGATGTTGCTGTTGACTTTTATTCTTGTTGATGATGTTGATGTTGTTCTTGTTGATGTTGTTGATGTTCTTGTTATTGTTGGTGTTTTTGTTGTTGTTCTTGTTGTTGCTGCTGTTGTTGTTTTTGTTGCTGTTGTTATTATTATTATTGTTTTTATAGCTGTTGCGGTTCGGATGTATTTGATGTGTATTCATGTGATAATTTTATTTTCATTCATTTATCTATTTGTTGCTTTTATTTCTAATGGTTATTTAATCACCATTATTATTTTTGTTTATTTATTTTTCTATCTATCTATGATTTTTATTGTTATATATTGATTATCATTTTCATTATTATCTATTTGAATGTCTATTTATTAATCTTTTTATTCTTTTTATCTATTTGTTATCATTATTATTTTGGAGTTTGTTCTTACCTGCTTTACAAGACCATTAATTGTTTGCGAAGATTAAAAAAAAAAAGAAAAAAAAGTCGGGTATGCCAATATTTACGTTTATCTTTGCTGTTGGTACATAATTTCTTTCATTTTTGAAATTTTGTTTTGCTGTTTCTTTTTCTTCTTCTTTTTCTTCTTCTTCTTTCATATCAGGAAAATTATACTTGCTTCGTATCCATTTTTTTTTTTTTTTTTTTTTGTCTGTGAATTATTTCCTTCGTATCCATATTTCTCTCTCTCTCTCTTCTCTTTTTTTTTAAGGGATAATACTTCTCCCTTCCGCGCCAAAGTCCAGCAGCCAGTTTGCGGTTCAATGGCGAGGGTTAGCGGGAGGGAATGGCCGGTCAGGTCCGAAGTCCAGCGGGATTTGGCGAGGCGGGAGGGGGCGGGAGGGGGGCGGGAATGGTGTTGGGCGGCGGAGGCCCTCGATTTTATGGCACTTTGGGGTTTGGTCGGTTTCGTGTGTGCTTTTTTTGTGTGGTGTGGGTGTGTTATTACACACCACACACACACCACACACAC
>NW_020871693.1:35991-37088 GCF_003789085.1 Penaeus vannamei | reverse complement strand
AAGGCAAATAGACGGAAGGAAGCATAAGAGACAGCCATTTTGATGAATTAAAAAAATATGATAAGATTGAAAAAGCGGAGAACAAAAAATATGAATAAAAGGAGGCCGGACAGAGAAAGAGAGAGATAACCAAACTGCAAAGGAGCAGAAGGAGAAAGGAACAGGGTCTGTCGCATAGAGAGTCACTCTGGCCAGGGTTTGGAAGTTCACCACCTAGGAACGTGTCCATGGCGCGTGCCCGGACAAGAGTGCGGCGTGTGTTGATTAGTGTAAAAGGGTATAGAGACACTGAGGATGGCCTGAATTATGTGTTCTCATCTCTCTCATGTTTTTCTCTTTCTTCTCTGATCTTTCTCATTTTTCTCTTTCTCTGTCTTTCTCTCTCTCTCTCTCTCTCTCTCTCTCTCTCTCTCTCTCTCTCTCTCTCTCTCTCTCTCTCTCCTCTCTCTACTCTTCTCTCTCTCTCTCTCTCTCTCGCTCTCTCTCTCTCTATCTCTCTCTCTCTCTCTCTCTCTCTCTCTCTCTCTCTCTCTCTCTCTCTCTCTCTCTCTCTCTCTCTCTCTCTCTCTCTTCTCTCTCCTCTCTCTCTCTCCCTCCTCCCTCCTCTCCCTCTCTCTCCCTCTCCCTCTCCCTCTCCCTCTCCTCTCCCCTCCCTCTCCTCTCCCTCTCCCTCCCTCCCTCCTCCCTCCCTCCGTCCCTCCCTCGCCTCCCTCCCTCTCTCCCTCTTTTCTTTGTATTTAGACTCTATTTATTCTTCGTCCTTCTTCTTATCTTTTCGTTGATCATGCGTCTCTCTCCTCTTGCGTCATTCCCTTTCTTTCGCTTTTAATCTCCTCCCTTCCGCTTTGCACTCCTTTCAGGGCTTCTCCTTCCCTCTAAGTAAATAAGAATGCAGGAAGAATAGATGAAAAAAAAGATAAGCGAGATTTTGATGCAAATGGATTATGAATTTGATTTGAGATAAGTACACGACACTTAAAATGGAAATTGATAAGGATAGATTTGAGAGGGAAAAAAAGCGTGAAGATGATACTTTAGTAAAAACGAACAAAAATGAAATAAAGAAAGAATTGATAAAGAATTACGTATCACGACCT
>NW_020871693.1:25991-30991 GCF_003789085.1 Penaeus vannamei | reverse complement strand
CAGGTTCATATCTCTCTCATCACTTCACACGCACATCATCGGGTATCTTCATACCAATCTCGTGAGTTTTTTTTTTTTTTTTTTTTTAGACATTCTCATCAGGCGTTTCTTTACGCACACGTTTATCAGGTATTTCTCCATTCACGCCATTCTCGTTGCGTTCCTTCCATCCTTACCAGGAATAGGAAATGTCAGTCGAACGAATATATTCAGGACTGCGCATGGAATTTGGTTCGAGATGAGCGGTAGAGGGATAGTGCAAATCGAAAGAAGAGAAGGAAAGAGAGGGAGGGAGAGGAAAGAGAGGGGAGAGGAGAGGAGAGGGATGAGGAAAGGAGGAGAGGAGAGAGGAAAGAGGAGCGGGAAAGAGAGAAGGAAAGAACGGGAAGAGTAGGGGAGATAGAGATGGAGAGGGTGGAAGAAGAGAGAAGAGAGAGAGCCGGGGGGGTGGCAAAAGAGAGAGAGAGGGAGAATAGAAAATGGTAAATTAAGGAAAGTTATCGAGTTGTTTGGTTAGAAAGAGATTCTCAGGCGCGGAAGGGAAATTTTCTCACACTATTGAACGCATTCCCCCCTTTTCTTGCAAGACCAAGTTGGACAAATGGGCCGAGACCCAAAATTTTACGCCCCCATTGCACTGCATATTTTCTTTTCCGCAGCTTTTACAACTTACATGCACGAAAATGGCGACTGTATTTCTTCTTCTTTCCTTTCCTATTTCTTTCATTTTTTTTCTTTTCATTTGTTGTCTTCATTTTTCTTTTATTTTCTTCTTCTTTTCACCCGTGTGTCTTCATTTTTCTTTCTTTTTCTTTTATCTTATTCTTTCATCCGTTGTTCGAACTAATCGAGGCTTTATACGTAATCTCGAGAAGAGTGTAACAGTAATCTGAGATGGAAGAAACGTCTCTCTCTATTATTCATTTTCAAATACTCGCATTCTCTTACAATCTCATCAATCTCTCGTCTAGCATTTCTCGCAATCTCTCTCCTCACTTCCTCTTTCTACGTTTAAAAGAGAGAAGAGCAGAGAGGAGAGAGAGAGAGAGAGAAGAAGAGAGAAGAAGAAGAGAAGAAGAAGAAGAAGAGAGAGAAGAAGAAGTAAAGAAGAAGAAGAGAAGAGAACAGTGAGAGAAAAAAGAGAAAAGAAAAGAGGTGAAAGAAGAAGAAAGAAAAGGAAAGGAATAGAAATCAGATCCTACTAGTGAACAGTCTATGGCGAGCGTCCAGGTGCGATAGAGTCGAAGAACAGGACGTGTACATTTCCGAGTCAGCGCGGACTTGCATTGAAATCCTCTCCGTGAATGCGATACGGTCCTCTGCAAACACGTGTTTACACAGCATAGGTACAAGGTGTAGCTCTCTCGTACCCCCTCTGTATTCCGTTTTCCTACCGGGATGGTCAGTAAGCTCTTAAATCGCGAGCGCTTGTTAGTTTCGGCTTGATGTGATGCAGCATATAACTTATTCTCTTTTTTCTAATAACTATTTTTCTCTTTCTTTATCACTATTTTATATTTCTTTATGGTTATTTTTTTTCTGGTTCTACTTTATTCCCATTTTTGTTTTATTGGTTATCTTCCTTTTTTCTTTCTTTCCTCCTCTCTACCACGCTTCTCACTGCTTCCCTGTTGAGTTATTTTGCAATTCTGAGTATAAATATTTTGCACAAATTTTGGGGAAGTGGCATGACTTTAGCACAGAACTGTGAGGTATTATTTCATTCTTTCATTCTCTTGTTGATTTTTTTTTTTTATTCGTGTTTGTGCCCAAAAAAAGTGCAAACAAAAGAAAGAGAGAAAGAAAATAACGGAACAACTACTTTTCCTTTTCTCTCCTCCACACACTTCACGATTTCACCCAAAAAATATTGACTTGGGGGGAAAAACATCTTCACTCCATCTTAAGAGAAAGTACAAAGGCTTGATCTCCACGAGGTGATGCTGCATCTCGCGCCCCGGTGAGATTCCTTGCGCAGTGACAGGATGATAATGTCGTACTCCCCCTCCCCCTTTCCTCCTCCTCCTCCTGCTCCTCCTGCTCCTCACCCTATTCCTTCTCTTTCCCACCTCCTCCTTCTCTTTCACTTTCCCTTCTCCTTCTCCTCTCCTCTCTCCTTCCTCCTCCTTCTCCTCCTCTCCCCCTCTCCTCCTGCTCCTTCTTCTTCTTCTTCTTCTCTTCTCTCTTCATCTTCTTCTTTCTCTTCTTTTCTTCTTCTCTTCTTCTTCTTCTTCTTCTTCTTCTTTTCTTCTTCTTCCTTCTCTTCTCTTTCTTCTTCTTCTTCTCCTCCTCCTCTCCGTCCTCCTGCTCCTCCACTTCCCTCTTCCTCCTCCTCCTCCCCTCCTCATTATTATTATTGTTATTATCATCATTTTTATCTGTTCTATTTTCTGCTCCTATTCTATTTACTCTACACTTGTTTCGTCACAGTTTATCTTTAGTGTCCCGTACGTGCCATAGTGTTGAGTTTCCCATTTATATATTCTGTCATACTATTTTGATATTCATGTTCCCGCCACACGCTGGTGTGCGTATGCGCGCCTCTGCAGAATTTTCCCGAAGAAAGATATATACGTCAAAAGCAGGAAAATATAGTGTCACGACGGGAGAATGGGGGGGGTGGTGGGGGAGGGGAGGGGGGAGAGGAAGTGGCAGCGCAGGACGTTGGCCGTTATAGCTGCAGATGGTAGGAGGGGGTGGGTGGGGGGACAGGGTGAGTGGGTAAGGGGAAAGGGGTATGGGGGAGGGAAAGGGTGGGCGATGGAATGTCTTCCTTTCAGTTTCCAAAAAAAAAGAAAAATCCGAAAGTTACCAGATTATTTCTAAGAGTTGTTCGTCGTCTTCATTTTTTTCTTACTTCTTTTCTTACTTTTTTTATTACTTGCGTTCTTTTTTCTTGTTTTACTTCATGTTGAAAAAAAACAGTGACGGGCTGTAGTTCGCAGAGTTTTATCTCTCTCTTTTTTTTCTTAATTCCTCCTCTCAGATTAAAAAAAAAAAACTACCCTGGAACATTTTTTTTTTCTTTCATTTTTTTTATTTTATTTTCTTATCCATTTATGTCGTATTTATTTACGTTCAGGAAGCCGCATTATGCTTACACTATATAGACGCGTATTACGGTGTACGCTTTTCGACTACAGTGTTTCCCTCTATTGTGTGCCTTGGTTGGCGGTTATGACGCTATAATTCTTTATGAAATGAGAATATATGGCACGGGGAGGAGGGGTGGGAAGGGGAGAAGAGGAGGGAGGGGGAGGAAGAGGGAGGGGAGGGAGAAGAGGAGGGAAGAGGGGAGGATGGGGAGGGAAGGGGGAGGGGGAGGGGGAGGGGGAAGGGGGGGGGAGGAAGAGAGGAAGGGAGTAGGAAGAGGGGGAGGGGAGGTGGAGGAAGAGGGGACGGGGGACAGGGAGGACGCCCAGGGTAGGAAAAACGCGGTGAGGAAGGGGAGGGGGGTCGTTGTGTCAACGTTTGTCTTGCTCCTGCCTCCTTCGCGCAGTGCGAGGGGTATTTCCCCTTCTCTTACTTCCTCGCGCTTTCTTGTCTTTCTTCTTTCTTTTTTTTTCTTTCTGTTTGTTTGTCTTTCGCTCGGTGTTTCTCGCCTTTCTCTCTCTCTCTCTCTCTCTCTCTCTCTCTCTCTCTCTCTCTCTCTCTCTCTCTCTCTCTCTCTCTCTCACTTCTCTCTCATCCCTCTCTTCAATTCTTCACACAACCCACACACACAAACTCAACACTCACAACACACACACTACACACCACCACACACACACACCACACGCACCACACACCACACCACACACACACACACACACACCACCTTCACACACACACAGGAGCCCTTATCACTCAGTCAAGCTTTTAATCCACAGAAATAGCTCCCTGCACTGTGTTTTCTACCACACACTGTTCACATTAAAAACCTTTTTTTTCTTCGTCTATCGATTCCTCCATAAATACCGTAGTTTCCCATTTAATTTCAATTTCTTCGCCCTCGAAATTACTTCCCGTTTGCCAATTTACACCATCTGTTGCGCTCGATGGTGAAGCACAATTTCGCATTTAATGGCGGCGAGAGAGAGAGAGAGGAAGCAGAGAGAGGGAGAGGAGAGGGAGAGGAGAGTGAGAGAGAGATGAGAGAGAGAGGGAGAAAGAGAGAGAGAGAAGAAGAGGAGGAAAAGAGAGGAGAGAGAGGAGAGAGGAGAGAGGAGAGAGAGAGGAGAGAGAGAGAGAAGAGAGAGAGGGAGAAAGAGGAGAGAGAGAGAAGAAGAGAGAAAAGACATAAGGAGAGAAGAGGAGAGAGAAGAGAGAAGAGAGAGAGAGGGAGAGAGGGAGAGAGGGGAATGAGAGAGAGAGAGAGATAGCAGAGAGAGAAGAAAGAAGAAAGAGACATAAAGAGAGAGAGAGAGAGAATGCATGTTGATGTGGATGTAGGAGTCGAGTCCCTTTACGGCTAATTGCTTGTTCGTCCTTCGTAGAGTGGGGGATGTAATGGGATGAGAGGAGGATAGGCGGATAAGAGAGATGGATGGACGGATAAGAGGAGAGAAGGACGGATAAGTGAGAAGGACGGGCGGATAAGTGAGGACAGACGGATGAGAGAGAGGGACGGACGAACAGGTAGATGGATAGAAGAGTTGGATAGTAATAGAGGGACAGATGAATGGAGAGATTAAGAGAATGGTTGAGAGATAGACGGGCTTGGAAGATAGAAGGAAGGAGAGAGAGAGAAGAGAAAAGGTGGACGGAGATAGACAGACAGACAGACGAACAGTAACAGAATGATTGGATGAATGACAGAAGAAAAGGTGAATTATAGAGGTTCCTTAGATTACAATTAGACGAGAGAACGAGAGAGAGAGAGAGAAGAGAGAGAAGAGAGAGAGAGAGGAGAGAGAGAGAGAGAGAGAGAGAGAGGAGAGAGAGAGAGAGAGAGAGAGAATAAATAAGAGAGAAAAGAAAAAAACAAACATTGGTATCAGCCTCAAACTTTACCAATCTTG
>NW_020871693.1:22500-25956 GCF_003789085.1 Penaeus vannamei | reverse complement strand
GAGAAAGAAGACGGAGTAGATGAGGAGATAGAGAACGAGCTAGAGAGAGAGGAGAGAGAGATCGCCTGACTGAACGGAGACGAGCGAGAGCTAGAGAGGAGAAGTTAGAGAGAGACGAGCAGAGAGAAGATGAGGAGGAGAGAAGAAAAGGAAGAGATGGAGAGAGAAAAAGGGGAGAGAGAGAAGAGAACGAGAGATGAGAGAGAGAGAGAGAGAGAGAGAAGAGAGAAGAGAAGAGAAAGGGAGAGAGGGAGAGAGGAGATGAAGAAAGAAAGTGTGAGAGAGAGAGAGAGAAGGAAGTGACGAGGAGAGAGAGAAAGAGAGAGGAGAGAAGGAGAGAGAGGGAGAGAGACTGAACGAGAGAAGAGAGAGAGAGAGAGAGGAGAGAGAGAGAGAGAGAGGAGAGAGAGAAAAGAGAGAGAGAGAGAAGAAGAGAGAGAGAGATAGAAAGAGACGCAGAGATAGAGAAAGAGAGAGAGAGAGAGAGAGAGAGAGAGAGAGAGAGAGACGAGAATGCGAGAGACGAGGAAGAGAAGAAGCAGCTGACAAAAAGAATAAAAAACAAAGTTTAAACAGAGAAAAAGACAAACAATAGACAGAAGAAAGACTAACAAAAAAAAAAAGACAGACAAGAAAATAGACACACGCATTACACACATGAGGAAGCATTAGACTCTGACACAAGACCTTTAAGCTATGGTCTGCCATTGATTCTTCTGTCACTGTGTCGGCATTATTACGCAGAGAGAGAAGAGTTCCGACAGGAAAATATTTCTTCTGAACGACTGGTAATAACGGCGAGAGGCGGAAAGATTTCTAGCAAGGGATAGTTGCAAGTCGAGAGACGAGAAAAAAGATTGGGAGAGACAGACAAGCGGGATGGAGAGATAGTGGAAGAGTGGGAGATAGAGAGAAGAGAAGAGATAGATAGATAGATAGATAGATAGAAGAGAGAGAGAGAGAGAGAGTGTAAACAATACATGATAGATAGATAAATACCGAGAGAGAAAAAATATTGTTATACAAAAAGACAGATAGTAGAAAGATTGACAGAAAATTTTAATATTATGGATATAATAGATAAACATATAGAATAATAGATAGATAGAGAAAGGCGAGAGAACGAGAAAGAGTTGATAAATAGACAAAAAAATAGTAATGAGAGACATGTAGACAGACAGAGTGTGTGTGTTGTGATGTTGTGTGTGTGATACTATATATATATATATATATATATATATATATATATATATATATATATACTATATATCATTATAAATATATCATGGATAGAATGATAAAGAGAGAGATACAGAGACGAGAACAATAAAAATAACAAAAGTAACTGTTCAATCTAATCAAACTATCTCTAAATGAAATTATAAAAAATGAATAAGAACAAATAAAACGATTATAAAATAAACCAAGGAAATGAAAGGGGAAAGATATGAGTGACAGTAATGGACCAGAAATATAGCCTTTGAAATAATAATATTAAAGATAATGAAGAGAAAAAAACTTGGATAAAGAGAAAAATACTAAGCGTGATAAAGGGAAAGGATGAATGAAAAATGAATAAATAGAATGACTAGAAGAGACATAGAAAGAGGTGTTTTTTATGGTCTAATTTAGAGTAAAGGAACCTCTATAGTTTGGGCGGGATCAACTGAGATTTAGGAAAGGCAATTATAGTGGAAGGGAAATAAGGGCGAGTAAGAAGAGAGAGAGAGAGAGAGGACGGCATTGTATGTGTGCTGTGTGTGTTGTGTGTGTGTGTGTGTGTGTGTTGTGTGTGGTGTGTGTATGGTGATGTATGTGTGTAGTGTGTGTTGTGTTGTGTATTGTGTGTGTGTGTTGTGTGTGTGGTGTGTGTGTGTGTGTGTGTGTGTGTGTAGTAGTGATGTGTGTGTGATGTGTGGGTGAGAGACGGAGAGAGAGAGGAGAAACCACAATATATATAATATATATATATATATATACTATATATATTATATATATATATATATAATATATATATATTTACCAATATATATCAACATCAATACACACACACACAACAAACACACACTACACATATAATATATTATTTATATATTTATTATATACATATAATATATATATAATAATATATATATTATAGTATATATATTATATACATACTTACCTATATCCACAAAGAACACGATCATGTATACGGTCCCCGAGCCCTCGAGAACACACCGCCCCGGACCCCCTCGAGGCCAGCGGGCGGCGTGAAGGGCTCAGGAGCGGCCAATAAATGAAGGCATCCGCTCGCTCTCCGCAGCCACTGGGGATTATCCCGGGGAGATGAATGGGGCTGCTAACCGGCAAAACTCATCAGCACCCCGCATAACGGTTCCTGAGTTATCATGAATTAAGTATTTCGTTCCTCCTGATTGAACAAGAGAGAGAAGAGAGAGACGAGATAGAGAGAGACGACGAGAGGAGAGATAGAGACGAGGAGAGATAGAGAGAGAGAGAAGAGAGACGAGAAGAGAGAGAGAGAGATCAAAAATTTAAAGAATCACAGATAAAGTAAATAAAAATACAAGAAAATACAGCAGTCCCTTAAGTGGACCTAGCGCTAAAGTGCTGACCTGTACCGGAAAACTCGCTAACTTCTGAGACCTTGACACGAAATGAACGTACGATGCAGATGACTTTCAGAAAACATTCATACATATTATTTTTATTATTATTATTATTATTATATATATATATATATATATATATATATATATATATATATACATAGATATGCCACACACCACACCCTGAGCAAGGCTGGATTTCTACGGATAATCGTCTGCTAAATGCAAACAGATGACCGATGGATGGTGACGTCACTACGGATTTTTTTTTCTCGTAGGCTGCATTTTTGTTATTTATTTATGAATACATATAGTTTGATGCAAATGAAAAGTATTCAAAGAAATACTAAAATATTCTCCCATGTTCAACTAAAACATAAAACCTGATAAAATGATGTGGTATGAAATCATCCTAGTATAAACTGATATGATGTGGCAGGCCGCACGTCACCACAGCGGAAATTTTATCCGATGTCACTTCAGCTGGGTCTTCCAGCTGACCGTCACCAAAGGCCAGTCACAATTCCGTAGGGTAACTTTAAACCTTCAGCCCTGCAACAGACTGTTAATAGTCGTATACTTTTAAGATAAATTAAGTTTACAGGTTCAGTGTCGCATTTTATGTTGAATGTTGTTACTTTACTGGCTTAATAGTGTATTTATTGTATACTGTTTTATGCAATGCAAAGAACAAGAAAGTAATGCAGGGAATCCTATAATAAGCAGAATCTGACGCTACGCACTGTTACTTAAATCTAATATTCATCCCTTTATGATAGTGTATGGTTAAATTTTAGCATTCATATCCGTTTTCTTTATCATCTAATGTTTAGAGAAGGTAAAA
>NW_020871693.1:10000-17500 GCF_003789085.1 Penaeus vannamei | reverse complement strand
CACAGTGGTGCCTCTCTGACTCTTCTAAGTCCTGCAACCCCAAACACTGCTAGAAGTAATATCCCGGCAATCATTATAATCATTATTATTTTTTATCAGCATTATCATTATAATCATAAGTATTTTAGTGCGTGTGCGTGTCACAAACGCCTACCTGCAACCAGACGCATCCGCGGGCGCAGCGAGGCTTTCCGTCCCGCTCGCTTCCGCGTCCTAGAAAGGCAAGCGCTATTACATTCCTGGAGGCTTCTAGATATACTGCAGTGGGAGTGAACCTTAACGCACTATGTAGTAGAGAATAAAATCCCTTGATGTCTCTTCTGAGAGGAAGATGATGAGGACGGGTAAGTTAAAAACGAAAATGAAAAGAAAGCGAAAAAGGTAAAGATGAAGAATGTATAGAAAGATTGAGAAAGTAATGATGATTGTGTTGATGATAACAAAGATGCCAACAGTATTAATGAGGATAAAATAGAATCAGTAAATCTTGAAAGAACGAACAAACGAAAGGGCGAAGGTGCAAAAAGAAAAAGAAAGAGAGACAGAAAGATGATGATGATAACGAAGATGTCACCAACAATAAAGATAACGACGATGGTGATGGTGAGGATGAACATAACAATAACAATGAGAATGAATACAACAACAGCAGCAAGATCAACATCAGCAACAACAATAAGAACAAAAACGACATCAACAATAATGGTAAATAGAGAAAAGTATGAATGAGAATTAATATCTTCACAATACAAGAGATGTGTTCGACCAGTTTCGAATTTATCTTGGTAAGAGATGCGTGTATTTGTGACGAAGATGTATTCGAAACCGGTAAAATACATCTCTTGTAGTGTGAAGATATTAATTCCCATTCATACCTTTTCTACATTTGTCAGCATGAATACGATTCAATAGCAAATTCAGTAACAGCAACAAACAAAAACAACTAGAACAAAATCAACAACAATAACAGTAGTAGCAACAACCACCACCAACTACAACAAAATCAACAACAATAACAGCAGTAGCAACAACCACCACCACAACAACATTTGCACGCAACAACAACAATAGCAACTACGACAGCAACAGCAATAACAACTACGACAACAACAACAACAATAGCAACTACGACAGCAACAACAACAACAAAAAATCCCAGACAAATTGAAAAAAGAAAATCTCTTTTTCTTTTCCCTCCAAGGAACGAATTTCCAGAAAGTTATTAGCGAAGGTAAATAAATATCTTGCCTTCGTGGCCTTTATTGTTTACCGAAATATAAGGAGCATTTAGAAGTCTTTGCTTTTTTCTGTTATGATCATTACTGTCGTTTTGATTTTCGTCATCATCATTATTTTTGTTGATGTCCTTATTTAGGTGTTGTCAAAAGCATTGTGGTGGTATCATTGCTGTCTTTTTTATTATCATTATTATGATAATGATTTTATCTATTCATCATATCATTATCATTATTATTATTTTTGTCATTGTTAATTATTTTATTATGTATTACATTTCATGATAAGGATAATAATAATGATAATTATAATGTTGCTGTTAAGTGTTCATTGTTGTATTATTATTATTATTATTATTAATTAGCTATCCTTGTACTGGTTGTTATTCATTATTACTATATTATGTCAAATTTTTATTGTTATTATTATAATGTTATTATCTTATCATAATTATCATTATTACTATTATATTACTGCTGTTGG
This sequence comes from Penaeus vannamei, assembly GCF_003789085.1. NCBI lineage: Eukaryota > Metazoa > Arthropoda > Malacostraca > Decapoda > Penaeidae > Penaeus > Penaeus vannamei. The sequence goes on along the minus strand of NW_020871693.1, from coordinate 15,781 downwards.
TGTTATATGATCATAATATTACTGTTATTATTATAATTATATTTTATGATATTATTATAATATCATCATTGTTGTTATTGCTGTTGTTATTATTATTACTATTATTATTATTATTATTAATTATTATTATTGTTGTTGTTGTGTTATTGTATCAAAATATACTAACATTGTCATTATGATATGATTTTCATCATTATTGATATTCTTCTTCTTGTATCATTCTCATTATTTATTAATTGTTATACATTATTATCATCATTATTGCTGTTTTGTAATCATTATTATTATTATTATTATTATTATTATTATTTTATTTTATTATTATTTTATTTATTATTATTTCATTATGTATCATATATCATTGTTATTATATATTTATCATTATTATATTATTAGATATCAATTATTGTATTAAATTATCAATATATTAACCTAATCAATTTACAATTATTCAATAATAATGATAATACTGATAATATTTACGGATATTAATTACTATTATATTATCGATATCATTATTCATAGGTGTATTATTAGTACAGCGATAGTAATGATGCTTGTTTAATAATAATAATTAATCATTAATTATAACACATTATTGATATTAATTTCATTATTATATCTATTATATCATTATTATCATTGCATAATTATGTTATGAGTGTTGTTATATCATTGATTATTATTACATATATTATTATTATTACATAATATTATCATATTTATTGTTGTTATCATTGTCTTTCATATTGTATTCATGATTGTTATAATTATCAATATTATATTAATCAAACGGGAAATTATAATCAAGGGCATAATGATAAAGTGATAGCGATAGTAATGATGCTGATAATAATAATAATGATAAAGATAACAAATTAATGATATTAATTATCATTGTTATTACTATTATCAGCATCATCATTATCATTGTCATAATTATGGTTATGAGTGTTGTTATCATCATCATTATCGTCACTGACATCATCAACAGCAGCATCATTCTCATTACCATGATTACCTTCATCATTATTGTTGTTGCTGCAGCTTTTGTCTTCATCATTGTTACTTCATGGAGATTGTTATAAGCTTATATATTCACTTTGGAAAAAAAAATAATCAAAGGGCATCAGGCAGATTATATAGCATGTTTGTCGTATAGAAGAAGACAACACTCAAAAGCACATATAAAAAGAGCGCTTTTTTCAGCTAATCTAAATGTACTGGCAGTATTTTCTGTGTAAAGACTAAACACTCACGCAAAAAGCTCTTTGTTACTGCGAGCGGAAACTCATCAATCTACATGTCATTTTTCTCTGTCGATAAATATAATTTCTTACAACCCGTTTCAACAGCTTTCATTCCCCTTGTTATCAGTCTTGTAGAAAAGGTATAAATTTGAATAAATAACTTCACAATTCAAGAGATGTATTTGACAGCTTTCAAATAAGTTTGTTCATTCCCCTTGTTATCAGTCGTAGAAAAGGTATCAATTTGAATAAATAACCACAATTCAAGAGATGTATTTGACAGCTTTCAAATAAGTTTTTTGTCAGAAATACATGTATCTCCTACGAAGATGTATTTGAAACCGGTCAGATACATCTCTTGTATTATGAAGATATTCATTCTCATTCACACCTTTTCTACATTTGTCTTATTCATGGCGAATAACATCATATTTAGTAGCTGATAACGAATATAACATGATTATTGGAATTTCGTTATGCACGGGCTTGGATGTACTCATTTTTTCCTTTGCACAAGCTTATGCACATGCAACGTACACATGCAAATGCAGATACACACATAGACTTAATCATAATATGATTTTAATCGAAGGACCAGCTGATAGACTATTATATCAGCTGATAGACTATTATATCAGCTGATAGACTATCATTAGTTATAGTCAATGAACGACCTAGTTATAGATAGAAAACTGAGCTACAGAGAGAATGTAGCTCAGTGGTAGAGCATTAGCTTTGCAAAGTTCACGTCCGTGCCCGATAAAATCCTCTTATCCGACTCACCTGCTGTTGAGTACTGCCTTCAGCACGCAGGGGTCAAATCCGGGGCGAAAAGAATATGGCCAACCGAATGCATGTTCCTCTACGAAGATACCACGGTTGTTCAGCAAGATTAACTATCCTAAATGTGATGATAGCCACTGATGAAGACAAATGATTGAACACAAGGATAACAGATTCGCTTCAAATCGCCGAAACAGAGTGACAGATTCAGTGATAAAGGCGGACTCGGAATGGAATCGGAAAACAAGATACTATCTCGCCGCCTCTCAGAATGGCATAGGCAAAGGCAGAGAAGGCGCAAATAGTATACAAAGAAAAACAACGCTATTTGTAATTTCTTTTTTAGCACCCTGATATACATTAGTTCCCCCTAAGTGGATATAAAGGTGCTGAGTGATTGCCAAGTATTGGTGTCTAACCTGGGGCACGGGTTTAAAACGACAGATGCGTAATGAACAAATAATTAGCTTAGTTTCCCCCGTGAAGTGGGGAAAATTGAAGAAAAAGAAATAGAGTGCAAAAAGTAAAGAAGAAAAAAAGAAACTGGGCAGCACCAAAGGGAAACGAAAAATGTGTCAGTCATAACTACGATGGAAATACAGTAACAATTGAGACTAGTGTATGCGCGGAGTCTATAAATGCTTCATACAACATGAAGATTTTATTACTACGTGATGTCTCAAGACTTCATTAGTTCCTATGACGTCGATGATAGCTTGTTAGGCAATTATGACATTTTTATTAACTGTTAGATGGGAATCATGCCACAAAAAAGACTGACATCACTTTAAAGCCGATAGATATATGGAATGATCTTTGAAATAATTTTAGAATGAATTCAAGACGGTGATGTATGTCAAAGAACTGACAGATGGTATTCATAATACAGTATCGTTATATAGGTTAAGCAATCTTCTTTACTGTATTTTCTTTTACTGTCGAGAACCAACACTACGAGCGGTATTATCTCGATTTCTTTGTGAATACTGTGAATAGTTCAAGTTGCAAGGAATCGTCCGGATTTACATAACAAAGACATCCTGCCGGCACTTTTCTGTTAGACTTTGCCCTGAATCCCCGCCCAAAACTTTTGCTGTTGCTTGTAGATTACTGTTTTGAATTTTTGTTTCTCCGGTCGCCTCGGGCAAAATAATGTGATTTGTTTGCAAGATTAAAGGTAGAGTTTTTTTTTTATTTATCTGATTAATGTGCTGCTCTCAACGCTGACTTTTCTGATGAAGGAATTTCAATCACTTTTTTTGTGGAAAGTTTCTTAATCGCCCACTCGCATTTCCCACGAGCCTCTTCAGTAACCCCTCCCTTCTTACTCAACAGAAAACGAAGAACATGTTTTCAAAAGTAAAATCCCCCGCCGTCATGCGTCTCAATTTTGTTCTTTTTTTGACTCTTCCTTTTTCGACTTCCTTTTTTTCTCTCTCGCGCAATAGCATTCCTTGCACTGGCGTCCCATCCGTCCTTTGATACAGTCCCAGAACTTGAGGGGCTCCTTCTAGCTCCATTCGAACGGCTTGATGAGGTCGCCGAGCACTGAGCGGTAAGCCTCTTCCCGCTTCTCAGAACCTTCGTGTATCTCAGCGGAGGCTTGGCGGGTCTAAGTCACTGGGGCCAGAGAGGTAAATGGGCGTGATTGATGGGGGAAAAGGATGGGGAAGGGGAAAGGGATGGGGAAAAGGATGGGGGGAAGGGAAAGGGATGGGGAAGAGGGAAAGGGATGGGGAAAAGGATGAAGGGGGGAAGGGGAAATGGAGGGGGAAGGGGCGAGTGTGGGGGACGGGAAAGCAGAGAGGGGGAGGAGGTCAGAATTGAGTGATGGGGAAAGAGAAAGGGGATTGCGGGGGGTAGGGGAGGGGTTGAAGGATAGGAAAGGGGGGGGGTTGATAGGGGAAGGGGAGATGGACTGGGGGGGAGGGAGAGTGGGACTGAAGGGGGTAAGGGGGGGTCCTAATATTGCAGTATGGGGGACGCCGAGTGGAAATCCAATTTTATGCACATAGATTCTTGTGTATACATATTCTCAGAGTAATAACATTGTCTTTTGCGCATTCAACCTCTGAAAGCAATAACGAAATCAAATTTAGCTTTGTGATATCCCCGCTGTCACAAGCTCTTTCGCCTTATTTTTCAAGATATACGATTTCTTTCTACAAGAAAATGTTTTATTTCTGTCTCACTCTTAATCTTAATTAGCAAGATGCAAAGACTGCTTTGACTTGTAAAGAAAATTTCTCTCCGTCAGTAGTGTAACAAGCATGTTTTGGAGGTGAATTGATATAATATAATATAGCAGATTATATATAGTATCCATTGGATTTACGATCAAAATTAGATACAAAAAAATGGCAGTAGAAGTCACGTCTCAGCAACAAAAAAAAAAAAAAGGATTCTTGTATAACATTTCCACCTATTTACTCCTTCATTTATTCATATCTATGAATCTATGTATGTATGTATATATATATATATATATATATATATATATAATATATATATATAATATATATATATAGAGAGAGAGAGAGAGAGGAGAGAGAGAGAGAGAGAGATAGAGAGAGAGAGAGAGAGAGAGAGAGAGCAGACAGAAGAGACAGAGAGAGATGTATATCAATCGTTATCTTCTCACCGCATCGTGTTAATTCACCAGAAAGCCTTACCTTCACAACAAGCCTTTGATCCTTTAAAGCTAAGAGGGAGATGCGTGTTTGTCATGACTATAGAGATGAAACGGAGAGAGACATCGCAGCGCGGATGACATGAGATGAGGAACGAATTGCTGGTTGGAGTAACGAGACCTAGCGATGCACACACACACACACACACAGCACACACACACACACACACACACACACACACACACACACACACACACAACACAAACACAAAATATAGTTGTGCATTGGGGATATATCTGTCCAGCTCTCTCTCTGTTAGTCTGTCTGTCTATCTTTCTACTGATCAATTTACCAAACTATCCTCCCATCTACGTATTCATCTATCGATTTATCTGTCTCTACATACCCTACCCTGTCTATCAATACATTCACCTATCTATCTGTTAATCAATTATTCTATCTGTCTGTTTATCTACTTACCTACCTGTCTGTCTGACTGTCTGTCTGATTGTGTCTGTCTGTCTGTGTCTGTCTGTCTGTCTGTCTGTCAGTCAGTCTGTCTGTCTGTCAGTCTGTCTGTCGGTTTGTCAGTCAGTCTGTCTGTCTCTATCCCACCTATATACACACTGCGATCATCTATTCATCTGTTTATCTATCGGTCTATTTATACACTGCTATCATCCATCTATTAATATACATCCGTTTTTTATTTGTACTAGATTTCAGTAAATAAAAGAAGAAAGTTGTCATACCATGAACTCATTAATGAGTATAATGAAGGCGAACAGTCGAAAGAGCCACGACAAAGTTACCCTCTGGAATATACATTAAGAGGACCACTTAAGGGAAAGGTTCATTAAGAAAGGAGTTGAGACTTACCAATCAAAGTGAAAGGACAGCATATGAATTAAGCTCCAGTTGCATGTGCAATGAAAGAGAATAGTGCAGGATAACGTGATGAATAAGTGAGTGAATGAAGAGATACGTAAGTGAATGAATAACTGAATCAGGGAATACGAGCTTATTTGGTTAGATAAAGCGTAGATGAGAATATATAAAGTAAAATAATTGTATGATACTTATTGACAGCCCTTGAAGTTTTCCAACATAAAAGCTAC
>NW_020871692.1:507179-512179 GCF_003789085.1 Penaeus vannamei | reverse complement strand
ATGATTTGTTTAAAATCCTTGAAAGATTAGAGATAATGATGAAAAATAGATATAATACCTATTTTATGCTAAATAAAAATTAAAGTGAATAGTGTTTCGAGTCTTAAAAGCAATAAGCAGAACTAAACTGCATTTGCCATGCTAACTGTAACATTAGCCTCATAATGGTTTGACATAAGTATTCAAAATGGCATTGAATGTCCCAAGATCTTTCTGTAATAACATGATTAAATGATTATTCAAAATTATCTGCAGCTATAGTAATTAGCGGCGAATACCTTATGAGACTTAAAAAAGAGAATAATCAAAGCATTTAAAATCTATCTATAAATAATGCTTCTCATACGTAAAAATACATATCAATAAATATTGTATTAGAAATAAAAAATTGGCATAGACGCCACCAAGAATCCCGTGACAGAGGTACTCGGAAATCCGTTCTTGGCCGTCGCCTGATCCCCGCGGCAGTGAAAGGGGGATTCTAGGAGGTTAATGTTTCTACGTCCTTTCTCCTCCGCAACGATGGGCTTAAATCTGCCTCAGAGCGTCTTCCTAGGGGACGGCCTCCCACAACAGTTGACAGGCTCATGATCACTTTTGGTGGCTCTTGAACCTGCTGCCGAATACTTGAGATAAGTGGAGTTATTGATGAAAGTGCCATGCATGCCATTTCTCTCCCCTGGGCACACAGCGAACAACAGGCGAGATCGAAGCGCTGGAAGGGTGCCAATTGGACTTTTTCTTCATTGAGTTTCTTATCTTTCCCCTCGGCAACATCACATGGTGGCGTCTTTTTGTTTATACAGGTTAACGTACTCATTCTCAATATACAAGTTTTTCATAATCATGCAAGTTCTGCGTATATTATTGTAATTATTTTACTGTTCTTCAATAATTGTAGGTTCACTATTAATATTTGTGTTTATCTGTTTCTTCATATTCCCCATTTTAATGTTAATGCACATCTATATAAATCTCCAGAAAATTAGATAATGATTATTTTATTTTAGTTTGATAGCTCACACTGCTGCAGTCTATAGCGGCTCCAACATATTTCGCGGGGCGGGGAGGGGGCGCATGAAAAAAGGGCGCCAGTCATCGAAGACGATGCCTTGGCCTAAGAGGTGAAAAGAGCCTTTTTATAGCATTTTTGATATATTTGTTCAGGTATTTCGAATAGACCACGCTACTTCCATGTTGATTAATACTGGAGATATGTTATATGCATTGACTAGGAGTCCCTCATGGTTTCAGAAATGAGAAAAAACATATCTTGTATATGGGCCTACAGATCCATTTAATTTAAAACAAAAACATTATATTATAGCCAATTACGTATATACTTATGATTTCGATTGACACTTTGAAAGAAATTCTTGTATATATGTATAAATCTATTCATATATTTCCATATATCGCATATTGCTAGTTGATATCGCGCGAGTTCTCACTCACGTCTCGGTGTTTCCATGCGATAAATCGAAAGATTTTCTCGTTTCACTAAAAAGACGCGTATTCCTATAACCTCCCAGTTTCACTACTCATCTTTGTTATTTCTTGATAGATTTAACATATTTTGAAACTTCGGCTACGTTAATGGCCTCGTAAAACTAAATTATATAATGCTATCACTATCAGCCTGATTGTACGTATTCTTACAAAACCCAAAGTACCAGTTTTATTCTCTTTGCAATACTGCCCTGTCGCTTCAAGTTCTACACTTAGGTGTCATGTCATCCGGTTACAATGAGTAAAATATCTTTCAGCTGCCTACATGGAACATCTATGCTTACCCTGGCATATACTTAGCACGCAAAAGGAACGGCATGAACACCAGCAGCAACACCATATCTGACACATCGATGCCGTTTTAATTGGAAGTGAAGTGCCAAAATACCACTGCAAAATGTGTCACATACGCAGTCAATCCAAAGTAGGGATTTTGAGATCATAATTATAAAGTGCTTTAGCCACTGTGTCATTCCATTATTCTGAACAGACGTGCAGGGCACTTCATAATGCTAAAAAATATGGAATACATGTAAAGGTTTTAATGCAGGATACGATCATGACAAGAACACTGTTGTATGAGATATCAATATACGATGAATTTCCCATTTTCTACACATTAAGAATATTTGCTTATATTATTTGAAATGCTTTCATTTTTTTCCCGCAAAACGAGAGTGCTTCGAGACAAAACCAGACTGACCAATATTAAATGGAGATGGTTCATAAATCTGGTCGTTAAAATCCCTGCGTAAAGCTCTTCCATAGCCCTGCTATAGGCTTTGTTTTTTCCCAGACGAGGAGGAATAACGCAATAATAACGGCCCGCAGACACCTGGTGCATCAACCCCTGCGCACACGCGCGCGCACACACACACACACACGCACACACACACACACACACGCACACACACACACACACACGCACACACACACACACAAAAAAAAAAAAAAACTGTTTTGTTAATGTATTTTCTTAAATCATATAAATAAATCAGGAACGGTTTCCCATACAATTCTACGGGTGAAAAACAGTGTACGGAACTCATTCTAAAAAGATTCTCTCTCTCTCTCCCTCTCGCCCTTTCCGTCCTTCCCACACTTTGGGTGAAATACATTTTGTAACGGAAGCAATTTGCATTTTCTCTTAGTTTACATTTTCCAACTCTTCCTCATGTGCTCGGGCATTCACTAGACGCCCGTGCGACCTCTCAGCTGGTTGTGGTCCAATGAATACCGCCATGGAATCGGTCTGAACCAGCTGTTAATGGCATGGGCCGGAGCGCCATCAGTCACCTCTCCCATCGCCAAGCCCATTTGCAGCTTCCTTATCTCCAAATGAACCGAAATTGAACACCGGCTCGCGTCCACGCAGCACAGAAGCAATAAGGGTGAACAGATATTTTATTATCTTGGAATGTTTCCGTTTTTTCTTTTTTATTATACCGTTTTTCCTTTCGTTTTATTCAGCCCATCAGCAGACGTTGTCCCAGAATATCTCGCCGGATATCTAAAGGGAATGCTGCATTATGATTTAAGAAAACACCTATTGCTTCCGTACTCTTCGTGCATTTGTGACGTTCAGTTAGTTTGCATGTCTATTTCATATCACCTCAGCTTCTGCTAATGATTATGCATATATATGTCAACAAACCGTATTATGGGCCAATTAATTTCATATAATAATATAATGACGTGTGTTGTACTGATAAGCTAAACATAATTAAATTTTGATTAATACAGAAGGATCATGGTTTGTGTGTGGGGGGGGGAGGGGATAAAGAAGGAATAGAAGGAAATTACCTTTCCAAACGATTTTCTTTATAAGGTCTTTTGAATAGGCAAGAGAGAATATACAATCGCATTAGCAAGGTCCTTTAAATCATTTACGTTTTCATATTTAAGAATTTTATTTTGGCTAGTAACCCTTTAATTTTACTGTAATTTCATTTGTAAGAGAGAGAGAGAGAGAGAGAGAGAGAGAGAGAGAGAGAGAGAGAGAGAGAGAGAGAGAGAGAGAGAGAGAGAGAGAGAGAGAGAGAGAGAGAAACATGGGTATTGTTCTCAGCACAAAACTGACATAGCAGGGTATTTCCAAGTAACGGCATTGTCGTTCTCATGTGAATATACTTTAAAATTTTCTTCTCTGGCAAAAAGCTTTTGCTTTTCATAATGTAAAAATGTGAATAAAGCCATAAATGACGACGGTGAACCTACGAAAGAGAGGCACGGCGGACTTCGTGAGTGACGCGGCGGGGCGTTAGAGTGGTTAATAGTCAGACTTCGAAGCTCAAAGTATTTATTCATATGATGTACTTATCAATATTACATTTATATGCATTCGAAACTCGTACTGTGGAATATGCCAATGGAGCAGGCCGAACGGCAAACACTCCGAAGGCACCGTGGGTTTAGGATAATTATTATTTCCGAAATGTGACTGTATTTCTTATTTTTGTGAGTGTATCTTCTTTGGTGTCAAATCGCTCTCATATTATTGCACAAGTGCATTTATATACTTATCAAACCCTCTTAACTTCCTACCGTTATGTGAAGCATGCACAAAGGGGTCTCACATTCTTGTCCTTTTGCAGGTTACAGAATACACACGTTCTGTGTAGAAAAATCAAAAGGGGCCTGCGCACAACTCCATAGTAAAACCATCAAGCGCAAGCTAATAAGAAGTAAAGAAATAAATAATTCATACCTGATACTAACGGTGTATTTTGCATACGTCATAAAAGTTAATCCAGATTAAAGTTTAATCCAAATTCACAGCGTTTGCAAACTCCGCTCTTGGTGCTCCACTTATGACTAAGCGTAACAATGTCTTTCTCCAATGGAGGACGGCTTAGGCTGTGATCTCATTCTGGTCCGAGGCGATGAAACCATATTTCTGAGCTTGTCAGCACCTTTTCCTTTATGCATTTCTCCCACGTTCCTGTGCTCCCCTTCTCCCGTTTTTATGCTTTGTTATTTAAGATAACCTTTAGCATTGTAACTTTTAACCCAAGAAGGCCACCTATGTTGGGAGTGAAGGAACCTTCTGAGGCTCACCTCAAGAGACCCAGGGTTCAGCTCATTTTTTCCATTCTGTGGTTGTTCTTTAGTTCCTTTACGTTAATTTAGTAATACCCTGTTTTATTCTTGTTTTGATTATGTAGCTGCTATTATTTACTTGTTTTAAAGTTTTGTTTGAAGTTCTGTTAAGTTCTGTATTTGTGGTTTTGTTCTTTAGACGAAAACTTTTAATTTCCCTAATAAAACAACTATCCAAAAGTAATCCATTTCCTCCTATAGATTAAATTCTCCTTTTCTCTGCATGACGGTATCTTCGACCACATCTCCCATCTCATCATCCTAAAACAGCTTAGCATCCCACATAATCTCTATTCTCATCTCATTGGATCCGGATTCCCAACCATGGTGTAATCGTTGTTAACAGGTAGAAATCTCTGATCAACGCAATCAGGGGAGGTAGACTGCGGTAG
>NW_020871692.1:482179-484679 GCF_003789085.1 Penaeus vannamei | reverse complement strand
CGGCAATCAAGTCCAAGGTCTATATAAGTACTTATAAAGACTTAGAGCCTGCCGTAGTAAAAGCTTTCTGCTGACGGGAATTTGGTGCTGGAACAAGTGACAGCGTCCGCTATGATGAAACAACATCAATTCGTCACTTGTAAATTAAGTGAATAAAATATCCTTCATGACTGACCTGAAATCTAAATTTGTAAACAAGGACACTGTTGTTGCTGAAGCCAGTGCAAGGAGAATAAATTATGGCTCACCCATTAGCTTGGGCTGTTGAAGTGTTGCCTACATGGAGAAGGCAGGCGCCAAAAGACTGAAGGACGGGATGGTCACTTATTTAGATCATGGCAGACCTGTGGAAGACAAATAGATCTGCGCTGCATCGCGGCCTCCTCCCAGCCAGATCCGGAGTTGCCAGAAACAAGATGCTATCGGTGCATTCGGGAAAAAAATGTATCTAGGCCTACATTTCATTTTCTATCTGCATTCTGCCTACGATGAGTACGATTGAACTAATTATATTACTGCTATTATCAAGACTAATGATTAAAGTGAGAACTGCAGGCTAATTATCGCCGAGGACCTCAAAGTGCTTTACAAATATTTTTCTATACAGTGAACCCTCGTTTTTCGCGGGGGTTGCGTTCCAAAAAGAACCCGTGATACGCGAAATCCGTGAAGTAGTAACCTTTATTTTTTTTTTAATTATTATACAATGAAATACTCTACAATACATTGAAACCAAAGAACAAAACCTTTTTTACAGGCCCAAGCATTTGTTTAACAAATAAATGTACAGTACAAACGTTTTTTTTTACAAATAACTACTGTACTGTAAAATAATAATATTAATCATCAATACGAACTGAAGGCTTCATGGATTTTAGAGAAAATTTGCAGACTTAAATTTGGCAAGCTGTTTTACGTACATGTACATATTAAACCGTAACGTTATTGACACACAGGTAGAGAAGAAGCGGAGAGACTGTTTAGCCAATCAGAATGCAGAACACAATGCACAATGCAAATCCGTGAAGCAGCGAGAACGTGAAAGGTGAACCGTGTTATAGCGAGGGTTCATTGTATATCATTTCATCGAGATGGATGACATCACGGTGGTATCGCGCATTACCTGCGTCAAACGGAGGTCATGAACAGCTTCGTCGCAATTCTATCACGCAACAGCCACATAGATGAAACATGCTTACAGTCGTCAGTATGCACGGATTGATTTGTTTTGCTCTTTCACCATCAAAAATTCTTTTTTTACAATGGTTAGTGCTATTACAATTGCTCCATTTTGTATGTTTTTTCATCTTTTTTCGACAGATTTTTAAACATTACAATATTCTTTTTCCATTCAAAGCAGCGGATTCCCCTCCCAAGTAATTTCAGATGATGATGATGATCATTATGGTTACTATCATGATCGCTGTCAACATCATCATCCTTACTATTATCTTATTTATTTTATCATTATTATTATTATGTTTTATCTCTTTTAATTATCATATAATTATCATTATTATGGTCATTGTCATATTTATTATAATCATAGTTATTAAAAATTACTATTATCATTAATAGTAGCAGTAGTAGTCGTAGTGATAGAATTATTATCATTATAATTATTATTATTATTATCACTATTATTGTATTATCATCATCATCATCATCATCACCATCCTCATTATTATCATTATTATCATTATCACTATTATAATCATCCCCTTTATTACAATAATCGATGTACCCACCTTCTCATTGTTAACAAGCAGCGTATTCCCAAGCTGCAGTACGTTTTATCAGTTTACTTTTCTCGGGAACGAACTCTTATGGGTGTTGTTCAGACACTGTTCTTAGTTTCTTCGTTTCACATGAGAATTCCCACATTATAAAAAAAAAAATCGTCTTCACTTTGAGATAAGGGCTTTCCCATTTCCATAATAATGAATTTCTATATGAAAACTATTGTAGCGAAGTATTATTAGTAGTATAATCATCATATTCATCACAACCATTGTCATTCAGTTATTATCATTACCATCACCACCATCGTCATCAAGACCTACGCCGGCGGTCGTGGCTCTCCGAATGCTCTTTGTTTAGTATCATTACCATTATCATTATTGTTAGTATGTTTATAATTACTCTTCATGTTGCTGTTTATTATTATTACTATTACTATTGCTGTTATTATGTTCACTTCTACCCATACGCTCCTTATCATATTTATTATAATCATAATTATTATCAATATCATTAGGAGTGGTAGTAGTTGTTGCTGTTGTTATAGTAGTGCCATTATCGCTATCATCATCATCATCATCGTCATCGATCATCGTCATCGTCATTGTCATCGTCATCGTCATCATTATCATTATCATCATCATCGTCATCATCATCATAACTACTATTACGACTACTGCTGCTACTACTAATATCGTTATTATCATTATCATTATTTTGTCATCATCATTATTATTATTATCATTATTATTATTATTAT
>NW_020871692.1:449105-464105 GCF_003789085.1 Penaeus vannamei | reverse complement strand
TTTGGGATTTTGCACAATTCACAACATTTCAACATTTTTCCACACATTACACAACATTTCAGACATGCTTCATCCATTTCTTAGTCATTTTATAGCCATTTTCAGCAATATCATGACACATATTCCTCTCATTGTCAATTTCTCATGACCATACCCCCTGCATGACATAATATCCAAATATAACCCTAAGAATAAAGATCCTGTTACATGATTGGCTGTTTTTTGGGATGACCTTGAAAGGAAGTTCAGGATGACCTTGCCTGATGTGTTGTGAAGGGCAAGTAGTTGACCTTGTAGGATGTAGGGGAAGTTTGGGGCCTTTGGGAGGCAGGGGTTCAAGCAGGGGCATTGGGGCACGTTTGGGGGTTGACACCACGGCATATGTTTGCGTTTTGTTTCACTCTGCTGGATTTTAGTTCATTTAAGTGTTCTCTTGTTTGTTGGTGATTTTGTTTGTATTGTTTGTTAGTTTTGCTGGTGAGTACTATTTCTAAGGGAATCATTTTTTGCTGTTATTGTGTATTTATGATTTTTTTATGTCTTGCTCAGTAATGTAATATTTTCTGATTAGACTTTCATTACTGCTGTCATTGTTATTTGTTATTTTAAAATTAATCATTTTACAGTCATAGTTGTCATGTATTTACCATTATGATTATAGCTGCTCGAATGATGATCATATTAGCATTGATAACAGTTAAAGAATGATTAATGATTTATTTATGATTATAAGGATAAAAGTGGCTTTTTGTTTATCAAACTATTATGGCTGGAAGCTATGTGTATATATTGATCTTTTAATTATCAACAGTAACTTTTTTATATCTCAGTTATTGGAATGAAACCAAGAAGTAGCCTATTTAGCCTATAGCCGTTATTCCTTTTTCCGCAGATTAGTTCTCAGCTCTGGATAGTTTAGTTTGATTTTTTGATATTTTCTGAGTTTTAATGTTTCCTTTCAGAAAATTTGAGGGTTCTCTAAGATTGCTGAAAAGATAGTTTTAAAATTCCTTCCTTTTAACTGAGTATATGGTGTTATTTCTAGAATATAACTTTTATGAAAGAATTTTACTCGTCATGACGTCATCCTTTACATGAGTACCCTTCATTTCCACACCACTGATTTATGTCTTTCTCATTATGGATTTAATGCCTCGGTCCCAGTTCTTTTGTCGTTGATGTGACATATAACATGTTAACCACAAGTTGATATGATTAATACAGCTCTCATTAATAGCTACACATCCATCTGATTTCTTCTACTACATGCCTCATTTGTATTGCAGTGTCTTGGTAGATTTCACAGCTGTTTGTTTGTTTTCCTTTTGCAGGCAAATCCTCCTTGTGTATCCAATTTGTTGACGGACAGTTTGTGGACAGTTATGCCCCAACCATCGAGAACACCTTCACAAAGAATCTGAGAGTAAGTATATATTGGATTTGATGGAATACATAAATACTTTTTTCTCTTTTTTTTTTTTTTTTTGGCCAATGAGGCATTCATAACTAGACATCTGTGGAAGTGGGATGCCTTCACATCATACCCTTGCCCTTTTAGGTGTAAGATAATGATGAACTGTGATGGGTTTAAACAAGAAATTATGTAGAGGTAATTTGATGGCTGGAGGCAACCCTTTTCCATGTATTTTTTGTTTGTTTTCATCTCCTGCTTGAAAGATGGATTTTAAATTAATTACTTTTCCCTTGTTTTCAGTTCTTTCTGTGTAATATGCAATGTAAAGAGTAAGAAAAAATGCTTATTGATTATTGCAGACTTTGGCATTTCCGTTGTGTTGCCATATTGTGATCATAGGCATGGGGTTAGTCTTCCATAGAAGCTAGTTGGAAGCCCTTAAATATCAGGGACTTTTTGATAATGTCACATTATTGATGATCTTTCATCATCCAATGATATCATGTTTGCAGGGCTGACTGATATGTTTATCTGATTTTTTTTTTTTTATACTGAACACTAAGTTAAAGTGAAAATATTAAGAGACCACAACTTTATATTGGAAAGTCAGGACATGATAGACATAGAATATTCATATGCAGAAACTTTTCAGTTGCCATCATCATCATTATCATTATGATCATTATTATTATCATTATCATTATTCATGATCATCATTACATCATTATCATTATCATCATCAATCATCATTATCATCATCATTATTATCATGATCATCATCATTATTATCATGATCATCATCATATTATCATTATCATCATTAATCATTATTATCATCATCATCATCATTATCAACATCATCAATCAATAATCATCATCATGATTTTGATTATTTCATTTGGAATCCCATCTTTTTTTCTGCTCCGCAGCCACTCTAACCTAGGGGCTCCTATAATATTCTCATAGACATATGTAGCTTGTGAGGAAGTGTCCAGACAGGAAAGCAATTTAGAGTTAATTATTTATTATTTATTTTATTTAATTTATTTATTTTTTTATTACCAAAAACAAATCAATAAAAATATACCACATGAAATGCAAAAAAACTGCGGCAAAACAGAATAAGTCCTTGTGTTCCATGTTGCTCAAACGAGAAGAACTATCTGCGGTGCCATTCAAACAAGAAGCAGTTGCGGTCTATTAAGGCAGTGCTTTTCGCAGGTGAAACACTATGTCTGGCTGGGCACTTGAATACAAGTCAAGTCCTAGACGAAGATAAGGCCAGTTGAACCTTTAGTTTCCTGTGGTGCATAGTTTCATTCAAGACTCAGGCAATTAATGATAATATTTTATAACCTACAAGGCTTTACATTGAATATTTATATTTCAAAGTTTTATTGAAATTACAATCTATTAAATGGGAGATATTCAAACCATGTATGAATGGTAAGCTTTCAAGCTACAACAAAAGAAGCATTGTTGGAAGCTTATTGTATCGGTGTACTACTGAATCCTTTATTTGCCATGTTACAGAATTTTAGGTCTTGATTTCCATTATATATTGTGGCTGTCTAAAACCCATCCCGTGTGGCCTTCTTATTTCCATTCCATATGGCTTCACAATAGCTTTGAAATAACTTGAGCTTGCCCATAACTCCGGGGTAAGACTGAGAGGAAAGAACCTTCAAGGGGTAATTGCCTTCCCTCCCTACTCCTATTCTCAGACTGATTTTATAGCATGGCAGGTTTGGGAAACTGGATGAATATTTATATCCATAAAATCTTCACATGTTTGTATAGTTGCATAAATATCTTATTGTTTTGTATGTCATATTTAGGCCTATTTACCCATGATGGTCAATACCTGCATCCAAGGCCAAGGCATTCTCATGATGTACTTGTAGGCACAGGTTCCACTGAGATCTAAACTTTGAAACCACTGATATATAGGAGACTTTATATTTTGATATGCTTATGGTGGTTCCTTATTTTTTTTCGAAATTGATTTTAATGTTTGTTTTCAGATCAAAATGATATTGACATAATTGTTTGTTGATAAGTAACAAAATATCTGAAAAAAGTTCAGTAGCTATTATCTTTTTGAAAACTATTATACAACACACAATAGATTTACCACCTTATATATAGAAAATGTAAAGAGATTGCTTTGAATTAATATCAACGGTTTTATCTTCATCTTTTCTTCTTGGTAAATTAGGGAAAAAATACCCACACATTAATGTGTGCCAGGATGGCATGAGATGCATGCCATGTCCTCTAATTTTAGTTCATTGATTTAAAGCTTACTAGTTTATTGATTTTGCTTACAAATATATGGTTCCACAAATGCTCAGTTACCTGTCCAACCTGATCTCGCCTATTATTTTATATTTTACGGGTTTCAGTATTGTATAATGCTAGAATAATCATAATGTCAATGATAAGAATGATTATACTAACAGCAAAAGCAACTCAAAAATTATTTGGAAAAAAAAAACATGAAACTATAAGGAATTGGGAAAGTGAGATTTTTCAGTTGGGCCTAAAATTTGACTCCTTGGTGACTAAAACATTTATGGAGCCATCTGTATGTTAACAAAATTCCCAAAACAAAGCTGCAGTGGACAGAACATGTACCCACTGCCAATATGTAAAAAAGTATACAGAAATTTGTTGGAAATGTAATTAATATTTTGAATGTTTTATCTGTTCAGCTGACATACAAGATTTTGTAATGATGCTCATCTGATCTCTGATTATTATGAATGCAAAAAAAAATCTGATTTACTAGTCTTTGTAAGTGTTTAAGATCATGATGAAGCCTGCATCACCTTTGGACTCATATTGAGAATCACCAACCTGTTGTCTAGACTTGCTAATATTGTACCATTATCCATATATACAAAGAAGTGGAGCAGAAAACAGCTGCAGTAAGAAATGGGAAAAAAAATCTCTTCACTTCTCATTGTGGGGTGTCTTTATTTCATTTGTGTAGACGCTACTCTGCTGTGCTTGTGTCAGACCAAAAGGTGACGTAAAAGAAAATTAAATCACTTAACCCAAACAAGAAGCTAATAGAAGAATTCTTAGACGTTAACTGTCCGAAGCTGGATCGAGGATGTCAGTGACTGTATGGCTGGCCGTATAGGCTGATATATCTCCTGTCCTCCCTGCTACGATCTTGTTATTAGCAAAATTTCTCTTGCATCCATCCCCACACCCCACTCTGCCTACAGCATAGGAACAGATGTGTCCGGTGCGGGGCAAAGGAGCGGGGGGCGTTAAGCCACGTGGATGCAGGCGTGTGTTCGCGGGTCGCGCTCTCATTCCTAGATAACACTACGATGGCTCTGGCCCCCTTCCCCGCCTGCCGATCCTCCTCCGCCGCCCGCCTGCCTGGTGTGTCGCGCACCGGGCGGCCGCTGATAATGGCGGCGCGTGGGCGGAGCATGGGGACAGCCTACCGACTGGTCCGCGGCCTGGGCGCCCACCGCTGGGGGCGGCTAACTCGGGTCGCACTACCTGGTGCGGGCCGGGGCGCCGGTCATGGGGGTGGCGCGTGGCGCGGCGCTCATCCCCTCCGGAGCACTCCCAGAGGCCCGCCGCGCTCTCCACTCTCTACGTCTATCCACTCCTGAGTAGTTCCAGCTCCCACAACATACGTAGTACACAGGCACGCATCACAAATGCATGCTCTGGAAGGTGTGAGAGGGCAGGTTAGCTATGCGCCTGGGGAGCGGGAGACAACAGAGGCCAGCGTAGGCAGACCCCAGGATAGGCCATCACTCAGACTCATGATCAACCCCACGGGTAGCGCCGACCTGGATCTATCTATATGTCACGCAAGATGAAAATGCATGGAACTGAGTAGGATGCAATCGTAGTTCACGAGAAGAAAAGAGCCGGACATGGGAGGGCAAGTCCCCCCTTATCATACAACCGACGTGAGTCTGAGGAGGATTTCTATATTCGTCATTCCGAAATGTAATGAACGTGTTCACACCTGCCATCCTACAGCGAAAGTGTGCATAGGGTAAAAAGAGCGACTCATCCACTATATCAACCCTTCCGAGGCCGGGAGTCACTGGCCGCTGCGGTGCGTGTGTGAACAAAACTCTAACATAAACTGCGCACCGACACACGCATGTAGCGAATCCAGGCCGGAAGATAGCAGGTGGCTTGTCTTTGTGCGTGGCTCGCCCAGTGCCGATATGCGGGGTGCCTCCTGTGCTTGGCCCAACAAAAACCAGATCTGCACATGGAACGTGTCGGTCTACCATCTGCCCGAGCCTTACAGTAAGGCACAAAACGCCCCGATCGAATCCATCATCATCTCTTCGTCTTTCTGTCGTGAATCAAGGCGTTGCCTATGCTGAGACATCTAGACTGTTCCCTGTCGCAAATCAAATGACCGTCAGAATAACGTCGCATACCGAAACAGAAGAGTGGGGACTAGAATGCCAGGGAGCACGTGGCCAGTCCAGCATGACTGTCGTGGGAATAGTGGAACAGAAGCAGTGGGTCCAGGAATGGCATTACCGCGGAGAAACGGCAGGTCGCAAACCTTAAAACAGAGTGAGCCGTCTGCGAAGTGATACAACTAGAGTTCCAATAGCAAAGACTCAAATGCAATGGCTGAGGATGCCACGAAAGAAGGGCGATGCATGAATCAACACGCGTAGGTAACGAACTGTGCAAAGATGCTGAGGGAAAACTAAAAGATACATGGGGTCCGCGCGAGCCTTCACCCTGGATGGGTAAAGCACCCACTTATCAAGATAAATCTGGAGGAATCGGCCAGGATGATGTAACCCTGCGGGATACGATATAGTGTGGCCGGAGAGGAGAGCGCGGGAACGATCTAGGCGCCATGGATTGCGAAGGGAAAGAGGAAAAGCTGTATGATGTACACCAAGCACAGTAAGTAAAGATGCCTCTCTCAGGCTGGAAATGGATAGCTCCAACGTGTCATCATAAGCGAGCAAGGTGGCTGACTGCACACAGCTAGTCTCCTCCGAGGAAAATGTGCAGGCCAGTAGTCAGAAAGCCTGGACTGTAGCTGGACCGGGGAAACCCAGCTGGGCCACGAAGAATTCCAAAATATAAAGATCATAAATGGCAATAGTCTAAGAAGTAAGTGAGGATAAGATGACACCTAATTAAAAGTAGGTAGGCTGGCCCGGTGGGGGAAAAAAAAAGAAAACGGTCCTTAGAAAAAATGGACACGAACTCATCTCTCCTCCACTGAACTGTAGAGAGGAAGGAATGAATCAGTCGGATCAAGCCGGTGATGAGTGCCAAATGGGCGGTGCGATATAGGGGTAATTAGAGCGTGACAGCATGTCTGAAATTAGCGGGACTTAAATCCACCCAGGTGCCAGGGTAGACCAAGTATCGCAAGATGACAGCACGGAACCCATTGGATCATAAGGCAATGTGGGGCAATATCGGCCGTGTAAAAAGAAAAATACTAAGTATTACATCAGATATTGGCCCAGATCCCCCTGGCAGGCAGTTATGAAAAGAAGGTCGTAATCGAGTGGGGGCCCTCTGTCCCTGAGTCTAAGGGCGTCTCTGGCTAACAGGCCTGCAGGGAAAGATACAGGTGTAAATTGGCAGTGAAGCAAGTTGACGACTCCTCACCTAAAAAGCAGCTAATTATATCAATATAAGAGGTGGATACTCTCGTGAGTGGTAGGTCGGGGATGAAGGAGAATCACAGGTTAAAAAAAAAAAAAATAAAGTGTGTAGGGGAAGAGATGCCGAAAAAAACAAAACACAAAAAAAAGATTAAGGAAGTAGTGAATAAGTCTCGCCCCCCCCCTCCGCCCCCCCCCTCTCCCCTACTCCCTTCCCTCCCCCTCACCCGACTCCCACTCAATGATAGATCTTACTACTCGTGTCTGAAACTACGTATCCATGCGCAATGCATGCTGCCACTTCCCTAATCTCGCCTTCACTCTGCCTGGTGCTAGCATAATACGTGCTTACTATTTGTGCCGGAGCTTATAAATACGGTTAGCTCCTCTATGCGCACTGCTCAGCTGCCTCGCCTCCTGGACCGTCACGACGCCAACTACCCCATCGCATCTCTCGCCCTCAGTCGCCGGTCTGACGGTCCTGTCTCCCTCACACTCGATTCACTCATCGTTGCTGTCATCGTTGTACTGAGCCTCTGCATCCTAGCTCATTCGCGATCATTCCCTGAAGTCCGTCTAGGGCGTACCAATATACCCGCCTACACCTTCACCCCACGTGCCCTAAACTTTGATAACTCGTCTTCTCGTTCTCCCAGTGGAGTATTGCATCTCCGACCTTACCGACGTCTTCCAGAGTTTCTATTCCCCTTTCCACGTTCCCGCTATCAGGCGCCAGCTATGCGGTCTCAACCTATTCTCTTCTTTAGTTCCTACTGCTGTCCGTCTGACCAGGGGAGCGGGGGGGGGGGGCGAGGTGGGGTGGGGGAGGTGTGGGGGGGGGTCGGGGGTGTGGGGCGGGGGGGAGGGTGGAGGCGCGGGGCGTGGGTGGGGGGCGGGGTGTGGGCGGTGGGCGGGCGTGGGGCGGGCGGGAGGTGGGCGGGTGTGAGTGGGTGAGGGGTGGGGCGGCCGGGGTGGCGGTTCCGGAGGGGGGGTTGGCGTGGGGCCGGGGGGCGGGCGGCGTGTCGCTGACGAGACACTTCCCTTTCATACGATTGTCCCTCTCACACCGCCGTATCTTACTCTCGACTCTGTCCGACTTACATTCCCTCGCAACTCCCACCGTAAGAATCCTTCCGTCACTCTCCCTCCTAAATTCCCAGTTTCAAATGACATCACAAGTGTTCATAGACGTTCCCAGTTTTTTGTAGCGTTAGTGTGTGAGGGGGTTTAGAGTTTTGAGGCGTGTTCGTATCCAATATTTTTTCATCATATTTTTTATTTTGCTACTAAATGATTCTCAGACACAAACAGGAAAGTGTGATTGTTTTAGTGTAAAGAATTGTAATATAGGTACGTGATAGATTTATTTGCAACTAAGAGTTTTTGACTTCTGTATTTTGTCAAATGTAAAGCTGGATACAGAGTGTTGTTGGTGAGCTGAAGCTTCTGTCACAGGAAGGATTCAGAATCTTACAGAAACTTGGTATACTAAGTAGAAGTAAAAATGACATTTTCTTTGGTAAATAAACTTTGTATGAAATTATATTTTTTATTTAAGAGTTGTCATGTTTGATATAATTTTTATATTAAATACAATGTGAACTAAGTATGGAGCAGTAGATGGCTTTATTATGATTTTTTTGTTTATTGAGTTATATTGTAAATGTAGCATAAAGTGTTTGTCGGAGACTGTTTCAACATGAATACCCAATCCTAATTTTATGAGAAAAAGAAGTGATCCTATCTTGAACTGGTTGTTAATTTACTCAAATAGAAAATGCCATGAAGTGTATGTTTTTGTGTGGCTCAAACATGTCCACTTTTAAAGAAACACAAAGATATGCACATATATGCGTAAAGCAGACAAGTAGACAGAAAATAGTTATTGCCTGTAGATACAACTGATTTCTACTCTTCATATTTGAGAAAAAACAATTATTCTGTGGCTGTGATGGTAAGTATTTGCTAGTTCTAGAGCAGCCCTCTAATTAGGGTTTAAATATTAAGTAAATCTCTTCAATGCCTATATGCTGTATACAATGGCGAGATGATGATGACCGGATATATATAATACATTTTTTCTTTAGATTTTTTCTTATATACATTTGTAAATACTCTTATTAGGGCAAAGCCTGGCAAATTGTCTATACTTTACTTTCTTGTCTCTCAGATTTTTGAGAAAGATGTGTAGGAATGGAGCAAATGAAATTAATGAATTTATTGATAGATTTAGAAACAGCACATACATCCCTCAGGAAGCTAAGATAGGTACAGTTGGAAGGCAGATATCCCTGTTGTAGCAGTAGTTCCCAAACTTTTGTGTATTGTATAATACCTCAAACTTTGCACTGAAATAATGTTACTGAATGCTGCAAAACACTGAAGATACTAAAGTAAGAAATATAAGAATCGTTAGATAAAGCAGGTGAAAGAGTAGCTAAATATCTGGAGTAAATTGTATACCAAAATTTGGGAACCTGATCTAGGATGGAGGAAACATGCCAAGGTGACAGACAGACTACCATGTTAATAAATAACAGGATTTGTTTCCTTAACAAAGAAGCACAAATAGAACATGAGGCAAATATTGAGTATTGAAACTAGAAAAGCATACACTGGTATCTTGGCAGTCTTTTGGAACAACAAAAAATGACTGCAATTTTTTCTTCTTCTTGTTTAGAAATGCAAGTTCATCCATCTCATTGACAGGGAGTAGAGAAACTGCCTGCTCAGAAGAATTTTCCATCTCGGAAGGTGGTTTACCCTGACGTTTGCACAAGCAGACTCAAAAGCTCACCAAGGCATTATGCTATTAATTTCTGCATTTTTTTTTATTATTATTATTTGGTTATCATTGTTTTCCATTATTATTTTTTGATGAAAGCTATTACTTATAATACAAGACATTTCCTTGGTTAGTGTGGCACTATGAAAATAAGTGTTGTTCAGCTTTGAAAGTACAAAACTATCATCAAGAATGTAGAATTTTTGCAAAAGAAATAACACTGCAAAGGGAGAGTATGTAGCAAAATTCAATGATGGTTGTATAAAATTGTACTAACTTCTGTATATTTATTTGGGCTTTTGATGAGGCATCACATTATCATAGCAGGAAGTGATAGTTATGGAGATGAAGTTATATATATTTTATTTTTTATTTTTAGATATATGTTAATAAAATCATAGAGGTACTGATAGACTGTTATGAGAATTTAAGAAATATATTTTTTGTGCTTGAGTGTAACCATGCAATAACTTTTTTCGTTGTTATGCTCGTGTGAGGGCTATGACAAGCAATAATTGTACCAAATGAGAATCAAAAAAAGAAAAAAAATATGTAGACGGAAGACTACATTTCAACATTTTTATGCATCAAGAATTCTTTTCATCTTCAGTTTTCCAAAAGTGTATCAGCTTCTGTTAGAATAAATGTATTATCAATGTGAAATTAGATGGATTTATTACATAAATTCTTGCGAAAATAACAGTAAATGTGAAACAATCTTCTGTATATCGAACTCACATCCTGGAATGAAAGCTTGAAGTTGCGGGTCTTCTCAGGAAATATTTACGCGTGTGTGCATGTATAATATGTATATATAGGCTTTTGTGTATATGATATAATACGTACACATTCAGTATTTATATCTAAAATACAGACACTCAGTTTAGTTTTTCTGTCTTTTTCCAAGACCAAAAAGTAATGGGTACATGAAAAGTCCACAGACTGCAATTTATCATAGAAATAAAAATAAACCTGTCATTCAGTGAAAGTAATGAAAAGATAAATATCTGAAGAATCTGTATTTGTGAAAAATGTGGACAAGGAAACTCACATGTATTAGTAAACAAGTTGATTGCCTGAAACAAATCTTGGATCTAGAAATAGACCAGTATTTAATGCATTAAAGCAACAACACACCACTTGTTTACAACTTGAAAGCAAAAAGAATAAATATAAACCAAAGTTTACTTCAAGGTCCAGTCATTATAAAACACAGTTGACATTAAAAAATGATAACCTTTTGGTCTACATGGGGACATTAACTATGTTTTTCATATATTCAATTTTGACTTGCATGTACGAGCTGCAAATAGACCAAGCGAAATATCTAGATAGATTATCACCAGATCAGCATTTGGAATCTAATTTGTTTTATGATGTAATATATCAGAAATTATTAAGTAATAATTCATAATTGCTCTAGAAAAATTCCATGGATATCGGATTATGGCCTTTGATGTTTAACAACATTCTTCTTTAAACATCAGTGAATAAGTTAAAGAGGGTATGAGTTGTAATAATATCTCAGCTGTGAACAATCACTCATCATATCTTCTCTACATTTGCCACAGTAAATGATATTTTGACATAAAAGCACTTTATTAAAGTATAGATGTCTACAGATTTATTTCGCTTTCAAACATTAACCAATAACCATTTATTTAAAGTAAGACTAAGATTGCGTCCACACCAGTTGGAGACTTATTGAAAACATTGTGGGGGACACAATAAGAGACACTCAGATACAAATCGATAGCAAGGGACGCTGTATACCAAAGAGAAGACGTGTCGGCAAATAAAAGTTTAACTTGGAAACGCCACACCCCAGTGCTTTGGTTGGCGGGAGTCTTGAGACACATGCTCCTCCGCCACACCAGTGACTGTTAACATTTGTTTACCAACCGTCACTTAATGTCCTAAAACCGTGGTCACCGGAGTGACGACAATTGGTAATAAGCAATCTTGAGAACATCGGGAATACAGGACGAGTGGCGACATTACAAACCCCTTTGGTGAATGAGGATCGCAGAGACCTCCACAACCAACATACCAGACATGTGTTACAGTTCACCAAAGTCGACTCTATTGCCGAAATCTCTCACAATGTAAAGAATGCCCTGACTATCAGATTTTATCCCAGAATCTAATTACCCCCCACAATGTCAGTGGTCCCAACACATTCCTGGGTGACGCACCCTGATGAATACTTTGAAAGAAAGAGTGAGGTTAACTCAAAACTTTCAAGGATACTAACATAGACACGGGAAATAGCTTTGAAGGTAGCGGGTAAATTAAAAACATGTACTATAATAAACATCGAAGACCATTGGCCACATTGCCTTCAAACCGACCCATAATCCCTTGCCTTTGTGCCTGCGGATCAAAGGAACTGGCACCTAGGGACACCACCAGCGTTAGGCCTCACCACGACCCCACCAAGTCTGCACGGTCTCTCTTCCAACACCTACATCCATCTAACGTGTAAAGCCGGTCGAAAGGACAACAGGCTGTTCGTGCAGCCAAGAACTAAGAGAGCCTTACACGGTTTCCCGTTTAGTTTCCATCCTTCCTCAAGGGACCCTTTGGGTAAACTGCACTATTCCTCCC
This sequence comes from Penaeus vannamei, assembly GCF_003789085.1. Taxonomy (NCBI): domain Eukaryota; kingdom Metazoa; phylum Arthropoda; class Malacostraca; order Decapoda; family Penaeidae; genus Penaeus; species Penaeus vannamei. The sequence continues at coordinate 451,660 of NW_020871692.1, read as the reverse complement.
GACAACCCACTTACCATGACTCAGTAATAAGATTGTGCCATAGGGGTAAAGAGGCTGGTCCTTATCAACAAATCCCACTCATTAATCCCCGGTCGCCACCCACCCTTAACTAATCTGGAACATTGCTGCAACCCTCACATACCGCAGTCCAATCCTAAATCACACTGCATACTCACCCCCAGAAACATTCTCCGCTCCCAGCACGCTTTCACTACTAACCCTTCTCGTTTAACTCTACCTGCACCTATATCCACCCTTCTCAGCAGGCCAACCACTTCACTCAGTGCCACTCGCTCTTCCACAAGGCCCCCTGTTACTACCCCCCACCCCTACATTTTTTTTTAAGCCCAGCCAAATGGGAGCGATTTTTTGTGATCCCCTCTACAGCCCCTTACGTTGACGACACTCCCTTCCAACAATGCTTCCAAAACCAAGAAGGCAAAGTTTTATAGCGCAGCCTACTTATCACAATTACATCTGCATCCTAAACTAAAGCATTATTAATCCTGACAGACTTCTCATGCAAATCCATTGCAGCACAGCTTCATCCTCCCACAATACTTCATCGAACAGTCCCATCTCTCAGACACGTCCTGTCTGCATCAAAGATTGGACAGATTGTAGCCACATGGATTATGATGCGGTATTCAGTACAGTGCGACACCATTCCCCGAGAGGCCGCCATAAAGTCGTCCACCAATAAGGCCGAATTCCTTTCGTAGATATGACCTCCCCCATGTTTATATTGGCGGAGAGCCCTTCTCCGACAAACAGCCTTCACCCCGTCAGTGTTCAGAATTCTAGCGTGTAGGCTACCCCGCCAACACGCCGCCCACAGCCGATGCTCTCTTGTGGCTCCCAACCTCGTGATCATAAACTACTCGCACACAGCACATATGCCAATTGTAGTGGCTGCCTAATAAATTATATAGAGGCTTCCTATCTACGAGTTCGGAGCCTCAGGTGCAAATCTTAGATTAAAACTGGCGCCCTTAGTTTACGGGAGTCCATACGTCAAGTACATAAAATTTCTCATCTCACTCCTTACTCCATGTTACCTTCACTCTGCCCTTCCTTCTTCCTCGACAATGTTCTACGTCCCCAGTAACTATGCCTCCTCCATTCAATCGTTTCCATTGCTACCCTCCTCTCCAATCAAATTATTTAGCTATACATCCAGACAACCCAATTTCTAACCCTTGCCACCGCCCCCCCCCCATCCCCTCCTCGCTCACCCATAGTAGACAACCTAAACGGTCCTCCCATCTGCCACGCCTCCCCTCCACCCACCTCTCACACCCACATCCTCCACTTGAATCTCATCCTCTCCAGTTTATCCTGACTCACCCAATCACTCACCCTCTCCACCTCTACCGAACTATAAACACCCTTCAAATACCATCCCACTACAACTAATAACTCATCCTCAGCGTCCCCTGCGTCCCTTTCCGATACTGTACCTCCAATAGTGCTAAATGACCTTCGTTGTCTAGCACATTAATTTCGCCTCTAACCATTGACTAACTTCCTCAAACCCTCAGACGCCTAGCTCTTCTCCTCCTTTGTTTCCTTAAGACCTCCAACCAAATCTACTTCAAAAACTCGAATACATCAAAACCATCTAATCATGACCAGAGTAACATCCAGCACCTCATCCACGCCTAATCTCTCTGGTCCCATTCTCACTAATACTCGAGGTAATTGCCGACATCTATTCTCCTCCTATTCATGTCCCCAACACCCCTTCCTCCCACTCCCCAACATAATCCCATCCCCCTGTGTCGTCTGCACTTTCACCCATCCTTCCCTAATTACCGCTTTCCTACTCCCCCCTAGATACACCTGTGACTCTTTGTCGCAACAATCCCCTTCCATGGATTCTTACCCTTCTGACATTTCTGAAACCGTGATCTAACCGCCCTTAACCCCCTTTCTCATTTCGCTAACCCCCTATCTTACCCTAAGGACATCCTTGCGGAATCCACGCTTCTTCCTGGTAATTTTGAAATAACCCTTGTTAATCCCTACCTTAACTCATTTACTCAAAAAATCTACCCTCACCCCTCTTTACCCCTTTCTATGCCATACTATCCTGAACTGCTATACGACTTTTGACGTGTTCCCTTTTTACCCTTTTCACTACTACACCTTTCCACAGTGCTTTATGACCTTAGATGTCCATAACATTTATTTTACTTTGTAATGATTAACCATTAACCTCTATTTAGACAAGAGGACATGGGATCTCAGCCCATTACAACCTGGTACAAAAGATAATTTCTTTGACTAATGCAACAACTCTTTACTCCGGGATAGATATCCATGTGAAAGTATTATAGACGTATAGGCATTAATCCACAGAAAATGTGAAAACCTACTTTAAGTAACTGCATTTAGATCCTACCTAAAGAATGGAAACTTGTGTTGACTGCACTGTGTAAACCGCTGTACATTAGGTGTGACACTTAAAAGAGACCAAATCCTTATTTCCCTTTACTTCCTGTTGCTGCATTTAGCATTTTTATTAAAGTATATTTTCATGAACTTATCGCTTT
>NW_020871692.1:435544-438044 GCF_003789085.1 Penaeus vannamei | reverse complement strand
TCCTCTCTCTCTCTCTCTCTCTCTCTCTCTCTCTCTCCCTCTCTCTTTCTCCTCATCTCTCTCTCTCTCTCTCTTTCTCTCTCTCTCTCTCCTCTCCTCTCCTCTCTCTCTCTCTCTCTCTCTCTCTCTCTCTCCTCTCTACACACACACCCTCTCACTCCCTCACTCACTCTGTCTCCTCTCTCTCCTCTCTCTTCTCTTCTCTTCTCTCCTCTCTCTCTCTCCTCCTCCTCTCCTCCTCAACTCACTCACTCACTCTCTCTACTCTCTCTCTCTCTCTCTCTCTCTCTCTCTCTCTCTCCTCTCTCTCTCTCTTCTCTCCCCTCACTCTCCTCTCTCTCTCTCTCTCTCTCTCTCTCTCTTCTCTCATCTCCTCTCTCTCCTCTCTCTCCTCTCTCTCTCTCTCTCTCTCTCCTCCTCTTCTCCACTCCCTCCCTCCCTCCCTCCCTCCCTCCTCCTCCCTCTTCTCTCTCTCCATAAGTCCCTCTCTCTCTTCTCTCTTTCTCTATCTACAACACACACCTCTCCATCTACGTCACTTTAACACATCACGTATCCACTCACTCACTCTCTCCACAAGAATCATAACTCTCTCAAACATAAATACAACTCTCAATAACAATACTCACACTCTCTACAATCAGTATCACATACAAAAAAAACTCTCTCATCATACAAATTCTCCAAACATCATAAACCAATCTCAAAACTCTCTCTCTCTCTACCACACATACTACAAATCTCCATATCTCACCCATCCTCCTCGTCTCCCAAAACAAACACCTCTCCCCAAGAAAAAAACACATCCAAAAATAAAAAAAACAACATATACTCAAACAAAATCAACACACAAATAAAATCATACACAAAAAACCCTCCCAAAATCACAAAAAAAAATCAAAAAATACAAAAACACCCCAAACCCCCCAAAAAAAACCCCCCAAAAATCAAAACCAAACCCCATACACCCACAACTATCAAAACCCTCTCCCAACAAAAACCTCAAAAACAACACAATCCCCCAAATCAAACCATAACACAAAAACTTGCTTCTCTCTCTCTCTCCGGTCTCGCCCCTCCCCGCCGCCCGCCTCTCTCTCCTCTCTCTCCTCTCTCGCTAACTAACTCTCTCTCAAATACATCTAAAACCTCTCTCTCTCCTGTCTGTCTAAAAATAACCTCCCTAATCTACAATCCCTTCTCCAACATCTAATACTATCATACAAATCCTCCTCCTCTCTCTTCTCTCTCCTCTGTCTGTCTCAAATCTAAAATCAAATCATAATCAAAAAACATACATAAATCAATACTCATCTCTACATCTCTCTCCTCTCTCCTCAAAAACATAATCTCATTCTCCATATATCACAAAAATAAAATATCAAATATAATACAAATAAACCAAAAATCCCCCCACCAACCCAACCCCTCCACCCACCCCCCCCCTCCACAAAAAATACCAAACCAGCAGACCCCACCCCCCCCCCCCACAACAACACATCTCATACTCTCTACTCTCATCATATCTCTATCTCCCTCTCACAAACCTCTCTCAAACTCTCTCTCGCTCTCTCTCTCTCTCCCTCCTCTCAAAATATCATCATCATCAATCACTCTCTTCGCTCCATCCGCTCTCTCTCTCCCCTCTCTAGATCTCTGCGACGCCCCCCCCCCCCCACCCACACCCCCAACCCCCCACCCCCCCCCCCCCCCCCAACAACACCATAAAACCCCCCGTCTCTCTCTCTCCTGTTGTCTCTCTCTCCTCTCTATCACATCTCAATTCCAATCTCTATCCCATCATCACAACTCTATCCCTCAAAACATCCCTCTCACTCTCCTCTACTCGTCCTCTACTCTCCTCTCTCATCACTAATCTCCTACACTTCTAGAAATCATCATACATCATCTCATACAAATATACAAAATCTTCGCCTCCTCCTCCCCGCCCCTTCTCTCAAAATCAAAATTCAAAAAAAATAAAATCTCCTCTCTCTCTCGCTCCTCTCCTCTCCCCTCTCTTCTCTCTCTCCTCTCCCAAATCATCCTCCCGAACCATCTTCTTCCTCCTCAAAATCATTCTCATCTCTCTCTCTCTCTCCTCTCTCTCATCTCCTCTCTCTCTCTCTCCCGCCCTCTCTCCTTCTACCTTTACCTCTCCTCTCTCTCTCCTCTCCTCTCTTCTCTTCTCCTTCTCTGTTTTCTCCTCCAGCCCCTCTCTCTCTCATCTCTCTCTCTCCCCCTATCCTATCTCTTTCTTGTCTCTCTCTCTCTCCTGTTTGTACTACTCTCTTCTCTCTTATATCTATCTCTTCTCTCTCTATCTCTCTTATCTAACTCTCTCTATCGTGTGTGTGTGTGTGTGTGTGTGTGTGGTGTGTGGTGTGTGTGTGTGTCGTGTGTGCTGTGTGTGTGTGTGTGTGTGTGTGTCTGCTCTCTCTCTCTCTCTCTCTCTCTCTCTGGCTGTGTGTGTTGTGTGTGGTGTGTGTTGTGTGTGTGT
>NW_020871692.1:423044-425544 GCF_003789085.1 Penaeus vannamei | reverse complement strand
CTCCCTATCATGTAATAATTTACAGTCTTTCAAATATATATCACCATTTTTCAGGTATTACTCATGCTGCTGTGTGGGCTGCCTGCTGCTCCTACATTGCACATAACACACCACCCCATCTCCGAGCCTCTTCACAAGGAGTACTCCAGGGCATCCATCATGGCTTTGGTAGAGGATGTGGAGCTATCATTGGAGGAATATTTGTCAGTTACTTTGGTTAGTATACTATAAAACAAGTTTTCTCATAGATGTACTAAATGTACTTAGTTTTACAAAAAGAATGCTTTGCATATGATTCTAGGTTCATGGTTACATATGAATAATCAGTAGATTCAAGTTAATTGTCTAGATTCAGTTTTGTTAGTAAAAGTTGAACTAATTCATCAATAATAAGATCTTATTATTCAGATACTTTCGATTTATGGACAGAAACATGTTTTTACTCATGACTTTAATCAATCCTAACAGGCACTGCTGTTGTGTTCCGATCATATGGTGTGGTGTCCTTGATTGTCTTGGGACTTTTCATCTTCATCAACTTCTACCGCAAGGATATTGGCTTCCAGCCGGATCTGCCTCCAGAGGAAGACCCAAGGCAGATGGCAGAAGAAGGAACGGCCCTTGCCCCCCATGGTGTACCAGCCAATCCGATGCCAAGGGCATTAAGTTCACAAAAGTTGAATGAAGGAGCGCCAGATGCTGGTTATGGGACTTACAATGCTACCAATGGAATGCTTGACATACCAGGTCAGAGACTTGCAGCTTAACTGGCAGTAATAGCTCTGATACTAAATGGAATAGCCTGTAAAAAGATACAGCAAATTGATTCTGCTGACTAATGTGTGTGCATAAGTTTATCTGTGCCTTATTTCACACACTTAATATAGTTTATACATCAATGCATTCATATATAAATGCACAGCCATGCACATAGGTACCTAAGTAGACACACACATACACTCAAACACATTTACACAGTCACTCAAAATCCATAGTCAATGGAAATGTTACTTCTCACAATGAAGTTCACAATTCATTGAACACTGAGAAGTCTTGCCTTTGTATTTGCAAAAGAACTTATGAGCAAGTTCATGCTTCAGGTGGTGGAGGTGCTAGCACAAATCCATTCATGCAAGGAGGTGGAGGTGAGGGTGGCGGTGGTGGCTATAACTACAGCACCAAGCCCGTTCCTCCAGTGTTCTCTGAGACCAATCCCTTCAGGAATTACTTAGCACCCACCAGTCCCTTCCAGAAGAAAGATTCGCCAGTCACTTCTCCTGATCTCAGTCCAGATTATGAAAGCATCAAACAAAGATTCCAAGTAAGCTTATAATTACATAGTAGCCCTAACTTTTAAAAGTTAAGTAGAAGTAAGTAAAAAAAGGTAAAGACATAATTATCGAATAGAAGCTATATATAGTTTTATCCAAGTAAGTATAGCAAATGAGTCATTTGTCTTTTATTGGTATACAGTATGATCATTTCATATATTATGACATATGGCTGAAAAACTTTGAGACTATATCTGCTTTACAGAAACATGAATGAAAAGGAATATCATATAAAGTTCTGACTACAATATTTTATATAGAAAGCAGTATGTAGTTTCAAATAAACAAAAATTGTTACTGGAGGAGATATGGAATCTTGACATATAGACTGTCACACTAGACTAATACTGTAGAAGTAGTTGCATCTTTATATTGTAGTTTTACAGTGCATGTGTGGTAGCTGGTTTAGATGCCCCAAGAGGATAAAAAAATAATTATACATGTATATACATTCACACGCACACACACACACACACATACACACACACACACACACACACACACACACACACACACACACACACACACACACACACACACACACACACACACACACACACACACACACACACACACACACACCCATATACGCAGACATATATATATATAGTTTGATAGCTGCTTATGTGGGTATGCAGTGGTGTACAGGAGGGCCAGAGGGGGGGGGGGGGGTCATGTGCATCCCAATGGGGGGGTCCAATCAAAGAGGGAAGTAAGAATGATTTTGAAATATATATTTAAATTGCATAAAGTATTTATATCATGATTCATCTGTGTTTACATATTCAAAATATCTCCATCTTATAATATTTCTCAGTAATAAGCCTTTTACTTGTCTTAGGGGCATACAATCCAGAAGTTGGTCCCGGGCTTTGCAAGACCTCTGCACACCACTGCTTCTATCAGACAGAATTATCTTTTCTCTTTTCAAAATGTACTTATAACTTTTCAGGCATACAATGATTTGCTGAATGGAAGTAATACTGGCAAGGGAGACTCGAAGATGTTCAAGGCTGCTCCTGCCATAACCTCACCACACAAGCCACAACCCGAGGCAACTGCTCATGATTATGAATGGTAGAATCTCAGCTGTCAAGTGAACATTTTGCAATACTATTACTATGAGAAGAGGTGTTTGTTTTTGAGTTGAACTGAATTTGAACAGTGTT
>NW_020871692.1:415544-418044 GCF_003789085.1 Penaeus vannamei | reverse complement strand
TTTGGACTTCTGAAGTTGTCCGAGTTTGCTCTATTGAGGATAATCTTTTAAGAACTGGTAGGCAGTTTTCCTGCATTTTTTTTTCTGTGCTCTCCCTGGGATTGTATGTAAAACAGTTCCAAGCCAATCATACAAGCATTTCATGCTGCCTCACTGACAAGTGAATTAAAGTAGTGAATACAAACTAAATATCTCTGGTATATGACACGTACATCTGCCCTCCACAAACATCTGCAATCCCCTATACCCTTTGTACCCTCCTAGTTGCCTTCAGCCAATCATACAAGTGGTTCCTGACAATGCTCCCTCCTCTTGTTTTACTGGAATGAACATATCATGTATAAACAGGAATTCTCATAATCTTTGGAAAAATTACAAACAACAGTACATGTACACTCACTTGTGGATTGATAGTTTCTCATTACCAATTTACTACAGTACCTGGAAAAAAATTACACCGTTTCTGTTTTTGACAGAATTTGACACAAACTGTAAATTGACAGCTATACACACTTGCAATATGCCAGTGTAGCCAACCATAAATCTCAATTACTTTTCAAGTAAAATATCTATAAAAGCAAAATAAGCTTTGTTGGAATAAAATCCATTGTATTCTGAACCTAAATCCAGTTCTCTTTAGCTTTAGACTGCTCTGATGTTCTATGGAGAAGGAACCAAGAGTAAAAGAAAGTGACATTTTATCATTTACTTATCAAAAAGTGCAAATATCATACATATTTCATACACATTAGTACATTTTCATGGCAGATTTTATTACTAGTAGGTAGCTTACAAAATATGACAGTTATCTGTAAACAACTTTCCTTCTGTCTGTCTGTCTATCTCAATATTTATCTCTGAGTGTTTGTCTACATATTTATCTTTAATTGTTACCTTGCATCTGCTTGATCATATCTTTTGATCCATATTCATCTGTATTTCACCACTTTTCTCTCTCTGTATCTGTCATACAAAATCAAAAACATATATATACAGTAAATTACTTTTTAAAAAAATCAATCAATGAAGGAACACATTTCAAAAATATATAAGCAAATAATCATACCATAAATGCATTAAAAAATACTTAATAATGATACAAAACACAATAATATAAAAAATCATAACAATAGCAGTAATGACTAGAAAACCCCGACATACTACTCTGTTGCTACGAGTGTATAATGCACATCCTTCTGTGTGGGTCGCTGTAGAGGGTGAGCAAGGAGAGAACCACAATGATTGTGCAGCTTGGTGGCATTGCGAGATACTTCCAAAACATAGCTCCAACCGCTCTCATCCAGTCCACACAACAAGTCGAAGATCCCCTGAAAGTGTAGGTCATGAAAATCCCGCCAGAGATGCATCCATTTTATCATATAAAAATCTTTATCTCTTGGATTACATTTCATGTGAAGCTAGAGTATAAATGTAGATGGTTTCAACAGCTAATGCAATAAGCTTGTGTGTGTGTGTGTGTGTGTGTGTGTGTGTGTGTGTGTGTGTGTGTGTGTGTGTGTGTGTGTGTGTGTGTGTGTGTGTGTGTGTGTGTGTGTGTGTGTGTGCATACATACATACATACATACATACATACATACATACATACATACATACATACATACATACATACATACATACATATATATATATATAATATATATATATATAATATATATATATATATATATATATATATATATAGACACACACACACACACACACACACACACACACACACACACACACACACACACACACACACACACACACACACACACACACACACACACACACACACACACACACACACACACACACACACACACACACACACACACACACACACACACACACACACACATATATACATACATACAGAGTTTGCTGTGACATATGTATAGAAGATATAAATGAGAATTAATATCACAATTCAAAAGATGCACCTATTTCAAATCAAATCATAATCATAATAACACTGTGTAATTCAGGTGAAAATCTAATCAAATGAGACAGTGTCATCTCTTGCACTGTCACAGTTATTAAATCCCATTTGTACCGTTTCCAAGATACATTATGATAACACTCCTTAACTAATTTGTACTCTACTAGAGTTCAACTGACCTCACACTTATTATCATCACTTGGAGTCTCATGCATATACAAAATATCAAGGAAGTAATGCGGGCTCTGACTCAGGTTGGTAAAGCTCGTTTTACCCGACAGGAACTGCGGTAAACACTGTGACCTTCCATAGAGCATGACTGAAATAAAAGTAATGGTGCTGATTTGAGGCTTGTGGCAAGAATATAGTCCTTATAACAATATCTCAATACCTGTCTTAGAAGCAAGCAAAGTCCAATTTACAAATCCGTTTCTTGGCTTCATAACCAGGTACAAAAATTCATCTCACGTATGATCATAGCCACTGCATTTTTAACACCCATTTGCCCCCTTACTCGTTCTGATGACGTAGGGCGGAGGAGCCACAGCTGGGTTTGAG
>NW_020871692.1:383044-408044 GCF_003789085.1 Penaeus vannamei | reverse complement strand
AGAAAACAAGAAAACATAACGAGGAAAACAGAGAAATATAGAAGGGTCAGAGACAAAATCAGGTAAGAGCAACAAAAAATGATGAAAACAGACAAGAAGAACCGAGATAAAGTGACAAACATAAAAGAGGAAGACAGGAGAGACCACACCTGGCTCACCTTGACACAGTTACCCAGTAAAAGGTCACTCACTTCCTCTTCTATCACACGTCTTAGACTGGTATCTCTTGGTGCACTCTGAGGTGTTTATGGCTTTACAATGAGCACTGTGATATTCATCTGCGCGCGTAGGAACGGTTCCTTTATCGCTCTGACGGTGAAATACATCCCGAAGAGGACGCCATGCCCACAAGCCATTTAATTGATATTCAAAGCGTTTACCTTGTGAAGATTTCTAGTCACGTGCTTCGGGAAGACAGCGTGTTATGGCTCTTCTTGTGATGTGTATTTTGTGGATTATTTCTATATGAAATTCGATATTTGTGTGTTTTTTTCTAGCGTGGAGGAAAGAGAGAAAGAGTGGCAATTTTGAAAGAAAACATTTGTTGTTTTTATCAAACAGCTGATTTTCATAGATGAAATGTGAGGATGGGATATATAGGATTGGATCTTATAAATCGCACTACGTATAGGGAATGTAACCATTAATATGTCTCTTATATCCTAGCAAACCTATATATCTGAGCAGAAATCTTAATTTCGACCAACTCAATGACCTTCGACGACCTTCAGTAACAGAATGGATCGCTGCAAGAAAATCCTAAAGCCATTCCGAAGTCCCAAAGCCGATGCTCGGATGTCTCCGCCAACGCGCAAGTGCCCCGGGTACCAGTACCTATACCTGGCCTACACCACAACAACACTCAGGAACTTGATGATGGGGAACAGCAACACGTCGGAATTCCAAAATGCCGTCGAAAAAACAGCAAAAAAGACTCAACAGGGAGGCAGGCGATGGGCTGGCAATGGAGGGAGCGCTGGTGAAGACCCCCCGGATTTCCTCGTGAAATTAGCTAAGGTAAGAGAAGATACTGTGAGATGTTATAATTAATATTAAGATGCATATCCAAGTCTAAGTAATGCCAGTAATAAATATTTATTTAGACCTTGATGTGCTATATTTTTAAACAGCGATCTTTAACGTAGGTTCGAAAATAAAGTGTTAGAGGCGTAAATCAGTGTCAAAGGACTAATATGTTTAGTCCTTTGTTTAGTATCTCTTTGATATAGTTGACAAAACAGGTATTGAAGGATTACTTTTGATATACACTCATTCATATTTAGTAGCTTTATTTAGTGGCAGTCTAGTGTTTATAATGGCCTTTATAGCTAGGAATGGTAGAAAGCATAGCAGGAAAAATTGTGGTATTATTCAAAACACCAGTAATTAGGCCTAATGTTGTAATACACAAAGACCATGCAAATTGGACATGAATATGAAATGTAGGAGCCCCATTCCCATGTAAAGGAGGTACTGCCATCCTCCTTACCTGTCAGTCTAGTTTACAATATCATTGCCAAGGTATGATTGAGAAAGATAGAACCTGCACAGTTAATCAAATGTTTTTAGATTATATTATCATAAAATACATATCAGCAGTAAACCTGTCAGTGGCAGAGAAAGAGAAGTAAGAGAGGTTTTGATAGATTCAGTATATACAATAATGGATGCCACATCTGTATCTAATAACTCTCATTGTATCGGTAGATAACAGATACTGTATTAATCACATGCTAAATGTTTATGTTACTAAAAATGGTTCCTTAGCTGTCATTACCTGTCAGGTTTAGCCAAGTTCTGTATGGATATATTGGAAATACCCTCACTTGTTTTCTAGAATATCATATACATAATTGACTCCAGATCTGAAAGTTTCTGGATTCTAGTATGTGAACTGAATGTGTATGGAAACTTGAACGACATATGTATAGATGGCTTAAGATCCATATTTGCACTGGCTCCGTCAATATTAAGAGGTATTTCAAGCGTAATTGGTGCTATTGACATAGTAGGTTGTATAGTCAAAATGGACTATTATTTCTTTCAAAGGCATGACATTTCCATTATTACGTACTATTGCAAGTGATGAATTATATGAAAGGTTCTTTTGGTTCCATCTTGATAGGTTTATAAATCATAATTAGTCACATAGTTATTTGCAATTTTCCCTTGCAATTTCTCAAGTATACATAGTGCCCGTCTTAGCTTCTAATGGGCCCCTACCGGTGACTAAAGGTACTAGTTTCATCAGCATTGGCATCAAAATATATATATATATATATATATATATATATATATATATATATATATATATATATATATATATATATATATATATATTATATTATATATATTATATATATATGTATATATATAATATATATATATATATATATAGTATATTATATATATAGTATATATATATATATATATATATATATATATATATATATATATATATATATATATATATATATATATAGTATATATATATATATGTATATATATATATGTATATATATGTATATGTATATATATGTATATATATGTATATATATATATGTATATGTATATATATGTATATGTATATATGTATATGTATATATATATGTATATATATATATATATATATATATATATATATATATATTATATATATATATATATATATATATATATGTATATATATATATATATATATGTATATATATATATATATATATGTATATATATATGTATATATATGTATATATATATATGTATATATATATATATATATATATATATATATATATATATATATATATATCACATTACTACTGAATACTTGGAGTTTTTTTCAAGCTCAGATGAAAGGGCAATGAGTGTAATACAAGTCTGAATTACAACTGTCACAAATTGTCATAATAGCAGTATTTGTGACATGATATGGTATGTGGTAAAAAATATGTATATAAAAACTAAGAAACATTACATTTGGTTTATTGTGCTATAATACTTTCCTTAAGGGTTAATTATTATTATTTTTTTTATTGTTATTATTATTTATTTATTTATTTTATTTTCTTATTTTTTAGAAAACTCGTGAAAACAATGAAACCTATACAACTTTAAGATATTCAGCGTAAATATTTCATAGATCCTCCAGGTTAGGTAGACTACATTGTTTTATAACATGATATGTCACATTGTTTCTCCATTTTATTATTCATATAAGGATGATATTACTTTCAACATGACTGTTCCAAAGATCCACCATTATGTTTTTATTTAACCGATCATAGATACCACAGGTACAATGAGACTCGGGTAATTTTCTCATTTGACAATTGATTCTCATGTATCTTATCATCATTAAACTCATTGCAGAGGGTGATTAAAATAGTATCTAGATAAAGGGCTTGCTTATTACAGAAGGAATAATATTCTAGAATTGGTTTACGTGTCCAGGAACAAATAATCACTCTCGTTTCTGAGCTATTGTCATAGCAATTGTTATGTGCGTGTCCAAGTCTGTAGCAAGAATAGAATTGCAAATGTCATCATGATTGTCAATGGCAGATCTAAGACGAATTATTTGCAATGTTATAATTTACTTACTTTAGGATAACCTGTTATTTTTACCCACAAAAATGTTGTATTAGATTATACCATTGGTAACCCCTTGACCCCCTTAGTCAGAAATCTTTAAACATTTTTTCCAACTGAGAATATTTAACCCATTAACAAGTGGTACGCCCATCATCGGGTGAGGATGAGTGCAAATGAATGCGTGTTGCTCTGTACCACGGTGATTGTCCGCATTGCATTAGGGCGTATAAGTCCTCATTCCAGCAGTTGGGACAGACATAATATGAAGGGGTGTCCCTCGGCATCTGTGATTTTTTACTAAAATAGTGATAGAATATTTATCTGTCACTGGCTCACTTCTATGATGTCATATTATGTATGTCATTACATCTTACTAATACCAAAATAAAGGTAGACAATTAGCCTTACACTTCTAAACCCAAGAGGGAGAATATAAGGTCAGAGGAAAGGAAACTACTTATAGGACAGTGGGTGAGGCATGACCCAGTCACATAAAAAAAGAGGTTGGGAAATATCCTGCCAGTTTTTGACAGCTATCACAGGATTAGCTCTGCGTAAACATTTTGAAACTTTGATCAATGCACATAGACCATAAGGGGTTAAGCAGAGTTTGTATTTTAGTTGGGTTTTGAATATAATGCCAGCTTTTCATTAGGGGAGATTCCCATTCCTGACAGAGGGCTTAATTTTTGTGACTGCAAGTTATGAAAGTTAGTAAATTCATTGAGAAGGCTTTTATTGATGTAATATTCAATAGTATAGAATCAGCAACATCCTTTGCTTCAAACTGTGACAGATTGAGAGTGCAGTGAAGTCTGATTTAAAAGAGGCTCAGTCTTTGGAAACTGAAGTCATAAGTATGAATATGCTTTGATTATTATTTCTGATCCCAAATAATGTTTCATTAGATGGTAAACTGATATTAAATAAATCTTCAAATTTGTTAATCAGAATGTTAATCTGTGATAAAACAGTATGCTTATATGATATTTCAGACCTTTCTGTTTCCTCTTCTATAACTTGTTTCCCCTTTCATAAGTATGTACTGTTAGAAATTACTGTTTAAAGTAATGATCTACCCTTTTCTTGTTTCAGATTCTTGTGCAAAAGTCTCTGGCTGAAGATAATATAGATGGCATTACTGAAAATGTGTTCCTTGTAAGTCTTTGTCTATTGTTTGTTGCACTTTAGAAATACATTTTGTAGGATTATATATAAAGCTCAGAGTTGACTGATTTTCTTCTCTCCATTATTGTTAGTTTCAAAAGAAATTCAGTTTTATGATAAAGAATTTATTCCATACTTCAAACAGCACTGTACACTCATGCAATATGTTAAAACCATTGGAAATGATGAAATCTCTTTAACCTTTCACTAACAGTAGACTCCTTTACAGAAATATATTTGTAAGGCCAACAAACCACTTGGTCACAGGCTGTTCCAGCACCTGGTCAGACACTGGCAGGAGGAGAACTCAAGTAATGAAGTCCAAGAGAAGGCAAACTTTGGGGATTTGTTGTCTAGGTCTGCATTCATAGCATCATCACACTATATCCTGGGACTCCTGTCAGATAGTGAACAACTGGAGTTCTACATTCAGGTCTGGGGAGATGAATTTTTGTTTTGTATCATTAGAATAGACATTGAATTAGATTCTTCTACTTTTTCTTTTCAAGTGTGTATTATCAAGAAGATGATAAAGAAATAAATAGGTAATGCTATTTTATATTGATATGTTTCATGATACATGTATGAGTTCTGAAGGATTTTTTTGTTTTGTTTTCCTTTTCTCTTTGGATATATGTATTGTAAATGGGATTAAGACTATAATGTATAATAACTGACAGATGGTGAGCTTCCTGAGCTTACTGGCAATGCTCCATAGGAAAGAAGTAGAGTAAATTTCCTCTCATTTGCAGGTGTTTGCTGGAGATGAGGAAAAGATCAGTCAAGGAAATCTATATGAACTAGTCTTTGCTGCCTACCATATAAGCAAAGTCGCTCATCAAACATGCTGCCTTCCAGATGATATTTTGATGGCAGTAGTTAAAGCAGCAGTAAGTGTTAGATTATTAATTTGAATTCATAAGATTTTTTGGGGGGCAGGATGTATCATAGTGATGTATGCCCTGATTTTTGTAATGGTTACATTTCTAAAAAGTTCATGTACAATGCCCTCCAAGCTGACCACTTTAAATTCTCCCAACAGATGCATGGGAAGGAAAGTGTGAGCAAGAAGTACCTGCATGGCTGGGTATCGCACAACTGCCCCCGCTTGGTCATGTGGGTCCATAAGTACATCACACACATGTTGACAGTGGGTCACCGCACCATTCCTGATAACACCAATGAAGATGAGGTGTGACTCCTAGAATTGCTTTTGTATTATCTTTATTGTTATTATTATTTCAGTGGCTCTTTTATGTTGTGTTCTTCCTCGTTGTTATGATTTGCTTATCTACTAATAGGATCAAGAATTCTGCTGACTGGGATGCTAAATGATGTAGATAACTGATAAAAAGAGACGTAGTAGGAAAGCAAAAAGTGAATAAATTAAAATTATATATGGTCAAGAGACAAAAATAGTTGATGTTAAGAGGAGGCTTTTTCATTTACATTACCTTCTATTTCTGCAGGATGACACAGATACACCCATCCTAGACTGCCCAAACAAGTCGTCTTGTATCACATTACACCCTGCGCTAATCTGGCTGCTGACCTGCACCCTGCCAACCCTCTACAGCAAACAACAGAAGAGTCTCCCGGCTTCCAATTCTCTCTTACTTGATCCACACATCTTTATCGATAGAATGGTGAGACATCTGCCCAGGGCTGGTTGTGACTTAGTCAAAGAGTCACTTCTATAACTTTATTTTTTGTAGCTTGATCATAAAGATTGAGGTTTATTCATATATATCCTCATTCACATCATCAGTATTGTTCATAAGTGTGCTGGCACGTGAGTTTGTCACTATTTTTAATTTTATTCTCCTTTGGATGTTAAGGTTTCCTGTAGCTTTCTACTTGTTTCACTTATACTTATTCCCTTCCTACTTCAAGATTTACAATATGTAATTTTCTCTTTAGAGTATGTTATATATAGCTCATGTTGCCCATTTTTTTAGATCTTAGTTTACTCTGATACTGATAGCATCGTAGTAACAGAAAATAATTTTTGTCTTACAGATTTCTGCAGTAAGTCTCCAACACATTGGATTTCTCTGTATAACAGTGACACCTCTGTATAACAGTGACACATCTGTATAACAGTTACACCTCTGTATAACAATGACACATCTGTATAACAGTTACACCTCTGTATAACAGTGACACTTTTATGTAGTTTTTTGACATCTTATTTCACTCTGATACTGTTAGTATTATAATAATGATTGCTAATTTTCTTTCTTACAGATTTCTGCAGTAAGTTCTTCACACTGGATTCCTTTGTATTAAGTGACAACATTCTGTAGATCATGTTGCCCATTTTTGACTTCTTATTTCAGTCTGATTTTGTTATCATTATAGTAATAAAATAATTCTGTCTGTCTTACAGATTTCTGCTGTAAGTCCTACACACTGGGTTCCTCTGTATAACAGCGACAACCATGGCCTCAGTATTAACAGGTAATATATTATATACCATTTTTTCTAGGCAGAAATATCAGTTAGACTAAAATATATCTGTGTGCCTTTTCATGTTAATTTCAATTTCAGTTTTAAATAGTGCATTTTGTTCACTCGTCAGATGATCACACTACAGCAGTGTTGTCTGAGAGGCTTTTTTTTTTTTTTTTTTTTTTTTTTTTTGATGGAGATAAATAGAACAGAAAGAAAACAAAATTCTGTGTTCACTTCTGAAATGCATTTTGATAAACATTTTTGTTGATTTGGACAAGTAGATACTGTATTTTTGATAATTTTGAGAAAGAGGTATTTTATGTATTAATTTCTTCACATAGATTCCAGCACCATGTGTTTGGCTACCATGGGCCTACTCTGATGCTCATAACCGCAGAAGGAGGAAATATGTTCTGCCTCGCCAGTGACGAAGCCTGGAGAGATTCAAAGCACTTTTGGGGTTCTGACCATTGTCTTTGCATGCATCTAACTCCTGAATACAGAGTTATTGAAAGTAAGCACACTTCATTTTTTTTTATACGTGTACTTATTTTCTGATATATTATGCTCACGTGGATATTCACAAATAAGAATTATAGTTCTTAAGCATTCTTTTCTTTTGATTAGGTGGACCAAAGATGATGTACTTCAATGTAACGTCAAGGGGGTTTCCGACGGGCATCCACATAGGAACTGACAGTACAAACCGTGCGTTGACTGTGGATTTAAACCTCAGTTTAGTCACCTATCGCAGAATACCCTATAAGTTGTTTTCCATAGGGGTGAAACTACTGAAGCTAAGTAAGCATTTAACCTGATTGCGTTCTTTGCCCTTTTTGTTCCCAAACGAGTCATGAGAGTGTGAACTTGGATCTTTCCTGGCAGCTAGTGAAAGATAGACAGAGTGAATGTGTATTTGTGTGTGTGAAATTGTGTTTCTATTATGCCTCAGCATTTTTATTTTTTATCAGATTTCAAAATATAGTTCTTAGATGATGGTGATGGTTATTGTTATTGTTATTATTATTATTATTGTTGTTATTATTATTACTTGTAATTTTTTCATGGCTTGAACAGAGGTTATTGTGATACAGTAAAGGCATAAGTAAGAATAAATGATATGCCAATTACATTCCTTCCTGTGTAAGTTATTAATTCTTTCTTTCAGAGAGGCACAGGTCGAGCAGAAGAAACGGGAGGTGAGGGACTCGGAAAACAGGAGGAAGGTTAATCTTAACACCGTAGACTGGGTGGACAACCCTGACCGTTACCTCTTGGAATTGGCAGGCGGAAGACCCACTTATGCGCAGTATGATAAAAAGACAAATGAAAAGAAGACAAACACCTAAGAACTCCATATTTATATATATATATATATATTTTAGATGAGTAGCTTCTTGCTGCATTATCTTATGGACTATGTTTTCCTTTTCATTTTCTTTCCTTTTTCTTGTCTTCAGGCCATATTATTTGATCAGTGTTTAGTTCTTTGGCCTAAAGGGCTAGTGATGATGTATTGTATAAATGGTTATTGTTGATAAAAGATCAAGTAATGAAATAATGAAATTTATTTCATTCAGAAGATGATGAATTCTGTAGATAAACGTTCATTATCTCATTTGTATATTTTTATTACCGAAGTGGAAAACTCATGCAAGTTAAATTATATTTACAAGTAACTTTTTGAAAGTACACTATTCCATTTGTTTTTTTGGTTTTTATTTAAATAGAATAAGTTTTGATAATTAGCCATAAGGTGCTATAAAGTTGTCAGATTCTATCCCCTTAAAAGGTTGGCAGTGTTACGTACTGTTGCAACTGTGATTTATTGTCGCCATTTTTTCCAAAGGTTATGTATTTGTCATGAAATGTAGAAATCAATATAAGAAATATATATTCAGTACAGTGTTACACAGAATCTTTACTTTTTATAATAATTTTATAGATAGAACTTTTTATTCTATTTAGATATGATCTGTATATAATATTGATGTCTTATTTCACATGAAATCAAAGTGCCATTGATGAATGATGTAACCCAGAGTAGAGTTACTTCACAAACAGCTGTCACATTCACACTTAAGAGAGGTTTGACTCATTGATGCCACGTTCATGTACTATGCATTGCAGTTTTGTTTTATTTTGTTGGCACGTAGATGGCTCCAGAAGCATGTCGTCGTCATGGAGTCAGTTACTGGGTTTACCTGATCTCATGTCTTTCCTCCATTCCATGGATATTCAGGAAGAAAAGTCTTCATATTAATGACTATTATTAGCAATAATAGGGTTATAATCGTAATAATGATAATGATAATAATTATGATATTTCCTGAAAATTCGAAAGTTAACAGACGGCACATCAGTTAGGGTTATTTCTTGACTCATTAGTGAGTAAGTGCTTGTGAAGTCATCAGTGTATAGACTAAGTTAATAAAACAGAGCCACAGTGGCCAGTGCGTGTGTGCAACATCACTGGGTTAAGTAATATTTGGGCCTAAGGAAATTGCTTATATGCCTTATATGCTCAACTGTAAATACTCCTAACTTTTCTTTCATTATTGAGAAAAAAAGTACTTTATGGCTATCACATTATGAACGTATGGGTATTGATTTCATAATTAGTATGTATAGGATGTTATTGAATTATTTCTGAAGGATGATTTGATTAAATTAAAGTATTTTGAGTGTCTGCTAACCTTTTAATGGTTTTTACACTTTATAATGGACTGGGTCGTGGAAATAAGTTGGTAAAATTATTTGATTAGGGTGACTTTGAGTCTATTTGATAATTTGATTTTGGAAAAAGATAGGGCAGTTATGATGATTTATCCTAAAAAGATATAATAATGAGATGTGTCTTTTCTTTTTAATTACCTCATAATGTGTTACAGATTATTTACAGAAATATGAAATAATTTTCTGCATTTTATAGGCAAATATGTGAAGTTTCAAATCTATCCAATAATGATTTACATACTATATTCCTTAACTTTGTACAATATTCTTGCACCATTATTTTCCAGATACAGATCAGAGATCATAGTGAAATAATGTCATTTCTCGTTGAATTGTACTGTCAACTTATAAATACCAAGTTTCTTTTACAGTTACTTACCTCAATTTCCAGGCCGAATAAATATGAACAAATATTTATAGAGAAATTGCAGATGTACAGTTTGGTACAAATGCTCTTGCTTTTGGCTGATGTATATGCAGCTGACATACCCCTGTTGCAGGTGGTAAGCCTTCCATTATATTTTATCAGTTGAAAAGATATATTGGACAAAAGCTTTAAGAAAGGAGTGTCTTGGGTTGTACATTATAAACTAAGGTGAAGTTGATACCAGTGAGATGAGCAAGCAAAGGAAGATAACAGTTTTGGATGAAGGAAAATTGTTAAGCAAAATGAGGAAGGTTTAGGTCACATAGTTACAGATAATAGTCGTTTACATATTGCATTAATTGTGTTTTGATGCATTTTTTAGACATTGGGGGAAATGTGAGTTTTTTTTTTTTTTTTTTTGCTTTGCTTTTACTTAGTTATTGTAATTATTGTTTTTGTTACTGATATTGTTTTTATCATTATTATTTTTTTCATTGTTATTATTATGATTATGATTTTTTTATAGTTATTATCATCATTATTATTATTATCATCATTATTATGATGATGATTATTATTATTATCATTACTATTTTTATTATGATTATCATTATTATTATTATCTTTGTTATTATTATTTTTAATACATTATTTTCAATTTCATTTTCATTATCATCATCACCATTATTATATTTTTTATGTGAAATTTCAGATGTTTTGGATTACATACTGGATGCCATGTCAGTTTGTTTCATATATGTGAAGAAATAAAATGAAACACAATATCTCTTTGTGTACATGAAAAGTATTGAAAGTCAGGTCTGATTTTGTAATGTTTGTAAAATGTTATTCAAGTTTCTTTTGTCATTATTAGTAATATTGTCTGCATTAAAGAACCTTTAGGGATGTTGAAGTGTGGTATCAGAACAGCTATTTATTAGTCTTTTGTGGTTCAATATTTAGATTTTATTTATGTAAAGAATGTAAACTTGAACATTCCCATTATTGATATGAGAAATCAAGTATGTGAAATAATAATATTCAATGCTGAAGTAATATGCCTAATGAAGAGTAATGTATTTCAAACATGGTTGTTTAATTATCTGTGATTTATCGCTTGTTAAGTTATTGAGTAGATATAAATGTTTTAATTCTCAAATCTTGATTCCAAAGGAATGTGAGTCTCATGAATGCAAAGGTATTTATCTTCATGAGATTCTGAATATGTCTGTGTGAATGTCTGCGAATTTATTTGTCATTTGTATCAGTGTGATTTCCCAGTAGAATATTCCATATTTTTTTTTGTGTGTATAATATGTACCCATGTTTTCAAAGCCCTTCTCAGACAAATTTTCCTGGTGTGCAAAATTTCAAGTGTATTTCTAAAGTCTCTTTTTCTTCTTTGCAAAGAAAGTGCTTGTACGCCAAATAATATGGTACTAACAGGAATTATATGATGATTTGTAATTTAGGATTTTTCTATGATTCTTTTTTCAGTGTCCTTTCATAATGATCTGATTTTTCTGATACTGTGTGCACGCTTCCTGTTATATGTCTACAGTTTTCATTAACAGTAAAGTCATGTACCATTTTCAATTTTGGTTGTAAGCTTTATTGTTGTTATAGGATTGTAACCTCTTTCTTTGATAATATTACTAGTTTTGACCTATGATTTAACTCTATTTAAGTATTATTATAAACTGTAAGAAGTTGGGACTTAGGCTCTAAGATATTCTAATGGCATGTATTTGGACAGGCCTTAAAATTGTACTATGGAACCGTCCACATTATGACTTACAAGAGGAAGAACTCTGACCCACAGATGGTATCAGAGTCATAAAGGCAATATTTAACTTTCTGTAGAGAGTTGTAATTTAATAGAAGTCTGTGTGATCTAGTTGACTGAGGTAGACCTGATTTATGGTTATCTCTAATCAACAGTATTATATGAACAAAGTCACTAGAGAATCTAACATTATCTCAATTCCTGTAGTTTAGGCTTGTTAATAAAGTTACTTCCCATTCATTCCAGAATATGTATGTGTTACCAAAGACATGTTCATTGAAGGATTGTTTAAGTTATTTATTCACAAACGTTTTGCTATTAGACAAATCTGACAAGAGAATCTGATATTCAAATGAAGTGTTTCTAAGGACATTTGCCTCTGAAATTCTTTCTGTAAAAATCCATTTAATTGTTAATCAGGACTTGACAGTATAGAAAATTCCCTATGCCTGCATCATGGTAGGCTCATGAATTAATTATTTCTTTAAATCATCACTGAACTACATGCCATGATGTATAATGAGGCATGTATCAATAACTATTTTTAGTGTGTTTTGCATTCTGTTCAAATAACATGCATTTTAGGTGGCATTGTATTTCAATGAATGCAGGTCATAATAAGTTTAGTAACCACATATGATATGATATATCTAAGCATGTACATACTTTCAGCAATGACTGAGGTGATAAAAATAAGATCCACATACGAGATGTTTGTCAACATTTCAGTCACAAAATTCCTTATTAAAAAATGCTCGTTTGATATTGCTGTAAGTGAGCTTGCTTTATTTGCACATTCTTTTTGAGATGTGTTCCATTGAGGATCTTTTGAAGACTGAATTACTTTGGGAGATGAGTTAGTCACAAAAGGTGTCACCCGCTATTCTATCACACTTGTTCTCAGGCAATTGAGCATCCATATTTGTCAAGTCTGGTTAATATTATAAACAAACTTAAAAGCCATCCTCAGTGTAGGTGAGTAAAGAAATAATGGTACGCAGAAAAAGCAAATGAAGAGAAAAACTATCAAGAAAGACTAAAATTGGTCAGGTGAAGAGTAATGAGATAACTGTCAACCTCACACTCTTGTGCGTGAATACATACACAAACATGGAAAGTATGTATGTAGGTAGATTTAGCAGTTTCAGATTGTTGAATCACAAACAAAATAAATCAATAATTCAAAGTACAGCATATTGCAATATGTTTTATAATTTTTTATATCTGTGTCTTGTCCTTGTGTTTAGCAAGTCCTTGTGTAAATTCAGCTCATTATATTTTTTTTATGAACACACTGACTCTTACTTTTTAAATTATTTTACTTTCCTCTTAATTACTTATGCACTTGAATCAGCAATTAGCAAGTGGAAAATATTAAATAATGCAGTGTATATACTTTAAAAACCATATGGTATGACACAAGGTGATTAATATTTTACAGAATGTGAAAGCTATGATGTAAATGTAAGCCAGGATAATAAAGCAAATAAATCATTATATGTAGTCTTGTTTGATTTTCTTTTGGTTTATTTTGTTGTTGATTTTCATATATTCCATATTGTGTGTGTGTGCATGTGTGTATTTATTGTACATGTGAGAGAGAGACACATTTGATTTTCATCTATTCCATATTGTGTTTGTACATGTGTATTTATTGTGCACATGTGTGGATGTGTGTGTGTGTGTGTGTGTGTGTGTGTGTGTGTGTGTGTGTGTGTGTGTGTGTGTGTGTGTGTGTGTGTGTGTGTGTGTGTGTGTGTGTGTGTGTGTGTGTGTGTGTGTGTGTGTGTGTGTGTGTGCGTGCATGCGTGCGTGCGTGCGTGCGTGTGTGTGTGTGTGTGTGTGTGTGTGTGTGTGTGTGTGTGTGTGTGTGTGTGTGTGTGTGTGTGTGTGTGTGTGTGTGTGTGTGTGTGTGTGTGTGTGTGTGTGTGTGTGTGTGTGTGTGTGTGTTGTGTGTGTGTTGTGAGAGAGAGAGAGAGAGAGAGAGAGAGAGAGAGAGAGAGAGAGAGAGAGAGAGAGAAGAGAGAGAGAGAGAGAGAGAGAGAGAGAGAGAGAGAGAGAGAGAGAGAGAGAGAGAGGAGAGAGAAGAGAGAGAGAGAGAGAGAGAGTGAGTGAGTGAGTGAGTGAGTGAGTGAGTGAGTGAGTGAGTGAGTGTGTGTGTGTGTGTGTTCAAGTTTGTAGTGCCCTTTCTTCAATCTTCTTACAACTTAGTTATACAAGAGAATCATGTGGCCTCTTTTTCCTTTTTTCAGCCAAAGTATTAAGCACTATTGTCAAGCCCAGAAATAACAATGCTAATCAACATGAGCTTGATACTATTGGGCACAACACTAAGTTCGTGGTTCGTAAATCTTGGGAGTTGATGACCATCTTTTGGCTGCTCTTTGAACTCTTTCCAGCTTGTCAATAAGCTTTTTAAAAATGTTGACTCCTTACCACATCCGCATAGGGAGGGAGGGAGGGAGGGAGAGGGAGAGGGAGAGGGAGAGGGAGAGGGAGAGGAGAGGGGAGAGGGAGAGGAGAGGGAGAGGGAGAGGGAGAGAGAGGGGGGGGGGGGAGAGCACGTCCCATTCTCCCCTTCTCGCGAGCTCCAAAGCTCCCCTCCCCCTTCCCCCACTATCCTTACCGCCCCCTCCCACCTGCATGTTTCCCGTGACCCCTTCTGTTCCAATGAAGTCCTTTTCCGGATCCTCCTCTTCCTCACGTTCATCCTCCTATGTCTCATTCCCCAGATTCTTCTTCTCCTACTTCTCCGACGTCCATTTCTACCCCTATGGCCTGCTGACTGCTTCATAATGGCTCTTTTCTAGTGTTCCTCATACCGTGTTCCTCTCTCTTCCTCGAAGGAAAGATAATATCCACTTGCCCTAATCACCTGGAGCCCCTTTCCTTCCTCCTCCCTTTACTCAATTTCGTTTACTCCCATTTACTCCCTCGCCTTACTCCATTTGCTCCCCCGCTTTAACCATTCCGCTACCAGCCTTCTATTCTGCTCTACAACCTTTGACATCTAAAACATTTTGTCCTAATCATTAACTCGTCTTACTCTTTTCGCCAAAATAAGTTGCCATAGTGCCGTGTGACCTTTGATGTCTGGCATATTTGTTTTAATAGTTAACCATCGTTAACATTGCTACTGTGTTTGTTTGTGTGTGTTTGTTTGTTTGTTTGTTTGTTTGTTGTGTGTGTGTGTGTGTGTGTGTGTGTGTGTGTGTGTGTGTGTGTGTGTGTGTGTGTGTGTGTGTGCGTGTGCGTGTGCGTGTGCGTGTGCGTGTGCGTGTGCGTGTGCGTGTGCGTGCGTGTGTGCTCGCTACTGTTGATATTGTGTCTGCGTTTGAGTAAAGGTACGGGTAATGCAACGCCGTGGGTGTAGGACTAAGTGTGGATGTAGACGGGATTGTGGTTGTTGGTGAGAGTGAGCAAGGTCTATAAAAGTACTTATATAGACCTTGGGAGTGAGTGCGCTTGTGCGTGTGCGTGTTGGTCCCTTTTTTCACCATCGCTTCCAAGAAGGAATCAGGCATACGTAGGAATCACATCTTGGCGCCTTACATACCTCTGTTCCCTTCAGACCTTTACGGTTTGCGGAATCTCATTTGTTTCCACTTCTCTCGGGTCTCCCACACCCTATTGTGACACGTATACTATCGTCCATTTTTTTCAAGAATTTGGATAGGTGCTACTTAGTGATACATCGGCACAGTAGCCATAATATTGAGTATTTTTCACGGGGCTGCAAATGGCGTGTCGACTAAAGATATCAGAAATTGTGACCGGCTGAGGAAAGGAAAACTGGTGTCTCTCTGCTCATGACCTTGTTCCTGGTCACAATTTAGGCGAGGCTAATGTAGTTGCACTTGTCCCATACCACAACACCGTCAGCTCGACCCGTTAATATCAAAGAGCATTGAAATGATAATAATAATGATAAAATAATGATCAAATAACTAGAAAACAACAACAACACCGAAACTGTTCTTACTCGTGACCTTTTTTCCCATAAAGTCCGCAAAGGAAAATAACATGACGTCCTTCCCGACTTAATTGCAAAGAGGCTGCGCAAAGACACCCTCCCTTGACCTACCTCTGTTGCACACTGTCGCTTCGGAGAGTTTGCTTCCGTCGCACAGATTAAAGATACGTTAATCCCGGAGCTTAACATGCTACGGTTATCACTTACTTTAGGACTCTTAGTACTCTTAAAAGAATAAGCCGAGATATCGGTTTATTTTCTGATCGAACTTTGGTAATTTTATAAACCGAATGTAGGCAGTATAACACTTAATTTACTGAGGAAAATACTTCAAGAATAAATGATGTTAGTTGCAACATAAACGACACAACTTCTTTGGCGCCATTCATTATCAGGTCTTCATAAAAGTATAAGAGTTTATCGGGATAGCTAAGCTGAGTACACTGATACGAGTATTGTTTTTATCATGCAGATAACATAGGGTGAGACAGAATCTCTTAATTAACCTACAGATCAAGGGAGACCTGGTATAGAGTACCCCATGATTTAAAGAAAAAAATCAAGTACTGGAATCTCAGTGAGGTGTGTTAATAGATGGACTGATTTAGCTCACGATTTAAAGGACTCTTGTTAATGGTATCATGGCCAGAATGCAGTCAAGGGGAAGGCTAGATCAGGAGCAACTCGAGGTGTCTTGGCGACTGATTCTATTTTTTGGAAAAAGCACATGGGGTTTATTTTGATGACGTCACAAAAGAAACGGATGCTTTGTGAATAAGGTCGATCATTTTGGTCTCTTCAGTTTTCAAAAAGGATGGAAAATAATGATCTCAATGGTCATATTTTCAATGTACAATCATCAAAACAGACGCCATGACACCTCCTCGAGTTGCTACTGATCTAGTCTTCCCCATGCAAGCAATGAGAATTGTGACGTCAGAAAGGTGGGGAGGGATCCAAACAGAAGAGGAAATAATGTGATTTTGAAATTTATTTAAAATCGAATATTTTTTCATGTTTTATCTTGTGTTTACATTTTGAAAATATCTCCCTTTCTTATAATATTTCTCAGTACTAGACCTTACTCTTGTGTCTTTGGGGTATACACTCAAGGACTTATCCTCGGGCATCACCAGACCTCTGCACTGAATGGGGATATGTAAGCGTGTTCTCTATAACCATTTGGGTTAAAAAATGAGCGATAATCTCGATTTTGCACTTCTTTACAAACAGCCAGTCCAGATATTTTTTTTCTTTTTTTTTATAGGAGAGCTAGTGTACTTTACAAACAGCCGGTCCAGGTCAGATGTTTCTTTTTTTTTATTTAGCATAACTAGTATATTTTGTTGTGACGACATTAGAAGAATATGATTGCTTTGAATTGTTTATTACTACTGCTATTGCTGTTATTACTCTTATTACCATTATCATTATAAGAAAGAGATGGCTAGTCCTTATTTTACCGCTACGACAAACGAAATAAATCTTGAAAGGTTATTCTTACACTACCTTGTGAGGGAATGTAATGGCAAGAATACAGTAGGCCTATACCCTGTCCATACCGATAAAACATAGTAATCTAAATAATTTCATGAGGAAGGTGAGACGACATTTTCGAAATCAAACTCGAATGATCTTCAGGCTTTTACTAATAGAGAATGTAAACAAACCGGTGGCTGAGAAGGGTTAAAATTTAGCAGCAAGTAATGTAACTTCTTATCTTCCAAATATACTTTATTTGTGTTAGAAAGATTAAATACAATATCGTGAGGCAGCAGCATCGTATATATATAGGTGGCTAAAAATACATTTCAGCTATTGCCTATTTGTGGAAACGGCAAAGAAAAGATATTTATTTCTTATCTATATGCACTACAGATAATAAACTTTGCTTGTAACAACCAATGCTGAAATGAGTCAATATTTGCAGAGAAAGAGAGAGAGAGAGAGAGAAAAGAACATGGAAAACGCCTTTCTTTCAGCTTTCAGTTGGACCAGCGCATGTCATCAGGATCCCGGAACGCTTGAAAATAATCCAATTGGATCCCAAGAACAGAAAATGCGTGACGAGTGTTCGATAGTCGTGGCAACATTTGGGGACTTGACTTCAGCTTGACTAGTTCGCCTCATCGACAGCCTCGAGGTGACTAGTGCACCTTCTCCGTGACCTGGGACGTGGAGGGGAAGGTGCTTCCGTAGGCGGGGGTGTATCCTTCCCTTCCTGCGTGGGAGAAGGACGTGAGGGCGGTGCCTCCCACGAACGCGTGCTGGAGTTCCTCGAGGGTGCGGCAGTTGGTCTCCGGCAGGAAGAAGAAGGCGACGAGAGCCATGAGGATAAAGAAGGAGCCAAAGGCGAGGACGGCGTCTTCGAGGCCGATGGTGGACGTGAGGTCGGGGAACACCTGGGCGGGCGGAGAGGGCGGGGGCGTTAGTGGAGGTCATTGACAACGACTCACGAATCTGACTTACGCGCGAATTATTAGATTTGTGTCCTCAGGTACGCGGACATTGCCGATTTGACGAGATAAACACCAATATGAAGTGGAATTAATTATTTACACACTATTTCCAGTGGTCTCAGCTCGCGCACGAAAGGTTGATATCGCACGCTGGACAAAATAAACTTGTAGAATCGGAAAACCAAGAAGCATCACACAAACAGGTACAGATTCATTACTAGATATACGTAGGTCCTTAAAACTATTTCAAGCGAATTCCGTTCCAAATGTAATAAAAAAACAACAACTTTGAAATAATCCCTGAACTTTAAATCATCCAGCAATGTCACTAGCTATCCAACATATCAAAACCTATTTATTTCACTTATAATCAAAGCCAAACACCACAGCCAGGTATAGATGCATTGCCAGCTACCTCGCATACAATCAAAATCTCAAAATCATATTGGAATCATTTTTCACATGTTCAAAACCTCAAAATTATCCCGGATTTAAGAGTTGTCTTTCACGTGTATTCGAAGCTTCAACATGATCTCAGAATCAAGAGTTATCCATTTCACAAATACTCAAATCTTGGACATTATTTAAGAACCCAAAGCAGTCCTCCACATACAATCCTGGTCCCAAAAACTGCAAGAAAACTCAACATCGCATAGCCAAGGACACATCCTTGCCATCCATCTTTTTACCCCTTTCACTCCCATACTATCTTATAATGCTATATGACCGTCGAAATCTAACACATTTTGTTCCAATTTGTCATGTTGACAAATGTGGAAAGGTATGAATGAGAACGAATATCTTCACATTACAAGAGATGTATTTGACCGGTTTCGATTATATCTTCGTCACAAATGCATAATGTATACATAATGTATTTCTGACGAAGATATAATCGAAACCGGTCAAATACATCTCTTGTATTGTGAAGATATTCGTTCTCATTCATACCTTTCCACGCCAATAAAGAACATTTAAACCCCTTTCACCACAATACTTTACCATGGAGCTATACAACCTTTTGATGTCTGGCACGCTTGTTTAATTACCCACTGGCAACCACCCAACAGAGAACCAACGCCAACAAACCTCAGTGATGACGAA
Source organism: Penaeus vannamei (assembly GCF_003789085.1). Classification (NCBI taxonomy): domain Eukaryota; kingdom Metazoa; phylum Arthropoda; class Malacostraca; order Decapoda; family Penaeidae; genus Penaeus; species Penaeus vannamei. Next base: position 388,407 of record NW_020871692.1, on the reverse strand, counting down.
GAGAAGGAGAACGAAGATGCCTGTGCAAAGAGAGGCGCCAAGAGACCGGACTGGCGTGGGGAGGAGTTCTCCTAGAAGGATCCAGGGGACAGGACCTGCGCCAAGACCGAAGGAGGCCACGTACACCATCACGGCCGTCAGAGGGATCCAGGAAATGTTTGTGTCTCCGCTGTACAGGACTCCACCTGAGGATGAAAGGCGTTCCAGGCATCCCGTTGTTTTGAAGCGCAATCGAAAATGTTCGTATTGTCTCTTTCAATCGACTGAGCTTCATATTGTTTTTTTATAGATTCTAAAAATATGATAATACAGAAAATTTAAAATATATATGTATTCTTACTCTCAAGTACCCATACGTGAAGGTATTCGACGCCACGCACCTGTGACGAACATGGAGAGGCCGCAGACCACGGACGAGCAGATGAGCAGCGGTCGCCTCCCGAGCTTGTCGATCGTGACGGCTGAGATGAAGGTGAACACCACCCTGCACACGCCCAGCAGAACGGAGCACGTGAACGGGTCCAGCTGCACGCCCGCGTTCTCGAAGAAGTACACGGCGTACATGAAGATGACCATGGCGCCGCCCAGCTCTCGGAGGATGAAGATGGAGGTCACGAGGAGGACGGGGCGCCAGTTGCCAGGGTCCTTCAGGGCTCGGAACTGGAGGAGGGAGGGGGGGGGGGAGATGGGGTCAGGTTTAGCCCACTTTTAAAATTCATATATACTAATATCTAGACAGAATTAATAGTTACGACAAAAAAGAAAATATATAATATATATATATATATATATATATATTATATCTAAGTAAACAAACAGGGCTTTTACCTCAAGAAAGAAAGTGAAAGGGAAAGAAAAAGAAAGCGAGAATAAATAAAAGAAAAAAAAAGAAAACAGACAACATACTGACAGAGAGAAAGGGAAAGAAAAAGAAAGAGCGAGACCAACAAGAGAACAGAGAGACAGACTGACAGAGCAATAACAAGCCAATCACCTGCTTGACGATGGACCCGTTCTGGCTGTTGAGGGCGTCGCGGATGGAGTGGAGCTCGGCGTCGACGTCGTGCTCAGGGGCTCGCAGCTTCATCAGGGACCTGGGACGGTAATTATCAAAATCTTAAGTATCTTAATGAGCGGTGTACATCATCCCACCCTAAATCACTCCGCTCGTTAAAGTACTTAAGTGGTATCTATAAAAAGTCTGAGTGCTTTGCAGAGCGAAGTGTTTCCCTCATGTCAGTAGTGTGATTAACTCTCATTGGTCCTGTTGTGGTGATTAAGTTTCATCGCCACCGGTTTAAATGGATGTGATTGCGTCGACTTAATGGCTCGTGTGATGGGGATGGTGGCGTGAGGATTATGATGATGATAGAATGGTGAGAGTGATGAGAGTGATTACGTTTGATGACGAAAATAAGAATGATAAGAGCGGGCAATGAACAATTCTTGTGATTATAGCATTACCCATCTTATATTGCCAGCGATGAGTACCCGGACACAACCCTCCTCCTCCCCCTTCATCCTCACTTCCCCTTCACCACCTTCTTCCCTTACTCCTCCCTTCCCAATCTCCCCTCTCCTCCTCCCTTCCCACTCCCACTCCCTCCCCTCTCCCTTCCCTCCTCCCTTCCCCCCCCACCCCTCTCCCTCCTCCCTCCTCCTTCCCACCCACCCCCTCCGTCCCCCCACACCCACCTGAGCGCCTGCTTCTCCTCCGTTCTTGAGCAGCCAGTAGGGGGACTCGGGCACGAAGAGCACGGTCGCCGCCACCGGGAAGAGCAGGACCCCGCACACCAGCGTCGCGCTCTCCCAGTCCAGGAACCGCGCCAGGACGTAGATCAGGAGCATCCCGACGCTGACCATGATCTCGGGGAGGGAGGAGAGGAGGCCCGGACGTCGGCTTGGCAGATCTCGGCGATGAGGGGCTGCGTGGGGGTAGAAAGAGGGGGGAGGTCATATTTTTTTGCTTTTTTTTGGGGGGGGTTGGTTGGGGGAAAAGGGGAAAGGGTTGGTCGTTTTTCTGGTCTTTTCTGTTGTGGATTTTTTGTGTGTGTGTGTATGGGATTTTTTAAAAGTCGTGATGTATTCTGTTATTTTTGTCTTATCCCATGTATGGCTGTGATTATAATATATATATATATATATATATATATATATATATATATATATATATATATATATATATATATGTCTTTCACCAATATTTTGTCATGTATGTCATTCACTGCTATTTCGTAGGAATATTTTTGTTTATGTTTACGTATACAAAAATTAAATTCCATTAAAGAAAACCAGAAACATAACTGCTGTCTCTCTACCGAATATCGACAATGCACAAATCATTAAAAATAAGAGTAGGTCCCTCCCCCCCCAAAAAAAAAAATAATAATAAAAAAATAAATAAATAAAGAAAGAAGAAGTAAAAATTTATAATGAAATAAAGAATAAGCAAAACGCCACCAAATCAAGCCATCCAAAAGGGCCCTCTCCACAGAGCCCTCCCCTCCCCTCCCCCACCCACCCACCACCATTACCTGCACGACGGTGGTCATCATGAGACCCATTCCTCCGTGATGACTCTGCCGACGAAGACCCACGGCAGGGAGTCCGTGGCCGCCATCACGACCCACCCGAGGCGGCGGGAGCAGGGCGAAGCTGAGCAGCCGACAGGGACCGATGGCTTCGACGACTGCACCGGAGCCCAGCGTCGTGAACACGGCGGCTATCCCGGCGCAGGACACTGGGGGGAGAGAGAGGGGTTTGTGTCGTGGGAGGGAGGGGGGGAGAAAGAGACGGAGGGAGAAAGAGGGGGGATGGGGGGAAGGGAGAGAGAGAGAGAGGGGTTTGTGTCGTGGGAGGGAGGGAGGGAGAGAGAGAGAGAGGGGAGGGAGGAAGAGTGAGAGAGAGAGAGACGGAGGGAGAAAGAGGGGAAAGGGGGGAGGAGGAGGAGGGAGGGAAAGAGAGACAGATAGACAGAGACAGAGAGGGAAAAAAAGACGAAAGGACGAAGGGAGAGCGAATGTGAGAGGAAAAGTGAAAGATTTAAGTATTTGCTTTAATTGAAATGTATGGCAACGTAGAAAGAAGAAGAATCTATACAATTTTTACTCGTTTCGTATACATATTGGAGGAGAGAGGGTGATTTAAGTATTTCTTATTTTTCTTGTTTTGTTGTTGTTTTTACCGAGCCATTGCTGAACCAAAATGAAAAGCTAATGAAAGGGAAGAAAAGAAAAGAGAAAGACTAAATTACCGAGCCATTGCTGAACCGAAATGAAAAGCTAATTCATGGAAAGCAAAAAAAAAAAAAAAAAAAAAAAAAAAAAGAGAGAAAGACTAAATTACTGAGCCATTCCTGAACCGAAATGAAAAGCTAATTCATGGAAAGAAAAGAAAAGAGAAAGACTAATTCATGGGAAAAAAAGAAAAAAAAGAGAAAGACCAAATTACCGAGCCATTCCTGAACCGAAATGAAAAGCTAATGAAAGGAAAGGAAAGAAAAGAGAAAGACATTCATGGAAAAAAAAGAAGAAAAGAGAAAGACTAAATTACCGAGCCATTGCTGAACCAAAATAAAAAGCTAATGAAAGGAAAGAAAAGAAAAGAGAAAGACTAATTCATGGAAAAAAAAAGAAGAAAAGAGAAAGACCAAATTACCGAGCCACTGCTGGTCATCCTGGGTCATGTTGAAGTTGGTCCGAGGGTCTTCCATGATCCGCGAGACCTCAACGGACCAGCCCACCACGAAGCCAGTGCAGAGGGTCGTGCAGACGAGCACCACGCTGGCGAGGATCTGCGAGACGGGGAGGCGACGTCCGTAGAGTTTTACAGGTCTGGGTGTTATTCTTATAATCGTTATTACTATTATTATTATTGTTGTTGTTGTGGTTATCATTATTATTGTTGTTGTTATTATTATTAATATTATTATTATTATCATTATTATTTTTATTGTTATTACTATCATTATTATTATTACTATTGTTATTATTATCATTATTATTATTATTATTATTATTATCATTATTATTGTTGTTGTTATTATTATTACCATCATTATTGTTATTATTATTATCATTATTATTATCATTACCATTGTCATTATTATTATTATCATTATTATTATTATTACTAATACTATTATTATTATCACTATTATCGTTATCATTGTTATGATTATTATCAGTATTGTTCTTATTATTGTTTATCATTATTATTATTATTATCATTATTATCATTGTTATCATTATCATTATTATTATCATAATCATCATTACCATTATCTTTAACTATTTCTTGTGTGCATGATTTCGAGATTCATGCCTTTGGAAGTTATGTAGAAGTTAGTAGAAGTATGTATGTGTGTGTGTGTGTGTGTGTATGTGTGTGTGTGTGTGTGTGTGTGTGTGTGTGTGTGTGTGTGTGTGTGTGTGTGTGTGTGTGTGTGTGTGTGTGTGTGTGTGTGTGTGTGCTTGCGTGTATGTATGTATTTATCTCTGCGTTTATCTATTAGTTAATCACGATTATCCCATCCTTTTTTCACCAATCCATTTCTTTTCCCATTCCTTCCATTCTATTCCAAAAAGCCTTACCTGTCGCCAGCGGTATATGAACCACGTTTTGAAGGACATGATGGCTAGACAGTGAAGAGAGTCCTGTATCCTGTGGTGTTCCTGCTGCTGCCTCCCTCCTTCTGCGTCCTACCTGTGCTCGTCCTTCGCGTCGTGTCTGCAAAAGGAAATATATGTATGTTTGATAAAATCGGGGTAGGATTTTATGAAGCAAATTTCTTTTAAATTCATCGTGGGGGCATTTTGGTTTCATGTGCTTTTGTTAGATGTTATTAAAAAAATATTTCTTTGAGGTTCATCTAGTTAGAAGATATGTATTTTATCATCTTTTTGTATCTTTTTTTTTTACTCCATTAAATTATTTGTTACATTGTTAATTCATCTTACAAACACTACAACATTTATTTTGTATTATCATTATTTTTAATGAAACGCGGCGACCCACAGACAAAGCGAAAAAAAACACCACAAAAGAAAAAGAAAGAGAAAAAGAAAAAGAAAAAGAAAAAAAAAAAAGAAAAGAAAAGAAAAAAATAAAAAAATATATATATATTAATAAAAGAAATAAACCTAACAAAGGGGTAACAACCAACAGAATAGAGGAACAGAAACTGAAAGCTAATTAAAGGAAAGAAAAGAAAATATTTCAGATTTATACTTCAGCTAATGAAACGCATTTAAAAACTTGTAAAATTCAAATGTGACAGCTTATAAAACTCATAAAAAATAAGGAGAAAAAAGAAGAGAAGAAAAAGAAAAACAAATCCACAAAACACCCATAAAAATAAGATA
>NW_020871692.1:375544-378044 GCF_003789085.1 Penaeus vannamei | reverse complement strand
GCAGAGGGGAGACTTCTCTCTTGGATGACACAGGTGCGCGTAAAAGGCAGCGAAATCTGAATCATGTATGAGGTAATGGCTTTTGTGTATGCGTTTGTATATGCATATATATATATATATATATATATATATATATATATATATATATATATATACACACACACACACACACACACACACACACATACACACACATACACACACATCGCACACATACACACACAAGTCAACACTTGCACACACACACAAGTCACACACTTGCACACATACACACACACACACACACTTTACACTACCACGGATTATGTGTGGCTGAGCGATCTCCGAATCTGACCACATAAAGGCAATGCGTTGATTCGGGATTTTGTCAACAGTCATAGGAAGGAAACTGGAAACTATGGGAGGAATAGATATATTGGAAGAAAAACAGGAAGGAGAGAGGAAAAACTGAAAGAGCGAGATGGACCAAGGACGTAGAGAAGAAAACGGGAGACAGAAAGCAGAATAGAAAACGAAGAAAAAAAAGCAGAATAGAAAACGGGGCATTGAGGAAATCGTACAGAGAAACAGAAAACAGGGAGGGAAGAAACGAAGCGCCAAAGAATTCAATGAGAAAGAAAAAATAGAGAAAAAAGAAGAAAAGAACGAGGAAAGCAAATGAATCGAGATAAAATAGCGACAAACATGATTAGAGAAGAAATTTAACAAGACGATACAGACAAAGGAAGACATCTACAGATTTCAAAGACACTGATATTGAGAGTAACCACAAAAGGGCAGCGAGACAGACACACGTATCGAAACAAGCAGAAATTAACTCCAATGACCACAAAAAACTCATTCTTTCCAGCTAAGCCAAAATCGTGGAAAAACAACGGCCTTCTTTCTTATTATTTTCCTTTTTCCGAATTCTTCGTCGACGCAGCGGACGCTTCTTCTGATTCCAGTCCCGGTCATCCACTCCAAAAACTTCCACATGTCTGACGTGACTTCACTCTCTCATTTGATGTTTTACACAATGAATCAGGTAAGTATCAGTTCACTTCAGTGGTCGGAGCACTTTTCGGAACTTCCCACACACACACACACGTCACTTTTGAGCGCCTTTGATTGGCGGTTTGGACCCACGGTAAAACTAGGGAATTAATGCTTATAGGAAACTAGGGAATTGATGCTTATAGGAAACTAGGGAATTAATGCTTCTAGGAAATTAGGGAATGAATGCTTCTAGGAAACTAGGGAATTAATGCTTATAGGAAACTAGGGAATGAAAGCTTATAAAAAAAAAAACTTGGGAACTAGTACTTCTAGGAAACTTGGGAATTGATGCTTCTAGGAAACTATGGAATGAATGCTTATAAGAAACTTGGGAATTAATACTTTTAGGAAACTAGGGAATTAATGCTCATAGGTTTACTTGTATGGTAATGGAGGTGTTCGCTGATGCAGAAACTTGAGGAATGCTACAGTAAGTGGTGTAAAGCAGTAATGATGAAAGCTAAATAAAAAAAAATAAAAAAAACTTCCACCTCTCCATCTGGAAAAACTGAAACCTTTCATGGATTGCTATACGTTCTATAAGGGATAATGAAGCTCAGTAGAGATACCCAGGAGAACCTTCCAACCCATGCCCCATAGCCCCCGTAGCCCTCGTAGCCCCGTAGCCCTATAGCCCGTAGCCCCATAGCCCCCATAGCCCCATAGCCCCCGTAGCCCCCATAGCCCGACAGCCCGCCGGTCGAAGCCATCAGCACTTACCACCAGCACGCAGGTCGTCCACTTGTTGTTCCTCGGAGGGCGATCGGCGACACACTGGAAGGGCGAGGCAGGTCGAGTCACAAGCAAGCCAAGACGAACACAATGCTCGAGGAGGAGGGGGGAGGAGGCCGGAGGAAAACCGCTGAGTCACGATCACATGAAGAACTTTACAAAGGGTTGTCCGAAGTCGAAGGTCTGTGATCACGCGCGGGTGTCACTTCCTTAGTCCTCGTCTCCCTCCCTCCCTCCCTCCCCCTCTTCCCTCTCCCCTTTCGTGGTCTCGTTCCCCTCGTTCTCCGGTTCTTCTTACTCTTGCTTCTCCTTCTGGTTCTTCGTCCTCTTCCTGTTTCCCTTCCTTCTTCTGTTCTTCATTTTCTCCCCATTAATATTTTTTATCCGTCTCTTTTTCCTCCTCCTAACATTCTTCTTCTCTCCTTTGCTCTTCTTCTCCTGATCCTTTTCCTCTCCCCCTCTTGCTCTTGCTGCTGCTGCTGCTCCTCCCTTTTCCTCCTCCTTTTTCCTATTCTCCTCCTCCTCCTTTTTCTTTTCCTGCTCTTTCCTCTTCTCTTCGCCTTCTCCTGTTCTTCCTCCACTTCCATTCTTCCTCTGCCACCTTCTCTTACTCATACTTTTATTCTCCTCCTCTTTTTCCTTCCCTTCCATTCCCCATGGCTCCGGGGCTCTTAGTCAAAGAAAAGAGCAATCAAAATAGAAGAAAAAGGAAATATTTTTTCTCTCGACC
>NW_020871692.1:353044-365544 GCF_003789085.1 Penaeus vannamei | reverse complement strand
TATTTCTAAGGGAATCATTTTTTGCTGTTATTGTGTATTTATGATTTTTTTATGTCTTGCTCAGTAATGTAATATTTTCTGATTAGACTTTCATTACTGCTGTCATTGTTATTTTTTTATTTTAAAATTAATCATTTTACAGTCATAGTTGTCATGTATTTACCATTATGATTATAGCTGCTCGAATGATGATCATATTAGCATTGATAACAGTTAAAGAATGATTAATGATTATGATTATGATTATAAGGATAAAAGTGGCTTTTTGTTTATCAAACTATTATGGCTGGAAGCTATGTGTATATATTGATCTTTTAATTATCAACAGTAACTTTTTATATATCTCAGTTATTGGAATGAAACCAAGAAGTAGCCTATTTAGCCTATAGCCGTTATTCCTTTTTCCGCAGATTAGTTCTCAGCTCTGGATAGTTTAGTTTGATTTTTTGATATTTTCTGAGTTTTAATGTTTCCTTTCAGAAAATTTGAGGGTTCTCTAAGATTGCTGAAAAGATAGTTTTAAAATTCCTTCCTTTTAACTGAGTATATGGTGTTATTTCTAGAATATAACTTTTATGAAAGAATTTTACTCGTCATGACGTCATCCTTTACATGAGTACCCTTCATTTCCACACCACTGATTTATGTCTTTCTCATTATGGATTTAATGCCTCGGTCCCAGTTCTTTTGTCGTTGATGTGACATATAACATGTTAACCACAAGTTGATATGATTAATACAGCTCTCATTAATAGCTACACATCCATCTGATTTCTTCTACTACATGCCTCATTTGTATTGCAGTGTCTTGGTAGATTTCACAGCTGTTTGTTTGTTTTCCTTTTGCAGGCAAATCCTCCTTGTGTATCCAATTTGTTGACGGACAGTTTGTGGACAGTTATGCCCCAACCATCGAGAACACCTTCACAAAGAATCTGAGAGTAAGTATATATTGGATTTGATGGAATACATAAATACTTTTTTCTCTTTTTTTTTTTTTTTTTTTGGCCAATGAGGCATTCATAACTAGACATCTGTGGAAGTGGGATGCCTTCACATCATACCCTTGCCCTTTTAGGTGTAAGATAATGATGAACTGTGATGGGTTTAAACAAGAAATTATGTAGAGGTAATTTGATGGCTGGAGGCAACCCTTTTCCATGTATTTTTTGTTTGTTTTCATCTCCTGCTTGAAAGATGGATTTTAAAATAATTACTTTTCCCTTGTTTCTGTTCTTTCTGTGTAATATGCAATGTAAAGAGTAAGAAAAAATGCTTATTGATTATTGCAGACTTTGGCATTTCCGTTGTGTTGCCATATTGTGATCATAGGCATGGGGTTAGTCTTCCATAGAAGCTAGTTGGAAGCCCTTAAATATCAGGGACTTTTTGATAATGTCACATTATTGATGATCTTTCATCATCCAATGATATCATGTTTGCAGGGCTGACTGATATGTTTATCTGATTTTTTTTTTTTATACTGAACACTAAGTTAAATGAAAATATTAAGAGACCACAACTTTATATTGGAAAGTCAGGACATGATAGACATAGAATATTCATATGCAGAAACTTTTCAGTTGCCATCAGTTATCATCATTATCATTATGATCATTATTATTATCATTATCATTATTATCATGATCATCATTATTACCATCATTATCATTATCATCATCAATCATCATTATCATCATCATTATCATTATTATCATGATCATCATCATTATTATCATGATCATCATCATTATTATCATTATCATCATTAATCATTATTATCATCATCATCATCATTATCAACATCATCAATCAATAATCATCATCATGATTTTGATTATTTCATTTGGAATCCCATCTTTTTTTCTGCTCCGCAGCCACTCTAACCTAGGGGCTCCTATAATATTCTCATAGACATATGTAGCTTGTGAGGAAGTGTCCAGACAGGAAAGCAATTTAGAGTTAATTATCAATTATTTATTTTATTTTATTTATTTATTTTTTATTACCAAAAACAAATCAATAAAAATATACCACATGAAATGTGAAACTGCGGCAAAACAGAATAAGTCCTTGTGTTCGATGTTGCTCAATGAGAAGAACTATCTGCGGTGCCATTCAAACAAGAAGCAGTTGCGGTCTATTAAGGCAGTGCTTTTCGCAGGTGAAACACTATGTCTGGCTGGGCACTTGAATACAAGTCAAGTCCTAGACGAAGATAAGGCCAGTTGAACCTTTAGTTTCCTGTGGTGCATAGTTTCATTCAAGACTCAGGCAATTAATGATAATATTGTTATAACCTACAAGGCTTTACATTGAATATTTATATTTCAAAGTTTTATTGAAATTACAATCTATTAATTGGTGAGATATTCAAACCATGTATGAATGGTAAGCTTTCAAGCTACAACAAAAGAAGCATTATTGGAAGCTTATTGTATCGGTGTACTACTGAATCCTTTATCTGCCATATTACAGAATTTTAGGTCTTGATTTCCATCTTATATTGTGGCTGTCTAAAGCCCATCCCATGTGGCTTTCTAATTTCCATTCCATATGGCTTCACAATAGCTTTGAAATAACTCGAGCTTGCCCATAACTCGGGTAAGACTGAGAGGAAAGAACCTTCAAGGGGGTAATTGCCTTCCCCTCCCTACTCCTATTCTCAGACTGATTTTATAGCATGGCAGGTTTGGGAAACTGGATGAATATTTATATCCATAAAATCTTCACATGTTTGTATAGTTGCATAAATATCTTATTGTTTTGTATGTCATATTTAGGCCTATTTACCCCATGATGGTCAATACCTGCATCCAAGGCCAAGGCATTCTCATGATGTACTTGTAGGCACAGGTTCCACTGAGATCTAAACTTTGAAAACCACTGATGTATAGGAGACTTTATATTTTTCATATACTTATGGTGGTTCCTTATTTTTTTCGAAATTGATTTTAATGTTTGTTTTCAGATCAAAATAATATTGACATAATTGTTTGTTGATAAGTAACAAAATATCTGAAAAAAGTTCAATAGCTATTATATTTTTGACAACATATACAACACAATAGATTTACCACCATATATATAGAATATGTAAAGAGATTGCTTTGAATTAATATCAACGGTTTTATCTTCATCTTTTCTTCTTGGTAAATTAGGGAAAAATACCCACACATTAATGTGTGCCAGGATGGCATGAGATGCATGCCATGTCCTCTAATTTTAGTTCATTGATTTAAAGCTTACTAGTTTATTGATTTTGCTTACACATATATGGTTCCACAAATGCTGTTACCTGTCCTACCTGATCTCGCATATTATTTTATATTTTCTTGGTTTCAGTATTGTATAATGCTAGAATAGTCATAATGTCAATGATCAGAATGATTATACTAACAACAAAAGCAATAAAAAATTATTTGGAAAAAAATATGTGAAACTATAAGGAATTGGGAAAGTCAGATTTGTTCAGTTGGGCCTAAAATTTGACTCCTTGGTGACTAAACACTTGTGGAGCCATCTGTATGTTAACAAAATTCCCAAAACAAAGCTGCAGTGGACAGAACATGTACCCACTGCCAATATGTAAAAAAGTATACAGAAATTTGTTGGAAATGTAATTAATATTTTGAATGTTTTATCTGTTCAGCTGACATACAAGATTTTGTAATGATGCTCATCTGATCTCTGATTATTATGAATGCAAATAAAAAATCTGATTTACTAGTCTTTGTAAGTGTTTAAGATCATGATGAAGCCTGCATCACCTTTGGACTCATATTGAGAATCACCAACCTGTTGTCTAGACTTGCTAATATTGTGCCATTATCCACATAAACAAAAAAGTGGAGCAGAAAACAGCTGCAGTAAGAAATGGGAAAAAAAATCTCTTCACTTCTCATTGTGGGTGTTTTTATTTTCATTTTTGTGTAGACGCTACTGTGCTTGTGCTTGTGTTCAGACCAAAAAGTGTTTGAGTAAAAGTAAAGATAGAATCACTAACCCAAAAGTAACTAATAAAGAATCTTGGACTTAACTGGTCCGAGCTGGTGATTCTTTGGAGGATATTTTCGTATGATTCTGTATTTCCTTGTTGCCTTTGTATAGGCTGTATATTTCTCTTCTGCTTCCTTTTCCCATCATCTTTATCATTTGTCCTTGCTCTCTTCAAGTTATCTTTTTTTCTTAATCCACTTTTGTTATCATTCTTTTTGTTTTCTTTTTCTCTTTCTTTTTCTTATTCTGTCTCCCCTCTCCCTCCTTCCTCCCTCCTCTTCCTTCCCCTTCCACCTTTTCTTCCTCTTCTTAATTTTTCTTCCTGCTACTTCTACATCTCAACCTCCTTTCCTTCTTCCCTTTCTCCCACCTTTCCTTTGTCTCCTCACTCTCTTCCTCACTACCTGTTCCTTTCCTTTTCCTCCTCTTCCTCCTCGACCTATATTTCCTCCTCCTCCTCCTCCATCTACTCTTACTCCTACTCCTATTATTATCCCCAGCTTCCTCATCCCAACAGGTAGTACACGGCACTCACAAAATGCATCTCTGTTACAGGTGAGAGGGCAGGAGTATGGCCTGGAGCTGGTAGACACAGCTGGCCAGGATGAGTACAGTATTTTCCCAGCACAGTACTCAATGGATATCCACGGTTACGTCCTTGTCTACTCTATCACTTCAGAGAAATCATTTGAAGTGGTGCAGATCATATATGAAAAGATCCTTGACATGATGGGCAAAGTGACGTGAGTTTCGAGGAGGAGTTATTATGTTTGGGTAATTGAATTTTCCACACCTGCATTTTACAGCTGTGAAAGTCAGTAAAGATCTGAGTGAGCATGCTTTGGAAAAAAAATAGATACACATCATTTATTAATCCAGTTCATGGTATTTATCAGTTTTCTTGTCTCTTGTGTCTTCTCAGTGTTCCCATTGTCTTGGTGGGCAACAAAACAGATCTTCACATGGAACGTGTTGTGACCACCGATCAAGGACGCAAAATTGCCGAGATGTGGAAGGCTGTTTTCCTGGAGACAAGTGCCAAACAACATGAGGTGAGAATAACTTGTATTTGTAATAGATTGGGAATGGCATGGATACTTGCCACCCAGCATTTAGGCTTGGAGATGTGATTAGAAGTCATTTGGCATGAATGGGTTAAGAACTGGCTGTCTTGCAAACTAAAACAGATGTGATGCCTGCTAATGAAGCAGTTACCTCTGCCAATTTTATTTGATTTCCCACTAAATGAATGGGTTATTTTTTGGAATCAACAGAGTAAAATCAAGATTATGTAAAACTAGAAATGTATTTTTCACATTGTTTTGCCTTTTATCCTCACCTGATTGTGTCTTAATATACTACAGAAAACCTTTAGGGGCTGATGGGATTATACCTCTGTAACGAATATTTTGTGAGAGTGATGGTAACTAATCTAGTGTGTGTATTGCAAAGGAAAGTAAAATCTTATGATGTACACCAAGCACAGAAGTAAATATTTCCTCTCTTTCAGGCTGTAAATGATATCTTCACACGTGTCATTCTGGAGATCGAGAAGGCTGACGGCAACATCAGTCCCGAGGGAAAATGCAGAGTATCATGAAGATCCTGGGTTATAGGATGGACCTTTTGAAACATCTTTTCCACAATAATTCATCAAAATTATATAAGAGTTAAATTTCAATAGCTTAAGAATAATAGTGATAATATTACACCTAATAATAAGTATTCTTATTTGGCCTTGGAAAAAAAAAACTTTATAATAATGATATATGACACGGAATATCTTGCTGAAATTTTATGAGGAGGGAGATGAATTAATTTAGTCCTGGAGCCTTGTGTGAGTTTACATGAATTTGGGTTGGATTATATTTTGTAAGTATATGTACAGCATGTTTTAATATCGTACTAACTTACCCAGGGTGCCTCATTGGTAGACCAAGTACTCAATATACAGCCTAACCCATTTGTGACATTAGATGCAATTTTTGCAATATTCTTCGTTTTAAAAGAAAAATTTACTAGGAGTATACATCAGATTATGTGTCCCAGATCCTCCCTGGGCATAGAAAGAAGTTTCTTATATGATTTTCTTTTTTTCCTCGCTCTGTTTCTCTCTTATCTGTTCTCTTCTTTTTTCTTAACATGCCGTTTCAGGTTAAGATACAGTGTGAAATTTGATCATTTTTTGAAGCAAGTTACTGCCTCATCCTAAAAAGTAGCTGTAAATATATTTCATATAAGAGTGGGAACTTTATTTTTAGTTCTGTGGATAATGGAGATCAAGATTTAAAAAAAAAAAAAATGTAGTGTAAGAGGAAAAAAAACAAAACACAAAAAAAAGATTAGTAATTAAGTGAAAATCCTCCCCCCCTCCCCTCCTAAATCCCAGTTTCAAATGACATCACAAGTTCATAGACGTTCCCAGTTTTTGTAGCGTTAGTGTGTGAGGGGGTTTAGAGTTTGAGGCGTGTTCGTATCCAATATTTTTTCATCATATTTTTTATTTTGCTACCTAAATGATTCTCAGACACAAACAGGAAGTGTGATTGTTTAGTGTAAAGAATTGTAATATAGGTACGTGATAGATTTATTTGCAACTAAGAGTTTTTGACTTCTGTATTTTGTCAAATGTAAAGCTGGATACAGAGTGTTGTTGGTGAGCTGAAGCTTCTGTCACAGGAAGGATTCAGAATCTTACAGAAACTTGGTATACTAAGTAGAAGTAAAAATGACATTTTCTTTGGTAAATAAACTTTGTATGAAATTATATTTTTTATTTAAGAGTTGTCATGTTTGATATAATTTTTATATTAAATACAATGTGAACTAAGTATGGAGCAGTAGATGGCTTTTATTATGATTTTTTTGTGTTATTGAGTTATATTGTAAATGTAGCATAAAGTGTTTGTCGGAGACTGTTTCAACATGAATACCCAATCCTAATTTTATGAGAAAAGAAGTGATCCTATCTTGAACTGGTTGTTAATTTACTCAAATAGAAAATGCCATGAAGTGTATGTTTTGGTGTGGCTCAAACATGTCCACTTTTAAAGAAACAAAGATATGCACATATATGCGTAAGCAGACAAGTAGACAGAAAATAGTTATTGCATTGTAGATACAACTGATTTTCTACTCTTCATATTTTGAGTAAACAAACATATTCTGTGGAGCTGTGATGGTAAGTATTTGCTAGTTCTAGAGCAGCACCTGTATATTTTTTCTCAATTAGGGTTAAATATTAAGTAATCTCTTCAATGCCTATATGCTGTATACAATGGCGAGATGATGATGACCGGATATATAATGATACATTTTTTCTTTAGATTTTTTCTTATATACATTTGTAAATACTCTTATTAGGGCAAAGCCTGGCAAATTGTCTATACTTTACTTTCTTGTCTCTCAGATTTTTGAGAAAGCTGTGTAGGAATGGAGCAAATGAAATTAATGAATTTATTGATAGATTTAGAAACAGCACATACATCCCTCAGGAAGCTAAGATAGGTACAGTTGGAAGGCAGATATCCCTGTTGTAGCAGTAGTTCCCAAACTTTTGTGTATTGTATAATACCTCAAACTTTGCACTGAAATAATGTTACTGAATGCTGCAAAACACTGAAGATACTAAAGTAAGCAATATAAGAATCATCAGATAAAGCAGGTGAAAGAGTAGCTAAATATCTGGAGTAAATTGTGTACCAAAATTTGGGAACCTGATCTAGGATGGAGGAAACATGCCAAGGTGACAGACAGACTACCATGCTAATAAATAACAGGATTTGTTTCCTTAACAAAGAAGCACAAATAGAACATGAGGCAAATATTGAGTATTGAAACTAGAAAAGCATACACTGGTATCTTGGCAGTCTTTTGGAACA
Organism: Penaeus vannamei; assembly: GCF_003789085.1. NCBI lineage: Eukaryota > Metazoa > Arthropoda > Malacostraca > Decapoda > Penaeidae > Penaeus > Penaeus vannamei. The sequence goes on along the minus strand of NW_020871692.1, from coordinate 357,664 downwards.
ACAAAAAATGACTGCAATTTTTTCCTTCTTCTTCTTCTTGTTTAGAAATGCAAGTTCATCCATCTCATTGACAGGGAGTAGAGAAACTGCCTGCTCAGAAGAATTTTCCATCTCGGAAGGTGGTTTACCCTTACGTTTGCACAAGCAGACTCAAAAGCTCACCAAGGCATTATGCTATTAATTTTGCATTTTTTTTTAATTATTATCATTTGGTTATCATTGTTTTCCATTATTATTTTTTGATGAAAGCTATTACTTATAATACAAGACATTTCCTTGGTTAGTGTGGCACTATGAAAATAAGTGTTGTTCAGCTTTGAAAGTACAAAACTATCATCAAGAATGTAGAATTTTTGCAAAAGAATAACACTGCAAAGGGAGAGTATGTAGCAAAATTCAATGATGGTTGTATAAAATTGTACTAACTTCTGTATATTTATTTGGGCTTTTGATGAGGCATCACATTATCATAGCAGGAAGTGATAGTTATGGAGATGAAGTTATATATATTTTATTTTTTATTTTTAGATATATGTTTATAAAATCATAGAGGTACTGATAGACTGTTATGAGAATTTAAGAAATATATTTTTTGTGCTTGAGTGTAACCATGCAATAACTTTTTTCGTTGTTATGCTCGTGTGAGGGCTATGACAAGCAATAATTGTACCAAATGAGAATCAAAAAAAGAAAAAAAATATGTAGACGGAAGACTACATTTCAACATTTTTATGCATCAAGAATTCTTTTCATCTTCAGTTTTCCAAAAGTGTATCAGCTTCTGTTAGAATAAATGTATTATCAATGTGAAATTAGATGGAAGGTTTATTACTATAATTCTTGCGAATATACAGGTAAATGTGAAACAATTTCTTCTGTATATCTGACTATTCACATCCTGGAATGAAGCTTGAAGTTTGCGGTCTTCTCAGGAAATATTTACGCGTGTGTGCATGTGTATATATGTATGTATATATAGGCTTTTTGTATATGTATTTATATATACATACACATTCAGTATTTATATCTATAGATACAGACACTCAGTTTAGTTTTTCTTGTCTTTTTTTCCAAGACCATCAAAAGTATTGGTATATGAAAGGTCACAGACTGCAATTTATCATAAGAATAAAAATAAACCTGTCATTCAGTGAAAGTAATGAAAAGAGAAGTATCTGAAGAATCTGTATTTGTGAAAAAAAGTGGACAAGGAAACTCGCATGTATTAGTAAAGAAAGTTGATTGCCTGAAACAAAATCATGGATCTCAGAGATAGACCAGTATTTAATGCAGTTAAAGCAAGAACCACCATTTTTTTTACAACTTGAAAGCAAAAGGAAGTATAATATAACCAAAGTTTTCTTCAAGGTCCAGTCATTTATAACAACAGTTGACATTAAAAAAAATGATTAACCTTTTGGTCTACATGGGGACATTTAACTATGTTTTTCATATATTTCATATTTTGACTTGCATGTACTGAGCTTGCAAATAGTACCAAGGCTGGAAATATCTTAGATAGATTATCACCAGATCAGCTTTTTGGAAACTAATTTGTTTTATGATAGAAATATATCAGAATGTTTCTTATTATTAGGAATTCTTATAATTGGCCCTAGAAAAATTCATGTGAGTTGGTGATTTATGGCCTTTGATGTTTAACACATTTCTTTGCTTTTTAAACATTTATGTGAATAAGTGTAGAAGAGGGTATGAGTGTGAATTAATATTTTCTCAGCTGTGAAGATATTCATTCTCATTCATATCTTTCTCTACATTTGCCACAGTAAATGATATGTTTTGTACTATAATATAGTCACTTTATTTAAAGTATAGATGTCTAGCAGATTTATTTCGCTTTCAACATTAACCAATAACCATTTATTTAAAGTAAGACTAAGATTGCGTCCACACCAGTTGGAGACTTATTGAAAACATTGTGGGGGACACAATAAGAGACACTCAGATACAAATCTGATACGCATGGGGACGTCTGTTACAATGTTGAGAGACGTGTCGGCAATAAGAGTTGACTTGGTGAAACTGTCCACACCATGTTGGTCTGTTGGTTGGCGGGAGGTCTCTGACGACATCACCTCGTCCACACCAGGGTTGACTTGTTAACTTGTTACCCAACCTGTCAGTCTTAATGTTCCCACCGTGTTTGGTCACCGAGTTGGACTGACAATTTGGGTAATAAGTCAAGTCGTTGAGGAACATCGTAGTAGACATGGTACGGATTTGTTGGGCGACATGTTAGCAACCCTGGTGTGAATGAGGTGATGTCGTCAGAGACCTCCCACCAACCAACATACCAACATGGTGTGGACAGTTTCACCAAGTCGACTCTTATTGCCGACAAATCTCTCAACAATGTAACAGAATGTCCCCATACTTATCAGATTTGTATCCGAATGTCTTAATGTGTCCCCCACAATGTTTCCAGTTTGTCTCCAAACAACATGTCACTGGTGTGGACGCACCCTGATGATATTACTTGTTGGACAAGAATAAGAGGTGATGGTTATACTCAAACTTCAAGGATTACTACATAGCATTCACTGGGAATATAGCTTGAAGGTAGCGGGTAAAATTAAAACATGTACCATAATAACATCGAAGACCATTTGGCCACATTTTGCCTTCATAAAGACCCCATAATCCCTTGCCTTTTGTTGCCATGCGGGATCATAGGACTGGGGTCTAGTCCTAGGGATCACCCCAGCGTTAGGCCTCAGCCACGACCCCACAAAGTCTGCACGGTCTTCTCTTCTCCAACACCTACTATCCATTTCCTAAGGTGTAAGAGCCGTGTTGAAAGGACGAAAGGCTGACTTCGTGCCAGCCATGAACTAGAGGAGCCTTAGGCACGGTTTTTCCCGTTTTAGTTGTCCAGTCCTTTCCTTCAAGGGGACCCTTTGGGGTAGACTGCACTATTTCTCTCCTCGACATACTCCAGGCTTACCATGACCAGTAATGAAGATTTTGTGGCCCTAGTAGGGGTAATGAGGCTTGTTCCTTTATCAACTAATCCCACTCATTTTAATTCCCCCGGTTCGCCATCCCCAGCCTCTGTTTTAACTAATACTGTGAACATTGCTGCAACCCTCTACTATGACCGCAGTCCAATCTAAATCATCCTGTCATTACTCAACCCCCAGGAAACATTCTCCTCTCCCAGCATCTGCTTCATCTACTAACCCCTTCTCTTTTATTACTACTCTGCAGCCTTATTATCCACCTCTTCTCAGCAGGGCCAACCACTTCACTCAGTGCCACTCGCTCTTCCACAAGGCCCCGTTCTGTTACTACCCCCACCTACATTTTTTTTTAAGCCCAGCCAAATGGGAGCGATTTTTTGTTATCCCCTCTACAGCCCCTTACTCTGACGACACTCTCCTCTTCCAACAATACTTCCAAAACCAAGAAGGCAAAGATTTATAGCGCAGCTTACTTTATCACAATTACATCTGCATCCTAAACTAAAGCATTATTAATCCTGACAGACTTCTCATGCAAATCCATTGCAGCACAGCTTCATCCCTCCCACAATACTTGCATCGGAACAGTCTCCATCTCTCAGACACTGTCCTGTCTGCATCAAAGATTGGACAGATTGTGGCCACATGGATTATGATGCGGTATCAGTACAGTGCGACACCATTCTCCCTAGAGGCCTCCATAAGTCGTCCACCAATAAGGCCGAGATTCCTTTCCGTAGATATGACCTCCCCTTCACCCCGTCAGTGTCAGAATTCTAGGCGTGTAGGCTACCCCGCCAGACACTGCCGCTCCACAGCCCGATGCTCTCTGTGCTCCCAACCTCGTGATCAGTCAAACTACTCTGCACAGCCACGCACATATGCCAATTGTAGTGGCTCCTATAATGTATTTTATAGAGGCTGCCCTATCTACGAGTTCGAGCCTCAGGTGGCAACTCTTAGATTAAAACTTCGCCTTAGCTTACGAGAGTCCAGACATAGAATTTCTCATCTCACTCCCTACTCCAATGTTACCTTTCACTCCGCCTTTCCTTCTTCCTCCGACAATGTTTCTACATCCCCCAGTATCTATTCCTCCACCAACCGTTTCCATTGCTACTCCTTCCTCTCTCAATCAAATTATTTAGCTATACATCCAGACAACCCAATTTCTATCCCTGCCCCGACGCCTCCCCCTCCCCTCTCCTCGCTTAACCCATAGTAGACAACCTAAACGGTCCTCCCCATCTGCCACCCCCTCCCCTCCACCCACCTCTTCCTCAAACCCTACATGTCCTTCACTTGATCTCATCCTCTCCAGTTTATCCACTAACCCAATCACTCACCCCTCCACCTTTACCTAACTATAAACACCCTTCAAATACCATCCTACTACAACACAGCCGCTGACGTGTAACACCTAACTAATAACTCATCCCCAGCGCCCCTTGCGTCCCTTTCCGATACTGTACCTCCAATAGTGATAAATGACCTTCGATGTCTAGCACATTAATTTCGCCTCTAACCATTGACTTAACTTCCTCAAACCCTCAGACGCCTAGCTCCTCTTCTCTCCCTTTGTTCCTTAGACCCCCAACCAAATCTACTTCAAAGACTCGAATACATTCAAAACCATCTA